>CM035112.1:8805912-8820912 GCA_020205505.1 Panax japonicus | reverse complement strand
CCGTTCTTGTGCTTTGTCAAATGAAAGATTCAAAATGGGTTCTGTTTTATTATATATTTTATTATTATTATTATTATTATTATAATTATATTATTATAATTATCATTATTGTTATTATTATTTTATTTGATTTGGGTGGGAATTTTTAGTGTGAGATGAAATGTTAGCCTTTAGATTAAGTTGGAAGAATTGAGATGAAATCTGAACCGTTCTTGTGGTTTATCAAATGAAATATTCAAAATTATTTCTATTTTATTATATAGATATTATAATTATTTTATAATAATAATAATTTTTATTATTATTATTATTAGTACTATTATAATATTATTATTATTATTATTATTATTATTATTACTATTATTAGTAGTAGTACTATAATTAAATAATAATAATAATAATAATAATAATTATTATTATTATTTGTTTGTGTTTGAAGAAGAGAGGAGAGAGAAAGATTTTGTTTGTGAACATGAGAGAGAGTATGGTGTATTGGTGAATTTGATTTGGACGGGAAGAAATATGAGCCTTTAGATTAAGTTGGAAGAATTAAGTTAGAATGAAATCTGAACCGTTCTTGTGGTTTATCAAATGAAATATTCAAAATTGTTCTCTATTTTATTATATAGATATTATAATTATTTTTATTATAATAATAATAATAATAATTATTATTATTATTATTAGTACTAGTATAATAATAATATTATTATTATTATTATTACTATTAGTAGTAGTAGTAGTACTATAGATATGGATATAATAATAATAATAATCAATAATAATAATAATAATTATATTATTATATTGTTTGATGTAGGGTGAGAAGAGAGGAGGACCGAGAGAAAGATTTGTGTGTGAACATGAGAGAGAAGTATGATGTATGATGGAATTTGGATTTGAGCTGGAAGAAATATGAGCCTTTAGATTAAGTCTGGAGGAATTTAGTTTAGAATGAATCTGAACCGTTCTTGTGTTTTGTCCAACATGAAAGATTCCAAAATGGTGTCCTGATTTATATAATATGATATTATTAGTACTATAATAATAAATAATAATAATAATAATAATAATTTATTTATTAGTTTGGTTGTTTGTGTGTTAAGAAGAGAGGAGAGAGAAGAGATTTGTTGTGGAACATGAGAGAGAGTATGTGTAATGGAGTGAATTTGATTTGTGCGGGACGAATATGAGCCTTAGGATTAAGTTGGGAAGAATTAAGTTAGAATGAATCTGAACCGTTCTTGTGGGGGCTGTGGTCAAATGAAAGATTCAAAAAGTGAGTTCTGTTTATTATATAGAGTAGTTATTAGTACGATAATACTAATAATAATAATAAATAATAATAATAATAAAATAAATATAATAATATAATTATATATTTATTAATTGGTGTTGTTTGATAGAAGAGAGGAGAGAGAAAGATGTTGTGTGGTGAACATAGGAGAGAGTATGGTGTATGAGTGAATTTGATTTGGGCGGGACGAAATATGAGCCTGTTAGATTAAGTTGGAAGAATTATGTTAGAATGAATCTGAACCGTTCTTGTGATTTGTCCAATGAAAGATTCAAATGGGTTCTGTTTTATTATATAGATATTATAATTATTTTATTATAATAATAATAATTATTATTATTATTAGTTTTATATAATATTATTATTATTATTATTATATTACTATTATTAGTAGTAGTAGTACTATAATATTAATAATAATAATAATAATAATAATAATTATTATTATTATTATTTGTTTGTGTGTTTGAAGAAGAGAGGAGAGAGAATGATTTTTGTGTGTGAACATGAAGAGAGACGTATGGTGTATAGTGAATTTGATTTGGGCGGAGAAGAAATAGGAGCCTTTAGATTAAGTTGGAAGAATTAAGTTAGATGAATCTGAACCGTTCTTGTGCTTTGTCAAATGAAAGATTCAAAATGGGTTCTGTTTTGTTATATAGATATTATAATTATTTTTATTATAATAATAATAATAATAATAATAATAATAATTATTAGTACTATTATAATATTATTATTATTATTATTATTATTATTATTATTACTATTATTAGTAGTAGTAGTACTATAATATTAATAATAAGAATAATAATAATAATAATTATTATTATTATTTGTTTATGTGTTTGAAGAAGAGAGGAGAGAGAAAGATTTTGTGTGTGAACATGAGAGAGAGTATGGTGTATGAGTGAATTTGATTTGGGCGGGACGAAATATGAGCTTTTAGATTAAGTTGGAAGAATTAAGTTAGAATGAATCTGAACCGTTCTTGTGCTTTGTCAAATGAAAGTTTCAAAATGGGTTCTGTTTTGTTATATAGACTAGTAATTGCCCGTGCCTGAAGGCACGGCGTAACGAAAAATTAGATTAAAATTCGAAAAATATTTTATTACCTAAAAACTCTTTGCAACTTAAAATCAGACATAATAATTATCATTATTTACCACACTACCACAATAATTAATTTTCCTTTAAAAATAGATATCCATAAAAAATTAAACTTGTCTACAAAACTTACAATTATCAATAAAAATTATCATAATTCACCACACCACCACAATAATTATTATTATTGTTATTATTATTGTTATTGTTGTTGTTGTTGTTATTATTATTATTACTATTATTATTATAATTTTAATTATAATTATTAATATTAATATTAATTTTATTATAATTATTATTACTTTATTACTACTATTATTATTATTACTATTATAATAATAATATTATTATATTATAATAATTATTATTTTGAATTAAAATTAGAATGAATCTGAACCGTACTTGTGCTTTCCCACTCAAATCAATTAGAATGAATCAGAATCTTTATATATAGTTTATTATTATTATTATTATATTATAATTATTATTTCTATTACTATTACTATTATAATAATAATAATTATTATTATTACTATTATTAGTACTATTATAATTATTATTAGTAATATTATTATTATTATTATATTTATTTTTAGTACTATTATTATTTGTTTTTGTGTATGTGAAAAAGAGAGGAAAGAGAAAGATTTTGTGTGTGAACATGAGAGAGAGTATGATGTATGAGTGAATTTGATTTGGGCGGAATAAATATGAGCCTTTAGATTAAGTTGGAAAAATTAAGTTAGAATGAATCTGAACCGTCTTTGTGCTTTGTCAAATGAAATATTCAAAATGGATTCTGTTTTATTATATAGATTTTTAGTACTATTATTATTTGTTTGTGTGTGTGTGTGTGTGTGAAGAAGAGAGGAAAGAGAAAGATTTTGTGTGTGAACATGAGAGAGAGTATGGTGTGTGAATGAATTTAATTTGGGCGGGAAGAAATATGAGCCTTTAGATTAAGTTGGAAAAATTAAGTTAGAATGAATCTGAACCGTCTTTGTGCTTTGTCAAATAAAAGATTCAAAATGGGTTCTGTTTTATTATATAGATATTATAATTATTTTTATTATAATAATAATAATAATAATAATTAGTACTATTATAATATTATTATTATTATTATTATTACTATTATTAGTAGTAGTAGTACTATAATATTAATAATAAGAATAATAATAATAATAATATAATTATTATTATTTGTTTATGTGTTTGAAGAAGAGAGGAGAGAGAAAGATTTTGTGTGTGAACATGAGAGAGAGTATGATGTATGAGTGAATTTGATTTGGGCGGGAAGAAATATGAGCCTTTAGATTAAGTTGGAAAAATTAAGATAGAATGAATCTGAACCGTTCTTGTGCTTTGTCAAATGAAAGATTCAAAATGGGTTCTGTTTTATTATATAGATATTATAATTATTTTTATTATAATAATAATAATTATTATTATTATTAGTACTATTATATTATTATTATTATTATTATTACTATTATTATTAGTAGTAGTACTATAATATTGATAATAATAATAATAATAATAATAATTATTATTATTATTATTTGTTTGTGTGTTTGAAGAAGAGAGGAGAGAGAAAGATTTTGTGTTTGAACATGAGAGAGAGTATGGTGTAAGAGTGAATTTGATTTGGGCGGGAAGAAATATGAGCCTTTAGATTAATTTGGAAGAATTAAGTTAGAATGAATCTGAACCGTTCTTGTGTTTTGTCAAATGAAAGATTCAAAATGGGTTCTGTTTTATTATATAGATATTATAATTATTTTTATTATTATAATAATAATTATATTATTAGTAATATTATAATAATAATATTATTATTATTATATTACTATTATTAGTAGTAGTAGTAGTACTATAATAAAAATAATAATAATAATAATAATAATAATAATAATAATAAGATTTTTAAATGTGCATATTTTTAAAATTCTTCAGCACTTATAAGATGATTTTGACTCATAGGGTTATGCTATTTTGGCACAGTTAATGAAGGCCTATTCTTTATCTTTACTTCGTGTTGTGCCATAACATAGGTTATTACTAAGTGATGTTGAGTGACAAGTGAGCTGAAAAAGATAGAAAAATTAATTGCACATCTTCAGAGAGTATTGTAAATTGGAATGCTAGCATGCAAAGAGCATAAAACTTATTATTCCTCAAGTAGTCAACTCTTTAGAAATAAAGTGCTTGAACTTAGTTGACACCCAGTTGTAGGACTGGGACTACAAAAAGCAAAACGAAAAGTTATCTAATGTGAATGAAAGATTACTTGCGCTGCATTTGTTATTATTGTTGAGAATCTATTATTAATTGAGGTGTGAAGATTCCAACAATGGATACTTTCTGTGATGCCTTCTACTCTTTCCAACAGTTGGGGTGTGCATCGAGTGATCTGACCTGTTTATTGCGTGATGATATTTTAGGCCATGTGAATTACTTGGGAATTTTAAAAGATGTTAAAATTTCAAATACCAAAAAATGTCAAGTGTCTGTGGAAGCCAAAACTACTAAAAAGATATGGTGTAGTACCCTCAGATGATCAATAATCGTCTACTTTTCAACTCCTAGATTTCTTTTTCTCAAAATAAATTAGGAGAAAGATAAATGTTTTATTGATTTCAATATTTTTTAATAATTGGGAAATGTTGTGAAAAATTTTATGCAAGTATGGTACATGGTCCAAAAGATTAAACTGATCACTTGGGATCTCGCAGAAAACTTTGTTGGTTGGTTAGGGGAAATGTCAAATTACTTAAAGTAGATTGTGACGTGTTTGACAATGGTAATATCTATTTTCTGCTAGAGGTTTTTGACTTTATGTTCTTTAATGTACGTTTAGTGACTCTTTATTGGTGGGCTAAACTGAGAACAAAGTTCAAAATTTCAATTCCCTAATATGAGTAGTCAAGTTTGAATACTTGTGTGTATAATGTGTATATAAAGTTACCTGTTGGTGAAAACTGGAAAAACAAATTTTGAGTTTTGGGAAAATCATTTACCTAACTTGAAATACCTTAAGTGTGGGGGTGTCTTACTAAGGTATTTTTACCTGACCCTAAAAAGGGAAAATTGGTTCTAAAACTGCTAATATGCAGTTAATAGACTCAGCAGATACATTCATAATCCTAATAAGGATCATTAGATTGCTTTATGTAGAATACTCAAGTATCTGCGAGGTACTATTGGATTTGGTTTGTATTACTGCGGTGATCATGCAGTTCTTGAGGGCTATAGTGATGCTAACTGGATCTCTGATTTAGATGAGATCAAATCCACGAGTGACTACATATTTACCTTAGGAGAAAGAGCAGTTTTTTGGAAGTCTACGAAACAGACTTGTATAGCTCGCTCTACTATGGAGTCTGAGTTTATTGCCTTAGAGAAGGCAGGTTTTGAAGCAGAGTGGCTCAAAAATCTTTTGAAAAATATTCCTTTGTGGACGAGACCAGTTCCATCTGTGTCTGTACATTGTGATTGCCAAGCTGCTATAGGCAGAGTTAAGAATAAGAGCTATAATGGCAAGAGTAGGCATATACGCCTAAAACATAATATTGTGAGACAACTGTTATGTGATGGGATTATATCCCTTAACTTTGATCAGAGTTAAATCTTGCGGATCCTCTGATAAAGTCACTAAGCAAGAGGCTAGTGAGCAAACATCGAGGGGTATGTGACTACTGTCTATTACAGAAATCAACAGTGATGGTAACCCAACCTATATGAATGATAATTCCAAGAAGTAGGTTCATATGGGTAACAACAAATCATTGGTTGATTGGTTGAGACACTATCCATTTTATAAAATATTTGAGTTCATCCCTATGGTGTAGGATAGTGTAATTCTACACTGTTAGAGGTTGAGTTATATACTCTTAATGTTTTCCATAGTCCTATTGGGTGATGTGTTTAACTGTAGAACACATTTGATGGAAACACCTATATGAGTGTAGAGGTGAGGTCGCCTCTTATGAAAACAAGACAGGTTTTCTAGAGCGCTCATGAATTCCAGGTATGGCGCAAGGCCAAAATGTGCCAAATCGCGTAGAACAACTTTTAATTAGAGTTTTTAGTGTGAGTAATATGATTACTGATTCATAATAAGGAATAAGGTTCATAGACATTTTTATTTCACCAAATTCCTATGAATCAAGTCCTATTCACTCTATACATTGGTTCATAGTCCAAAAGACACCAGTGTTAACGCACTGCATTCTTAATTTTCCGACTCAATTTATTTTATTTTTACTTTGTAATATGTGGGGGATTGTTGTATTTTATACATATAATATATTAAAAAATTAAATTAAATAAATATATTCATATATTATTTGGTGATGTACCATTAATAGAGTTTAATGTGTAAATTAAATGAGTTATAATTTGTAAGACCCCAAATTATTAATAAATGAAATTTATTTTCCTCTATTTATTATTTTGAAATAGTAAGGGTTGATTTGATTAATGTGGATAGTTATGGGTAAAATACGCAAATATTTCGAATAAGCAAGTGGTTATAAAATATTCATTATTGTCGGAGAATATTCGTTTGGTCGTGGAATATTCGTACGACGGCTCAGTCTTTTGTGGGCCCCATAACGAAAAACGATTGGATGAAGAAAACGACAAGTATAAGTTATTTATAAATAACGGCGTAGTTGTGACCGTTAATACTGTTGGAATACCCTGTGGTTAAAATACAGTAATACGCGTTGTTGCACAGTAGCACACGGTATTGCACCAATTATTGATTCTTACGTAAGAAGGCACTACTTAATAATGGTTACAGTAATTACTGTTCAGTATTTTATTTTATTAATTTAATAATTACTGCGTTGATATTTTATATTGCTGTTGTTTCAATAATTGTCATTATACAGTATTTTTCATTATCTAACCAATAATTCATATTATCTGAATAATATTATTAGATAACATTATTGGCAATGTCTAGAAAGTTCTGTCTAAGGAGAGGTTTGGTCACCTAATTGCGCGCCAGTAAGGAGAAATTCTTATTGGAAAGCCCCCTCTTTCTTGGGAACTGTCTGGTTGTCAATATTGTGATTCTGTAATATTATTTGTGAATAATTAGTTATTGATTCCTATGATGAGAAAAATATTGATTTTGTGTGGATATAGATGGAGAAAATTTTAATGTGACAATTGTTGAAAATTGAAATTTTATTTTTTTCTGATAAAATAATTCATTTAAATATATTATTTTAATAGTATATTAACGGTGATATTTTTATAATGAATGTGGGATATATGAGTATATGAGGAGGAAGAGTATTTTTGTTGCATTAAATGTTTAACACATATTTTGTGTGTTGGTGGACACAATTATTGACCGAAATTTGATTATAGCCTGTAAAATCGTCTGTTTGTGGATTTTGGTCAATTTCTGTTTGAAATTTGGAAAAACTCTCTTCTGCAAAGTTGTAGAGAATTGAATTTTCTATAAAAAGTCGCGAGATTCGAATTTTCGGGCAAAAAGGGCTATTTATTGTGAATTATTGAAGTTCCGAAGCTCCGAAATAATTGATTTTTGGAAGTTTAAAATATTTTTATTAACAAAAACGTTTTTCTTACTTTTTCTAGAAGGTTAGCATGTGTGAATTGCTGAAATTCAGATTTCAAAGAATACGTATAATATTTTTATAAATATTAATATTTTATTACATTTTCTATTTTGGTGTTCTAAGCAATTTCCTATAAATAGGGTGCTTAGGTTAGAATTGAAAATCACACCAGAAACTGAAGTTTTCTCTCTCTATATTATCGAGCGTATTCTTGTGAGTATTTTGAGTATACTTTGAGTATTGCTATACGGTGCAAGTTCAAGTCATAGCCTATATTCTGTGTTTCAACTAGAAGTACTGTCTTTCGAGGTAAGAGATGTTATTTTCTTCTCAAATGATATTATTTCTTCAATATCATTATGCTGAAATATTGGTTGGAACTTTTTATCACCGAAAAATGAAATTTCTTCTTTTCGTCCAAAATATCTATTCTGGATACTAGCTATGATTGTATCCATGTTTTGATCATTCTTGAATTTTACTCCACTCTGATTACCTATGAAGTATTTTTGAACTTGGATTGTGTAAAGTACGAATCCTTAATACTTGTTCTTTTGTTTCACTGGATTCGTTTTCTTTAAAATATTTTTCATCATCCTCAGTCCTAAATGATGATATTACTGAATATCTTTGGCCTGTAGTGCAAAGATGAATGATTTCTTGATGAATATATTTGGCCCGTAGTGCAAAGATGAACAGGTGTTGAGATGAACATGACCGACTGATTAATATCTTTGGCCCGTAGTGCAAAGATGAACAGGTGTTTAGATGAACATGACCGACTGATGAATATCTTTGGCCTGTAGTGCAAAGATGAATATTTAATTCCAGATATATATTGATTGATGTTACAGGGATAAAATATCGACAATGAACTTTTAAATTCATATATAGAAGATAGTAGTTTGCATTCTCTACTTAACTCTTCTAATGAATTGTTGTTTCCGCTGCAGTTGTTGATTTAAAACTGGTTGTCTATTGTATTCTATTAGATTTTTCCCTGTTGAAGACTAACGATAATTTGTTGTATATTATCTTAGTCATAATATTCTTTACTGGGCTAGTTGAGCTCACCCTTTTCCTTGTTGTTCCATTTTTCTTCTCAGGAGGCGAGAATGTAGCGAGTACTAGTTGGGGTATGGAATGAAGGTTCTAGAGAGAGTTGTTTAGTAGTCCTCACCATTTTTGTAAAATAATGTATCAATAATTATGATGGGGATTTATTTGTGTGTGGATATTGTCTAGACGACAATAGTTTATATGTTGTAATAATAAAGTTGTAGTTATTTCTGTACCATGTATTTGGCGACTCAGAATGGGTTGGATTGAATAGACCTATTTTGGGGGCGTCACAGTTGGTATAAGAGCTTAGGGATATGATCTCTGGTGGAGATCGGGGAATAGAACTAGGAGGGGAGAGACGAGTAAATCCTTTGCTAGTGTGTCCTACCTAAGCTTATTTGGTAGTTGGTCAGTATATAGGGATATTATGTGATATATTGATTTCTTAATTAACCCTTGTTTTATGACAGTATTTGAGAATGTTGACTGAGAATATTAACAGTGGAATAAATGAGACCGTGGAGATGCCTGTACTAACCAACGAGGAGAACGTGCAACAGGCTGGTAATGTACCTCCTGTGAACAACGCTACTGAGCAGATGATGAATGATGGGATGTTTAGAAGCTTTTTGCAGTTCATGAAAAATCAGACGAGGGAGACTCGTGTTCAAAATACAGGAGGAAATGATAGCAATTCACGGGTGGTCACAGCCAAGCAGTTCAAAGAGTTGGGACCACCAGAATTCTGGGGAAAGCCGGATTCGATTAAGGCGGAGACGTGGGTCAAACAAATTACCAAGATATTCGATGTCTTGGGATGCACGGAGGAACAGAAAGTTCCATTCGCTACTTTTATGTTCTGTAACGAGGCAGATTACTGGTGGGAATCTGTGAAGCGTACCCATCCAGCTGCACTCAGCATGTCATGGGAGACGTTTCAGAAACAGTTCAATGACAAGTACTTCCCTGAAAGTATTCGTCATATGAAGGAAGTGGAGTTTATTAGACTGGAGCAGGATAACATGACGGTGTCTCAGTACGTGGCAAAGTTTGCAGAGTTATCCAGGTTTGCACCTCATTTGGTAGAGAATGAGGAACGAATGACGAGGATGTTTCTGAGAGGTTTAAAACCCGAGATTCGGGAATATCTTATCTCTCATAAATTTTTTTTATATTCAGATGTTGTCAACAGGGCTCAGTTGTTAGAGCGAGATAACGAGTACGTTCAACCGAGGGACCATAACCAGGATCATACCGAAGATAGCAGTCATCAAAATAACGATAACCAGGGGAGAAAGAAGAATACAGATAAAGGCGGTAACCACTCTGGTGGTAATCGTGGCCATAAAAATAGAAGAAGCGAGTCGGGAGGAGATTTTAAAAAGAGGAGATTTAACAACGATCATGTGAAGACGTCAGCGCCAGTAGCAACTGGTTCCAAGGGAGGAGAAAGACCACCGGTCGTATGTTACAAATGCGGGAAAGAGGGACATATCAGCCCAAACTGCTCACAACAATTTAAGGTATGCTATAATTGTGGAAAAGAAGGACATATCGCTCGAGATTGTACGGTATCGAAACCCAGTCCAACGGGGATGGTGACTCAAAATGATGTCCCGAAAAAGTCAAAGTCAACGGTTTCTGGAAGAGCATTTGTTGTGACCGGTCAAAATGCAAGGAACCCGAACGAAGTTAGCATGGGTTAGTTAATTATAAATTCTTGCGAAGTTTATACCTTACTAGGTACCGGTTCTACCCATTCTTTTATCTCTCTTGCTTGCGCTCAACGTTTGAACTTGACTACGGAGAAATTAGACTTTGACCTATTTATGGAGACTCCGTTAGGAGAAACTTTCATTACATCCGTTGTTTAGAAATCTTGCTTGATTCAGGTTGGCACTATCACATTACCTGTTAACCTTATTTCTATAGAGATATTTGCTTTTGATGTGATTTTAAGGTTAACTACTCATCATGCTGAAATTGATTACTTTCGTAAGGTTGTTAGTTTTCATATTCCTAAACAACCTGTTATTCGAATTCAAACAATCAAACCATTGTAGTCAAACATTTTCATATCAAGCCATGAAGTCATTCGTTTATTACGGATGTCAAGTTTTCTTAGTCCATGTTATGGATTTGAATAAAGACATGTCAGATTTGAATAATATTCCTGTTGTTATTGATTTTTCCTGACGTATTTCCTGAAGAATTTCTTGGCTTACTCCCAAAGCCTGATATTAAATTTTGTATCGACTTTGAACCCGGTACAAAACTCATTTCTAAAATCTCATATCGAATGGCTCCTATTGAACTTCAGGAGTTAAAAATTCAACTATAGAATTTGGTACCTAAGCCTTTATCTGGTGACTTCCTTTGTGGAATGCACCGAAGCCAGACTCTCAGTAGGGGACAACATTCGTGCGATAGTAAACTGATAGGTGTCATTGTAACGTGTTATCCAAGGTTGGGATATGAGTCACAGTTGAGAACAACCTAAGTCGGTAATCGAAATACGTAGCTTTCTAGGCTTAGTTGGTTATTATCGGAGATTCGTTGAAGGATATTCTTGAATCTCTATTCCATTAACGCAGCTGAATCGTAGAGATAAAAAATTCGAATGGAGCAAGGAATATGGGAAGAGCTTCGAAGAACTCAAGAGGAGACTCATTTCAGCACATGTTCTGACCATGCCATCCTGGAAAAGCGAACGTGGTAGCTAACGTGTTGAGTAGAAGATCGTATACAAGTACGAGTACGATATTGTCAAAGACTCATTTCGTATAATTTACAAATAATAGAGATGGAGATGAAAACTCTAGGTACCCACGTGATGATATACGAGTATAATCGACTTTAATCGATAAAGTTAAAGTTGTTCAAGATACACACAGGAGCTGATGAATTTGAAGAAGGAGGTACAAGAAGTTGTTATTTCAAAAGTGAGAATCGGTGAGGTTGTAGCGACCCGGAATCCGGGCCCCGAATCGCCTCGGATCCGGTATACTATTTCTATCACTATTTGCGGAAGATATAAACATAAGTTATTTATACAATACATTACACACTATTACCCAAAATCGAGTAACCTTAACTTATTACACATTTCATAAAATATCTATTACACAACCATATTTATCAAACTATTCTATTACTAGATAGCCGCATATATTGCCCCAAACTGAACTTGGCTTAACCTTTTCCTGTATACGACGCATTTGCTTTACCTGCAATGTTTTATCATGATATAGCAAGGGTGAGCATAAAAGTTGCCCATCAAGTTTATATACAACAATTTAACGATATATCATGATTGAAGAGTATGAATAAAGGGCTTGCTATAATTCATCAATATAATTGAGAATTAGCACGAACAAATTTTTGACTGAACAAGTATTTTACATGAACAAACATTTCTGAACCAACTGGTAATGAAGGTGATCAGCCTTTCATACCTGACTTATACTTGCAAGATGTACGGAGTACAATTTTCATGGCAATCAGCAATGATTAACCATAAGCTGGAATAAACTACTCTTATTAGAGTTAAGTATAAGAAAACTTGTCTGAACCGTTGATTACCGCAACGCAATTAATAACGCTTTACACCGAAAGACCTAATATTAATAATATAGATCTCCAATAATTAGAATAATATCATCACATTAATATACTGTTATATTATACACAAAATAACCTAAACACATTACCACATAACCCTATCAGTCTTTACCGCACATAAGACTAGGTATCAAGTCAAACTATTGAAGTCTAAGTTGAAACCGACACAATTCTATCATCCCGACGGTTTAGTCAGACTTTTATCGAGTTTACGTTCAATTAAACTCTGACTTAATACTTAACAATATCACAGATAATTTTCTTATCAGTCAAAACATTTTTCCTAGGCTCGTAATAATTTTTGAATAATTATTACCATTTATCAACATTTTTCAATCCTTAAAACCGTATTTAAATAAATTAAATACCACAAAATTCCTTAATCATTAATATTTATTTAATATAAAATATTAATGAAAATCATAACATAATATTATAATATAATTATAATATCACAAAGTATTTTTAATACTTTAAAATCATTTTTATATGATTTCCAACACGTTAATCCATTATCCGATAATTAATATTAATATTAAAATATTAATATTTTCATGCCAAAATATCAAAAGTTATATTTTATAACTTAAAATATTTTTATAACACTTAAATCATTTTTATATAATTTATAAAGCATTAATTCCATTTTTCCTTAATTTATTTAATATATCTATTAAATAAACTAATTATCATTAATAATAAATTATTAATGAATTTCATCACAAAATATCAAAAGTTATCAAAAATAACTTAAAATATTTTCTTATACCATAATATTATTTTTCATGATTTTTCATGAATTAAAAACTATTTTTAAATAATTTATTTAATATTGTAATTAAATAAATAAATACCATTTATATTCCAAAAATATTAAATATTTTCAAAATATACTCAAAATAGTTAAAAACTATTTTTCAGACTTTAAAATAATTTTTCATAATTTATTTTGTATTTTTAATAATTAAAAACTATTTTTTTCTAATTTAAATTAATTTTTCTGTAATTTCCGAAAATAAGTGTCGCTAAAGGGCCCTATAGCGACATAACCGTCGCTATAGGTGTTCTTCAGCTGTTCTTGAATGTTCTTGACAGACAACGAGTATGCTAGTTTGACCACGATTTAAAAGGTGTTCTGATTGATTTCTGGGCCTGTGATTTATTTCATGTTGTAGTATTTATGTAATACTACAATCACCAATTTGTTTCATGGCAAAACTATATCATATGAGCGAGATCTATACCTGCAAACTTTCTGACAACGTGTTCTTCATTTTCTGGGTTTTCCAGAAAATGAAGAACAGACGAGGTTAATAGCTTTCGATCCTTATATCTTGGGTTCTGAGTTTAGTTTGGGTGATCTATAAGTTCTAGCGTGTAGTCCGTATGTCAAGGTACAATTATATCATATAAAATCAACTTAACAACATTACATACACCAGATCTGGGTCGGTCAAAGTAGACAAGAAAAACTGTTCTTGAACATTTTTGGGTTACCCAGAAATGTTCTTGAGCAGTTTTTTCATCCCACGTTTGACCACAATTATTATACGGTTTGGTTACGGATCTAAGTGATCTAAAGCCTTTAACATGTATTATTCATGTCAGGCTACATTATTAACACAAAAACGTGGTCAAAACAGTAACACTTAGCAAGATCTAGACGTTCAACACTGTTGTCAGACCGTTATGGAAATTCTGGGTTACCCAGATTTTCAGTCCATGTGATCGGTCAACGACCTTTGACTGCTTGTATCTTTCAATCTAAACATGATCTATACCAGATTCAAGTTCTAGATTATAGTCCTTACAACATACTACAAATATATAACTTAAATCACAACAAAACATTAACAAATAATGATCTATAGGCCCTGACATATGACTGTCAGGCCTCATTTTCCCATTTTTCCAGATTTTTAAAATCTTTAATTCCGAGTACTTTGATGTTATGGATCTGGGTTTTGACAACCCAGATCACTAAATGACACCCTATTACACACATTTAACCAACAAATAACAACATTTAACATTAAAATCAAGGATTTCAAAAATTAGGGTTTATACCTCTTTCTAACTTTGATTTTTGATTCTGACTCCTGGATCTGATATTGGCATGTTATGAACTGATCTTAGCTCAACTTTCTCTCTCTCTCTCTCACTCTAAATCTCGAAAGTTATGAGAGAGAATGGACTTGGAGAAATGAAAATATAAACTAAGCTTTTTTCTTTCTTTTATTATTTAACTTTTTAATCCATGGCCACAATTGATGCTAAGTGTCAAGATTGGCTGATTTGCTGGATGTTAGTTTA
>CM035112.1:8373412-8783412 GCA_020205505.1 Panax japonicus | reverse complement strand
ATTCTACACTGTTAGAGGTTGAGTTATATACTCTTAATGTTTTCCATAGTCATATTGGGTGATGTGTTTAACTGTAGAACACATTTGATGGAAACACCTATATGAGTGTAGAGGTGAGGTCGCCTCTTATGAAAACAAGACAGGTTTTCTAGAGCGCTCATGAATTCCAGGTATGGCGCAAGGCCAAAATGTGCCAAATCGCGTAGAACAACTTTTAATTAGAGTTTTTAGTGTGAGTAATATGATTACTGATTCATAATAAGGAATAAGGTTCATAGAAATTTTTATTTCACCAAATTCCTATGAATCAAGTCCTATTCACTCTATACATTGGTTCATAGTCCAAAAGACACCAGTGTTAACGCACTGCATTCTTAATTTTCCGACTCAATTTATTTTATTTTTACTTTGTAATATGTGGGGGATTGTTGTATTTTATACATATAATATATTAAAAAATTAAATTAAATAAATATATTCATATATTATTTGGTGATGTACCATTAATAGAGTTTAATGTGTAAATTAAATGAGTTATAATTTGTAAGACCCCAAATTATTAATAAATGAAATTTATTTTCCTCTATTTATTATTTTGAAATAGTAAGGGTTGATTTGATTAATGTGGATAGTTATGGGTAAAATACGCAAATATTTCGAATAAGCAAGTGGTTATAAAATATTCATTATTGTCGGAGAATATTCGTTTGGTCGTGGAATATTCGTACGACGGCTCAGTCTTTTGTGGGCCCCATAACGAAAAACGATTGGATGAAGAAAACGACAAGTATAAGTTATTTATAAATAACGGCGTAGTTGTGACCGTTAATACTGTTGGAATACCCTGTGGTTAAAATACAGTAATACGCGTTGTTGCACAGTAGCACACGGTATTGCACCAATTATTGATTCTTACGTAAGAAGGCACTACTTAATAATGGTTACAGTAATTACTGTTCAGTATTTTATTTTATTAATTTAATAATTACTGCGTTGATATTTTATATTGCTGTTGTTTCAATAATTGTCATTATACAGTATTTTTCATTATCTAACCAATAATTCATATTATCTGAATAATATTATTAGATAACATTATTGGCAATGTCTAGAAAGTTCTGTCTAAGGAGAGGTTTGGTCACCTAATTGCGCGCCAGTAAGGAGAAATTCTTATTGGAAAGCCCCCTCTTTCTTGGGAACTGTCTGGTTGTCAATATTGTGATTCTGTAATATTATTTGTGAATAATTAGTTATTGATTCCTATGATGAGAAAAATATTGATTTTGTGTGGATATAGATGGAGAAAATTTTTAATGTGACAATTGTTGAAAATTGAAATTTTATTTTTTTCTGATAAAATAATTCATTTAAATATATTATTTTAATAGTATATTAACGGTGATATTTTTATAATGAATGTGGGATATATGAGTATATGAGGAGGAAGAGTATTTTTGTTGCATTAAATGTTTAACACATATTTTGTGTGTTGGTGGACACAATTATTGACCGAAATTTGATTATAGCCTGTAAAATCGTCTGTTTGTGGATTTTGGTCAATTTCTGTTTGAAATTTGGAAAAACTCTCTTCTGCAAAGTTGTAGAGAATTGAATTTTCTATAAAAAGTCGCGAGATTCGAATTTTCGGGCAAAAAGGGCTATTTATTGTGAATTATTGAAGTTCCGAAGCTCCGAAATAATTGATTTTTGGAAGTTTAAAATATTTTTATTAACAAAAACGTTTTTCTTACTTTTTCTAGAAGGTTAGCATGTGTGAATTGCTGAAATTCAGATTTCAAAGAATACGTATAATATTTTTATAAATATTAATATTTTATTACATTTTCTGTTTTGGTGTTCTAAGCAATTTCCTATAAATAGGGTGCTTAGGTTAGAATTGAAAATCACACCAGAAACTGAAGTTTTCTCTCTCTATATTATCGAGCGTATTCTTGTGAGTATTTTGAGTATACTTTGAGTATTGCTATACGGTGCAAGTTCAAGTCATAGCCTATATTCTGTGTTTCAACTAGAAGTACTGTCTTTCGAGGTAAGAGATGTTATTTTCTTCTCAAATGATATTATTTCTTCAATATCATTATGCTGAAATATTGGTTGGAACTTTTTATCACCGAAAAATAAAATTTCTTCTTTTCGTCCAAAATATCTATTCTGGATACTAGCTATGATTGTATCCATGTTTTGATCATTCTTGAATTTTACTCCACTCTGATTACCTATGAAGTATTTTTGAACTTGGATTGTGTAAAGTACGAATCCTTAATACTTGTTCTTTTGTTTCACTGGATTCATTTTCTTTAAAATATTTTTCATCATCCTCAGTCCTAAATGATGATATTACTGAATATCTTTGGCCTGTAGTGCAAAGATGAATGATTTCTTGATGAATATATTTGGCCCGTAGTGCAAAGATGAACAGGTGTTGAGATGAACATGACCGACTGATTAATATCTTTGGCCCGTAGTGCAAAGATGAACAGGTGTTTAGATGAACATGACCGACTGATGAATATCTTTGGCCTGTAGTGCAAAGATGAATATTTAATTCCAGATATATATTGATTGATGTTACAGGGATAAAATATCGACAATGAACTTTTAAATTCATATATAGAAGATAGTAGTTTGCATTCTCTACTTAACTCTTCTAATGAATTGTTGTTTCCGCTGCAGTTGTTGATTTAAAACTGGTTGTCTATTGTATTCTATTAGATTTTTCCCTGTTGAAGACTAACGATAATTTGTTGTATATTATCTTAGTCATAATATTCTTTACTGGGCTAGTTGAGCTCACCCTTTTCCTTGTTGTTCCATTTTTCTTCTCAGGAGGCGAGAATGTAGCGAGTACTAGTTGGGGTATGGAATGAAGGTTCTAGAGAGAGTTGTTTAGTAGTCCTCACCATTTTTGTAAAATAATGTATCAATAATTATGATGGGGATTTATTTGTGTGTGGATATTGTCTAGACGACAATAGTTTATATGTTGTAATAATAAAGTTGTAGTTATTTCTGTACCATGTATTTGGCGACTCAGAATGGGTTGGATTGAATGGACCTATTTTGGGGGCGTCACAGTTGGTATAAGAGCTTAGGGATATGATCTCTGGTGGAGATCGGGGAATAGAACTAGGAGGGGAGAGACGAGTAAATCCTTTGCTAGTGTGTCCTACCTAAGCTTATTTGGTAGTTGGTCAGTATATAGGGATATTATGTGATATATTGATTTCTTAATTAACCCTTGTTTTATGACAGTATTTGAGAATGTTGACTGAGAATATTAACAGTGGAATAAATGAGACCGTGGAGATGCCTGTACTAACCAACGAGGAGAACGTGCAACAGGCTGGTAATGTACCTCCTGTGAACAATGCTACTGAGCAGATGATGAATGATGGGATGTTTAGAAGCTTTTTGCAGTTCATGAAAAATCAGACGAGGGAGACTCGTGTTCAAAATACAGGAGGAAATGATAGCAATTCACGGGTGGTCACAGCCAAGCAGTTCAAAGAGTTGGGACCACCAGAATTCTGGGGAAAGCCGGATTCGATTAAGGCGGAGACGTGGGTCAAACAAATTACCAAGATATTCGATGTCTTGGGATGCACGGAGGAACAGAAAGTTCCATTCGCTACTTTTATGTTCTGTAACGAGGCAGATTACTGGTGGGAATCTGTGAAGCGTACCCATCCAGCTGCACTCAGCATGTCATGGGAGACGTTTCAGAAACAGTTCAATGACAAGTACTTCCCTGAAAGTATTCGTCATATGAAGGAAGTGGAGTTTATTAGACTGGAGCAGGATAACATGACGGTGTCTCAGTACGTGGCAAAGTTTGCAGAGTTATCCAGGTTTGCACCTCATTTGGTAGAGAATGAGGAACGAATGACGAGGATGTTTCTGAGAGGTTTAAAACCCGAGATTCGGCAATATCTTATCTCTCATAAATTTTTTTTATATTCAGATGTTGTCAACAGGGCTCAGTTGTTAGAGCGAGATAACGAGTACGTTCAACCGAGGGACCATAATCAGGATCATACCGAAGATAGCAGTCATCAAAATAACGATAACCAGGGGAGAAAGAAGAATACAGATAAAGGCGGTAACCACTCTGGTGGTAATCGTGGCCATAAAAATAGAAGAAGCGAGTCGGGAGGAGATTTTAAAAAGAGGAGATTTAACAACGATCATGTGAAGACGTCAGCGCCAGTAGCAACTGGTTCCAAGGGAGGAGAAAGACCACCGGTCGTATGTTACAAATGCGGGAAAGAGGGACATATCAGCCCAAACTACTCACAACAATTTAAGGTATGCTATAATTGTGGAAAAGAAGGACATATCGCTCGAGATTGTACGGTATCGAAACCCAGTCCAACGGGGATGGTGACTCAAAATGATGTCCCGAAAAAGTCAAAGTCAACGGTTTCTGGAAGAGCATTTGTTGTGACCGGTCAAAATGCAAGGAACCCGAACGAAGTTAGCATGGGTTAGTTAATTATAAATTCTTGCGAAGTTTATACCTTACTAGGTACCGGTTCTACCCATTCTTTTATCTCTCTTGCTTGCGCTCAACGTTTGAACTTGACTACGGAGAAATTAGACTTTGACCTATTTATGGAGACTCCGTTAGGTGAAACTTTCATTACATCCGTTGTTTAGAAATCTTGCTTGATTCAGGTTGGCACTATCACATTACCTGTTAACCTTATTTCTATAGAGATATTTGCTTTTGATGTGATTTTAAGGTTAACTACTCATCATGCTGAAATTGATTACTTTCGTAAGGTTGTTAGTTTTCATATTCCTAAACAACCTGTTATTCGAATTCAAACAATCAAACCATTGTAGTCAAACATTTTCATATCAAGCCATGAAGTCATTCGTTTATTACGGATGTCAAGTTTTCTTAGTCCATGTTATGGATTTGAATAAAGACATGTCAGATTTGAATAATATTCCTGTTGTTATTGATTTTTCCTGACGTATTTCCTGAAGAATTTCTTGGCTTACTCCCAAAGCCTGATATTAAATTTTGTATCGACTTTGAACCCGGTACAAAACTCATTTCTAAAATCTCATATCGAATGGCTCCTATTGAACTTCAGGAGTTAAAAATTCAACTATAGAATTTGGTACCTAAGCCTTTATCTGGTGACTTCCTTTGTGGAATGCACCGAAGCCAGACTCTCAGTAGGGGACAACATTCGTGCGATAGTAAACTGATAGGTGTCATTGTAACGTGTTATCCAAGGTTGGGATATGAGTCACAGTTGAGAACAACCTAAGTCGGTAATCGAAATACGTAGCTTTCTAGGCTTAGTTGGTTATTATCGGAGATTCGTTGAAGGATATTCTTGAATCTCTATTCCATTAACGCAGCTGAATCGTAGAGATAAAAAATTCGAATGGAGCAAGGAATATGGGAAGAGCTTCGAAGAACTCAAGAGGAGACTCATTTCAGCACATGTTCTGACCATGCCATCCTGGAAAAGCGAACGTGGTAGCTAACGTGTTGAGTAGAAGATCGTATACAAGTACGAGTACGATATTGTCAAAGACTCATTTCGTATAATTTACAAATAATAGAGATGGAGATGAAAACTCTAGGTACCCACGTGATGATATACGAGTATAATCGACTTTAATCGATAAAGTTAAAGTTGTTCAAGATACACACAGGAGCTGATGAATTTGAAGAAGGAGGTGCAAGAAGTTGTTATTTCAAAAGTGAGAATCGGTGAGGTTGTAGCGACCCGGAATCCGGGCCCCGAATCGCCTCGGATCCGGTATACTATTTCTATCACTATTTGCGGAAGATATAAACATAAGTTATTTATACAATACATTACACACTATTACCCAAAATCGAGTAACCTTAACTTATTACACATTTCATAAAATATCTATTACACAACCATATTTATCAAACTATTCTATTACTAGATAGCCGCATATATTGCCCCAAACTGAACTTGGCTTAACCTTTTCCTGTATACGACGCATTTGCTTTACCTGCAATGTTTTATCATGATATAGCAAGGGTGAGCATAAAAGTTGCCCATCAAGTTTATATACAACAATTTAACGATATATCATGATTGAAGAGTATGAATAAAGGGCTTGCTATAATTCATCAATATAATTGAGAATTAGCACGAACAAATTTTTGACTGAACAAGTATTTTACATGAACAAACATTTCTGAACCAACTGGTAATGAAGGTGATCAGCCTTTCATACCTGACTTATACTTGCAAGATGTACGGAGTACAATTTTCATGGCAATCAGCAATGATTAACCATAAGCTGGAATAAACTACTCTTATTAGAGTTAAGTATAAGAAAACTTGTCTGAACCGTTGATTACCGCAACGCAATTAATAACGCTTTACACCGAAGACCTAATATTAATAATATAGATCTCCAATAATTAGAATAATATCATCACATTAATATACTGTTATATTATACACAAAATAACCTAAACACATTACCACATAACCCTATCAGTCTTTACCGCACATAAGACTAGGTATCAAGTCAAACTATTGAAGTCTAAGTTGAAACCGACACAATTCTATCATCCCGACGGTTTAGTCAGACTTTTATCGAGTTTACGTTCAATTAAACTCTGACTTAATACTTAACAATATCACAGATAATTTTCTTATCAGTCAAAACATTTTTCCTAGGCTCGTAATAATTTTTGAATAATTATTACCATTTATCAACATTTTTCAATCCTTAAAACCGTATTTAAATAAATTAAATACCACAAAATTCCTTAATCATTAATATTTATTTAATATAAAATATTAATGAAAATCATAACATAATATTATAATATAATTATAATATCACAAAGTATTTTTAATACTTTAAAATCATTTTTATATGATTTCCAACACGTTAATCCATTATCCGATAATTAATATTAATATTAAAATATTAATATTTTCATGCCAAAATATCAAAAGTTATATTTTATAACTTAAAATATTTTTATAACACTTAAATCATTTTTATATAATTTATAAAGCATTAATTCCATTTTTCCTTAATTTATTTAATATATCTATTAAATAAACTAATTATCATTAATAATAAATTATTAATGAATTTCATCACAAAATATCAAAAGTTATCAAAAATAACTTAAAATATTTTCTTATACCATAATATTATTTTTCATGATTTTTCATGAATTAAAAACTATTTTTAAATAATTTATTTAATATTGTAATTAAATAAATAAATACCATTTATATTCCAAAAATATTAAATATTTTCAAAATATACTCAAAATAGTTAAAAACTATTTTTCAGACTTTAAAATAATTTTTCATAATTTATTTTGTATTTTTAATAATTAAAAACTATTTTTTTCTAATTTAAATTAATTTTTCTGTAATTTCCGAAAATAAGTGTCGCTAAAGGGCCCTATAGCGACATAACCGTCGCTATAGGTGTTCTTCAGCTGTTCTTGAATGTTCTTGACAGACAACGAGTATGCTAGTTTGACCACGATTTAAAAGGTGTTCTGATTGATTTCTGGGCCTGTGATTTATTTCATGTTGTAGTATTTATGTAATACTACAATCACCAATTTGTTTCATGGCCAAACTATATCATATGAGCGAGATCTATACCTGCAAACTTTCTGACAACGTGTTCTTCATTTTCTGGGTTTTCCAGAAAATGAAGAACAGACGAGGTTAATAGCTTTCGATCCTTATATCTTGGGTTCTGAGTTTAGTTTGGGTGATCTATAAGTTCTAGCGTGTAGTCCGTATGTCAAGGTACAATTATATCATATAAAATCAACTTAACAACATTACATACACCAGATCTGGGTCGGTCAAAGTAGACAAGAAAAACTGTTCTTGAACATTTCTGGGTTACCCAGAAATGTTCTTGAGCAGTTTTTTCATCCCACGTTTGACCACAATTATTATACGGTTTGGTTACGGATCTAAGTGATCTAAAGCCTTTAACATGTATTATTCATGTCAGGCTACATTATTAACACAAAAACGTGGTCAAAACAGTAACACTTAGCAAGATCTAGACGTTCAACATTGTTGTCAGACCGTTATGGAAATTCTGGGTTACCCAGATTTTCAGTCCATGTGATCGGTCAACGACCTTTGACTGCTTGTATCTTTCAATCTAAACATGATCTATACCAGATTCAAGTTCTAGATTATAGTCCTTACAACATACTACAAATATATAACTTAAATCACAACAAAACATTAACAAATAATGATCTATAGGCCCTGACATATGACTGTCAGGCCTCATTTTCCCATTTTTCCAGATTTTTAAAATCTTTAATTCCGAGTACTTTGATGTTATGGATCTGGGTTTTGACAACCCAGATCACTAAATGACACCCTATTACACATATTTAACCAACAAATAACAACATTTAACATTAAAATCAAGGATTTCAAAAATTAGGGTTTATACCTCTTTCTAACTTTGATTTTTGATTCTGACTCCTGGATCTGATATTGGCATGTTATGAACTGATCTTAGCTCAACTTTCTCTCTCTCTCTCTCACTCTAAATCTCGAAAGTTATGAGAGAGAATGGACTTGGAGAAATGAAAATATAAACTAAGCTTTTTTCTTTCTTTTATTATTTAACTTTTTAATCCATGGCCACAATTGATGCTAAGTGTCAAGATTGGCTGATTTGCTGGATGTTAGTTTACCAAATCACATGCTAGGCTATATTTAGGTCTAGGGTTGTTCACCAACCAAGATTTTGCCAAGATTGCAAGTTTCTTAAATAATAC
Source organism: Panax japonicus (assembly GCA_020205505.1). Lineage (NCBI taxonomy): Eukaryota > Viridiplantae > Streptophyta > Magnoliopsida > Apiales > Araliaceae > Panax > Panax japonicus. The sequence continues at coordinate 8,774,591 of CM035112.1, read as the reverse complement.
ACAAAAAGGGGCATTTTTGTATTTTCCATTTTTTTTAGGATTTTGCAATTGTTGAAATCCTTAGGGTTTAGGGTTTGGACTATTGAGAGTTTCAGGGTTCAGATTTTAACCCATAACTTTACAATAAAATTTAATTTCTAGCATTTCCAAATTTCGGTTTTCAAAAATAGAAAATTAACATTTTTAACTTATAATTAGTATTTACTAATTATATTAAAATTTCCTTAATCATACTAAAAACTTACTAATTAGGATTAGTATTTCCTAAATAAAATTGCTAATTACGCAATTAGGGTCAAAATGGTCATTATGGTTTATAAACCGCTAATTAGGGTTTGAAGAAGAGAGGAGAGAGAAAGATTTTGTGTGTGAACATGAGAGAGAGTATGGTGTATGAGTGAATTTGATTTGGACGGGAAGAAATATGAGCCTTTAGATTAAGTTGGAAGAATTAAGTTAGAATGAAATCTGAACCGTTCTTGTGGTTTATCAAATGAAATATTCAAAATTGTTTCTATTTTATTATATAGATATTATAATTATTTTTATTATAATAATAATAATAATAATAATAATAATTATTATTATTATTATTATTATTATTATTATTATTTGTTTGTGTGTGTGAAGAAGAGAGGAGAGAGAAAGATTTTGTGTGTGAACATGAGAGAGAGTATGATGTATGAGTGAATTTGATTTGGGCGGGAAGAAATATGAGCCTTTAAATTAAGTTGGAAGAATTAAGATAGAATGAATCTGAACCGTTCTTGTGCTTTGTCAAATGAAAGATTCAAAATGGGTTATGTTTTATTATATAGATTATTATTATTATTATTATTATTATTATTATTATTATTATTATTATTATTATTATTATTATTATTATTATTATAATTATTATTATTATAATTATCATTATTGTTATTATTATTGTTATTTGATTTGGGCGGGAATTTTTAGTGTAAGATGAAATGTTAGCCTTTAGATTAAGTTGGAAGAATTGAGATGAAATCTGAACCGTTCTTGTGGTTTATCAAATGAAATATTCAAAATTATTTCTATTTTATTATATAGATATTACTAGTAATTGTCCGTGCCTAAAGGCTCGACGTAACGAAAAATTAGATTAAAATTCGAAAAAAATACTACATTACCTAAAGACTTTTTACAACCTAAAATAACTTACAATCAGACATAACAATTATCATAATTCACCAAACCTCCACAATAATTAATTTTTCTTTAAAAATAGATATCCAAAAAAATCTAAACCTGTTTACAAAACTTTAAAATCATCAATAAAAATTTTAAAATCCTTTACAGAATTTTGAAATCCTCAAAATTCAATCCCAATAACATTAAACGCATACACTTATTTTCTGTCTAGGTCTAATATTTGACCTTAAATCAATCATTTAAGATTTTACTAAATTGCCCAAATTCTCGGGTTGTCACAGAGGTGAGGAAAGCTCAAACCTTCGATTTATTAATCCATTTGAAATTCTCGATCGAATAGGAACTGTGGCCTATAGACTCATTTTACCGCCAAGTATGACGCATGTTCATAACGTTTTTCACGTATCGATGTTACGTAAATATGTGGACGACCCGAACCACGTCATTGAGTTAGAACCGGACGAGATAGCCGAAGACTTAACGTACGAGGAGGTACCTGTCAAGATCTTGGATAGGAAAGAACATGTCCTATGTACCGAGGTTATACCACAAGTTAAAGTTTTATGGAGAAACCATGCTATTGAGGAAATGACCTGGGAGTTGGAAACGAAAATGAAAGTGTGGTATTCTCATCTTTTCGAAACACCAGGTACGTACGTCAATTTCGAGGACAAAATTTCATAAAGAAGGGAGATTGTAAGACCCCAAATTATTAATAAATGAAATTTATTTTCCTCTATTTATTATTTTGAAATAGTAAGGGTTGATTTGATTAATGTGGATAGTTATGGGTAAAATACGCAAATATTTCGAATAAGTAAGTGGTTATAAAATATTCATTATTGTCGGAGAATATTCATTTGGTCGTGGAATATTCGTACTGTCGGGGAATATTCGTACGACGGCGCAGTCTTTTGTGGGCCCCATAACGGAAAACGATTGGATGAAGAAAACGACAAGTATAAGTTATTTATAAATAACGGCGTAGTTGTGACCGTTAATACTGTTGGAATACCCGGTGGTTAAAATACAGTAATACACGTTGTTGCACAGTAGCACACGGTATTGCACCAATTATTGATTCTTACGTAAGAAGGCACTACTTAATAATGGTTACAGTAATTACTGTTCAATATTTTATTTTATTGATTTAATAATTACTGCGTTGATATTTTATATTGTTGTTGTTTCAATAATTGTCATTATACAATATTTTTCATTATCTAAGCAATAATTCATATTATCTGAATAATATTATTAGATAACATTATTGGCAATGTCTAGAAAGTTCTGTCTAAGGAGAGGTTTGGTCACCTAATTGCGCGCCAGTAAGGAGAAATTCTTATTGGAAAGCCCCCTCTTTCTTGGGAACTGCCTGGTTGTCAATATTGTGATTCTGTAATATTATTTGTGAATAATTAATTATTGATTCATATGATGAGAAAAATATTGATTTTGTGTGGATATAGATGGAGAAAATTTTTAATGTGACAATTGTTGAAAATTGTAATTTTATCTTTTTCTGATAAAATAATTCATTTAAATATATTATTTTAATAGTATATTAACGGTGATATTTTTATAATGAATGTGGGATATATGAGTATATGAGGAGGAAGAGTATTTTTGTTGCATTAAATGTTTAACACATATTTTGTGTGTTGGTGGACACAATTATTGACCGAAATTTGATTATAGCCTGTAAAATCGTCTGTTTGTGGATTTTGGTCAATTTCTGTTTGAAATTTGGAAAAACTCTCTTCTGCAAAGTTGTAGAGAATTGAATTTTCTATAAAAAGTCGCGAGATTCGAATTTTCGGGCAAAAAGGGCTATTTATTGTGAATTATTGAAGTTCCGAAGCTCCGAAATAATTGATTTTTGGAAGTTTAAAATATTTTTATTAACAAAAACGTTTTTCTTACTTTTTCTAGAAGGTTAGCATGTGTGAATTGCTGAAATTCAGATTTCAAAGAATACGTATAATATTTTTATAAATATTAATATTTTATTACATTTTCTGTTTTGGTGTTCTAAGCAATTTCCTATAAATAGGGTGCTTAGGTTAGAATTGAAAATCACACCAGAAACTGAAGTTTTCTCTCTCTATATTATCGAGCGTATTCTTGTGAGTATTTTGAGTATACTTTGAGTATTGCTATACGGTGCAAGTTCAAGTCATAGCCTATATTCTGTGTTTCAACTAGAAGTACTGTCTTTCGAGGTAAGAGATGTTATTTTCTTCTCAAATGATATTATTTCTTCAATATCATTATGCTGAAATATTGGTTGGAACTTTTTATCACCGAAAAATGAAATTTCTTCTTTTCGTCCAAAATATCTATTCTGGATACTAGCTATGATTGTATCCATATTTTGATCATTCTTGAATTTTACTCCACTCTGATTACCTATGAAGTATTTTTGAACTTGGATTGTGTAAAGTACGAATCCTTAATACTTGTTCTTTTGTTTCACTGGATTCGTTTTCTTTAAAATATTTTTCATCATCCTCAGTCCTAAATGATGATATTACTGAATATCTTTGGCCTGTAGTGCAAAGATGAATGATTTTTTGATGAATATATTTGGCCCGTAGTGCAAAGATGAACAGGTGTTGAGATGAACATGACCGACTGATTAATATCTTTGGCCCGTAGTGCAAAGTTGAATAGGTGTTTAGATGAACATGACCGACTGATGAATATCTTTGGCCTGTAGTGCAAAGATGAATATTTAATTCCAGATATATATTGATTGATGTTACAGGGATAAAATATCGACAATGAACTTTTAAATTCATATATAGAAGATAGTAGTTTGCATTCTCTACTTAACTCTTATAATGAATTGTTGTTTCCGCTGCAGTTGTTGATTTAAAACTGGTTGTCTATTGTATTCTATTAGATTTTTCCCTGTTGAAGACTAACGATAATTTGTTGTATATTATCTTAGTCATAATATTCTTTACTGGGCTAGTTGAGCTCACCCTTTTCCTTGTTGTTCCATTTTTCTTCTCAGGAGGCGAGAATGTAGCGAGTACTAGTCGGGGTATGGAATGAAGGTTCTAGAGAGAGTTGTTTAGTAGTCCTCACCATTTTTGTAAAATAATGTATCAATAATTATGATGGGGATTTATTTGTGTGTGGATATTGTCTAGACGACAATAGTTTATATGTTGTAATAATAAAGTTGTAGTTATTTCTGTACCATGTATTTGGCGACTCAGAATGGGTTGGATTGAATGGACCTATTTTGGGGGCGTCACAGTTGGTATAAGAGCTTAGGGATATGATCTCTGGTGGAGATCGGGGAATAGAACTAGGAGGGGAGAGACGAGTAAATCCTTTGCTAGTGTGTCCTACCTAAGCTTATTTGGTAGTTGGTCAGTATATAGGGATATTATGTGATATATTGATTTCTTAATTAACCCTTGTTTTATGACAGTATTTGAGAATGTTGACTGAGAATATTAACAGTGGAATAAATGAGACCGTGGAGATGCCTGTACTCACCAACGAGGAGAACGTGCAACAGGCTGGTAATGTACCTCCTGTGAACAACGCTACTGAGCAGATGATGAATGATGGGATGTTTAGAAGCTTTTTGCAGTTTATGAAAAATCAGACGAGGGAGACTCGTGTTCAAAATACAGGAGGAAATGATAGCAATTCACGGGTGGTCACAGCCAAGCAGTTCAAAGAGTTGGGACCACCAGAATTCTGGGGAAAGCCGGATCCGATTAAGGCGGAGACGTGGGTCAAACAAATTACCAAGATATTCGATGTCTTGGGATGCACGGAGGAACAGAAAGTTCCATTCGCTACTTTTATGTTCCGTAACGAGGCAGATTACTGGTGGGAATCTGTGAAGCGTACCCATCCAGCTGCACTCAGCATGTCATGGGAGACGTTTCATAAACAGTTCAATGACAAGTACTTCCCTGAAAGTATTCGTCATATGAAGGAAGTGGAGTTTATTAGACTGGAGCAGAATAACATGACGGTGTCTCAGTACGAGGCAAAGTTTGCAGAGTTATCCAGGTTTGCACCTCATTTGGTAGAGAATGAGGAACGAATGACGAGGATGTTTCTGAGAGGTTTAAAACCCGAGATTCGGCAATATCCATAATTCATCATACCACCACAATTCACTATACTACCATAATACATACTCAATCATCAACACATGTCCAACTACCAAAACATCAAGCTAGTTGGTACTAATTTCCAAAAAAATCGATAAAATTTCCTAAAATTGTCTACAAAACTTACAATCATCAATACATATCTAACCACCAAAATAAAACCATAAACAAAAACTATCATTCCATACCCAAAAATCAGTTAACTTTACAAAAGACGTAATACACAAAATACAAACAATCATCAACACATATGTAACCACCAAAATATCAAGCTAGTCGCTACTAATTTTAAAAAATTTCGACATAATTTCCTTTAAAAATAGATATCCAGACAAATATAAACCTGTGTATAAAACTTACAATCATCCATACATATCCAAACCTCCAAAAAAAATATAATCATTCCATACCCAAAAATCATAAACATGTATAATTAGTTAACTTTACAAAATGCAGAACAAAAAAAATACATACATGAAGAAATCAATACATACTCAATCATCAACACATCCAACCACCAAAACATCAAGCTAATCGCTACTAATTTAAAGAAATTTCGGCAGAGTTTCCTTTAAAAATAGATATCTAAAAAAATCTAAACCTGTTTACAAAACTTACAATCATCCATAAGACATACATGTTGAGCATACATGCAGAAAACCATCATAACCAAGTATAATTAGCTAACTTTATAAAAGGCAGAACACAAAAAATACATACATGCAGAAAATAGAGAAACAACATGTTGAGCATAAGACCCTCTACTTTACAGCTTACACCAAGTATATTCTTTACAACTTTCATCATGTATCCTTCAATATATACCTGAAAATATTTGAAATTTAAAAATTATCAAAATATGTTAGTTAAAATAAAACAATTAAAAATCTGAAACATAAGACCCCTTACTTTACCCTGAATTATCTAAAAAACAAATGAGCACACATATTTGTATGTAGGGGGCATAATTTAGATTGATATAAGTAAGAATTTAGAGAGATTGTAAGAAATAGTCAATTTTTTAAGGAAAAGATATGGACTTACAATCAAATTAAGTTTTCTTAGTACTATCTCAAGGAATGGTTCATTTGCTTAATGATTTAAATCATTAATTTGTATTAGTGGCAGTATAATGGTGTGCGAGTTTGATTTCTGTGTGTGTTTGTGCTTGAATTATGTGTGTTGTGTGTCTGCATGAGAAGTAGAGAAATATAGTCTTAGTAAGAGAGATTTTCACACCTAAACAATTATTTGGTCAGTGGTAGGTTAGTAATCGTCAAAGGTGGACATATCATTTAACTCTCTTAAATGTCTTTTTCATCCCTTTAAACCTTCTCTTCATCAATATCCTTAATGTCCTCGTATCAATATGAACGCACTTTGCCCAATGAGGAGAATGCACAACCACCTATATTAAATTAAAATTTGTTATTTACATAAACAATAAAACTAACACTATTTATATTATAGGAATAGTATAGTTATTTTGATGCAGTGATATAAAAGTAGATTTACCTGATTACGTCGACCCCATCCACAGAGGTCCATTGTATATATTTTATTGTTCTCGTTGACAAATTTACTCCAATCCTACAAAGAATGAACGTCATTGTAAAATTAAAAGTTGAAATGTTGAAAAGATTACATAATTTAGTAGAAATAAACATGTTTAAACTATACCATTTAATTGTCGTAAGAATATATCATAATAAAACTTTTGGGTAAACAATATTCGTGGTGCAATTTGACCCATCTTCCGGAAGGAGGACAGTAATACGATCCGCAGATGTGCATCTAGATAGTGCCACATAAAGGTGTCCATGACTAAAAACAGGTGTTTGCAAATCAATCCCAACGAACTTGATAGATTGTCATTGGGCTTTATTGATTGTCATAGCATAAGTTAATCGGATAGGAAACTGACGTCTTGTCATTCGAAAAGGTAAGTCCAAATATGTTGGTGTCAATGATATTCTCGGAATGAAGACTAAATTGCCAATTTTATCTCCATTTAATATCCGAGCTTCGATTACCCTTGAGGCACATCTAACAACCATCAATCACGTGCCATTACAAAGTCCATCTTTCGGTGCAATATTTCGTAACAACATTATTGGGCATCCAACTTTCAACTCCAATTTAAATGGTGGCAACCCTGAAGGATTCAAGGAGTTTAAGTACTCATTAGGATATCGATTCCTAATGGTATGATCAAGCTCATCACCTTCAGACATTTTATCTGCAGCTAAAAAAGTAATTGTTTCTCCCGGAGTAATATTCAGTGCTGCAACATTTATATCATTGATGTCGTCATTGCGAGCAGATAGAATTGTTCGTTCAGTGAGAAAGGTAGGAGTCACTATACCAATAACATCCAATTATGGATATATTTTAAATATCAATTCATTTAGATTATTACATCGATTTATTGTAGATGGAAGTTGCACAATTTCTTGTGGGTTGGTCCCAATCTAAAAAATGAAAGTATAATTATTCACAAAATGAGATTTAATTCAAAGTATCATGTTATAAAAATTTAATGTAATATTACCTCCATCAAGAATTGAGCAAAATTAATATTTTGAACGTCTGTGCGAGTTAATCGCATGTTTGAACCCAGAGTCAAAACACCTATATCTTTCCATAGAAAAGTTCGTCTTAATGATGCACCCACAATTTGCTCGCGAACGCCTTTAGGAATAACATGCAATATTTGTCGAAAGTCTCCACCTAGGACAACAATGATACCTCCAAAAGGTCTTTTATCGTCTCTGATATCTTGAAGCGTGCGATCGACTGCCTCAACACAGTATCGATGTTGCATAGGAACTTAATCCCATATTATTAGCTTTGCTTTTCTAAACAACTCAGCATGCATTGATTGTTTAGTGAACCCACATATTGAATTATCTAGGGTTTCCAAAGGAATACAAAATATAGAATGTACAGTGCGCCCCCTACCAATAACAACGATGCAATACCAGATGAAGCCACAGTAACAACAACATGTCCATAGCTACGCAATTTGGTTGTAATGGTATTGTATAAAAACGTTTTTCCCGTCCCAGCACCTCCACTCAAAAAGAAAGTAGTTGCTATGTTTTTACATACTGACGTTGTGACAGCAGTATAAGCAGCAAGTTGTTCATCATTAAGTCTGTCAACATTAATTTGTGCATCAGACTGTTGTGCTTCATTCTCAAGTTGTTGGTGCTCAGACAATAATCTATTTCCAACTATTGCATTCCAATTTCCAGTTGGTTGTGGCATGGGTGGAAAGTTAACTAAACTCTTCCCCGAATCATGGAGCAATTGATTTATCAAATATAAGCCATAATCTTCAATATGATCATCAGTTGGATTCAAAATACCAAACATAGTATGAATCCTGTGTGCTAAATCATTACATATATGTGCTGAGAATTGCTTCCACAATTCAAATGGATGCAATGGAAAGCATTCCGTTAGAATTATAACAAATAGTCTCCTTAATTGGTATCCCGTTCTCATAATTGCAGCCTCTTGGAGACATTGTATCCATTCTTCATCATCTTCAAGAAGTCCTCTTGCAACACATGCTGACTTGAATGTATCATGCATAACATTATTTACTGTGCGTAGCCAGTCAAATGAAGTAGGTCCTCTAACAACAGTTAGAAGCAAACACAAATAAAATCGCTCACTTGAATTAGGGCTAGCAAAGTACATTCTACCAATTGCATAACCCCTTTGTCTTGGAATCCATTTATTGATAGACTTGTTCCAAACAAATTTTTCTGGAAATTCCTGATAAGTTAATACACGGGCAGATTCATTTGTAGCGCAATAATCAAAAAAGCCAGTTAGAGTTATTTTTTGATGTGCACCTCTAGAAAGGATCATATCAAAATATTCAGCAGGGTTAAAGACTACACGATGCATCCCAGGTAAATGAAGTGCCAATCTTACAACTGAAGGAATCTCTTCATGTAAAGGATTACCAAACAATCGCCACGCGGCTTCTGGAGGTCCAATATACCTAGCATCAAGATATTGTTGGATCTCATTAATTCCTCCAAGTACCATTGTTGCGCGATCATGTCCTTTATAAATATACTTGTGAATGTATTTTACACATCTAACTCCTGCATAAACTTCAACATTGATATGACAATTGAACATTCTTGATAAATACGGATTATGTGGCACAACGTCTCTATTATCAATTTCTTGCCCCCTCACGATGTACTTCTGACCAGTATTACGACAATGATAGACATGATATCCATCAGAGTCCATACTTGTTGATTCAGCAAATGATCGAGGGTACCGCTTGGTACACACCCCCATTTTCCATACATGCTGCTTGTGGATTTCGAGCACCACATGGTCCGTGTACCATGCAACCTATAATTGTTTCAAAAAACAATGGGTCAGTTTGGCAATCCGAAAATTCAGCACACACTACTCTGTCCACTTGAGAACATGTTTGAATTTTATCAGAACTACGAAGGAACACAAGTGCATGCTTGTGCGGTAACCCCCTTTTTTGGAATTCAATTGTAAAAACATGCGCCACTTTTCTACCAAAGAAGTTGTTTGTTTCTATCTCCTTCATCAAAAAATTTCGCGTCAACTCAAAAACACGGGCCACTAAATCGGGACGGTCAGTAGGGATCTAATTTGGCAATAGTGATTTAGTAATTTCAGGCCATTTGGGATTTGCAGTCATGGTTAGAAAGATATCTGGGTGTTGATTATACCGCCTGATAGCCATTGAATCTTGAAAAATTTCAAACATATGTCTTGCACTACCAGTGAATGAAGATGGCAAAATCATTCGTTGACCAACTTGTTCAGGACCAAGCTCATCTGCACAAACATCTGTTAGACCTTGGTAAAGTTCTGCACGAAGCTTCGATTGATTCAACTTGTAGTATGTCAACCGATTTTGTTCAGTAGCGGCCCAAGCATCTACTACAAATTCTTGAAATAGTTTACCGGCTTTTAAAATTGTTGAATACTCAGTGTCACGTTGTAACATACGATAACTGTAATATTGCAATTGTGTCAGTCGAGTAGATGAAGGTCCACATTGGGAAGCGTTCCACTGTTTCAAATCTAGATTCCATCCTAGCTCACCATAAGGGAACAATACCACATAATGCAATGGCAAATAGGCCGGATGACACTCATTAATTTGAATCAAACCATTATCCCCTCTCAAATGTAACATAATATCTCTCATTCCACTTGATTCAGCTCCATCTCCCGGAAATATTAACGCAATCTCATCGGTTGTTGGAAGATTATATCGACGCCGGTCTGTTACTGAACTGTAGTGGAGATAGGCCGGTAAATTCACCCCCGTCAATTCCAATTCACTTAAAATTGTGTGAGCCTGACGAAATTTTACAGGAAATGGATTTACTTGCAATAAATAATCTTGTATGGTTTTCAAAACATCTCTTCTCAAGTTAGGATTTTTGTTGCTGCGAACATCTAAAGCTGAATTAGGATCATAAATGTACAGTTGAGAGTAAATTGGTTCACACCCTGGTTGTGGCATAAGCGATACTATTCATTGGCGTAATTCCCTATGGATGGTGAATGTTCTAGGCCCCCTCCCGGCAATTAATCTGTCATCCAATATAGCACCAAGACTCGTAAACGCATTAGCTGCATTATACTCTCGTGTGTGCTGACAAAATGATTTTCATTGTTCATCATTACCGTCATACAATGATTTAAGCATTAAAGGAGGTGTAATAAGTGGCGGTAGTCTAATTTTTCCTTGTAAACAACATTTACCAAAGGCTGGATTTGATACAGATGATTTTGTTAGTTTTTCAGCAAGCCAGTGTAAGGCAGAACAATGAGGACATGTTCGATTCATCAAGCCGAGGGAATGACGATCTGGAATTTCATGGTTTCGAGGATTAAATACAACATCCATAGTAACACCTTCTACTGTGTAGGCACTATAGATAAAATTATAGATGTCATACAATTTTTAAAAGGAGAACATGAATAGGACATCAAGTGTGAGAATAGAAAATTAGAACTTATATCGAACACCTGGTGCCTTCATTCGGATTACGCATTTGTTGGAACATGTTTGTCATATACGATGCCCCTGGGGAACGTGGGGAGAATGGTTCCAAGTTTGTTTTTGTGCTTTTGAATAGGTTTTGAGGTGGCAAGTCTTGGAGCACATGCGACAACCTTGAGATATTTGTTGATGAGCCTTCTTCAAGATTTTGAGGAGGATTTTCTTGATTCACAGGTGACAACCACCGTGAAACAATTGCTGTAGTATCTTCATTAAGATTTTGAAGCAAGGTGGTTGACGATGACTCTAAAACATTTGTTGTCACTATACTGTCTATTACAGGATGTGAAATTTTGGTAGACAAAGTCATTGGTTGAAGGCGGGACCTTTTATTTGATTCTCGTTCAAGGCATGCTCGGCGACGACGGCTTGGTGGTAAAGAAGGAAAAAATCTAGGCTGGACGGGGGCACAATGTTTTGATCACTCTCTTTAGTAACGTGCAAGTTGTCCCAATTGACATTTGGAGCACTCATTTTCTTTCCCAGCATAACACATTTTTGGAGCAAGTCTTCCACATTGCGGCAATGTTGATTTTGATATAACATTATAGTTTGGTGCCTAAACCACAAACTCAAAAAAAATTAATTATTATTTTGTTGATTTAATGTATATCGTATCGTTTTTCACTTTGTATATATAACAACGTGATGTATCATGACAATAAAATGTTACATTCACAGAACTATCTACCCAACCATTTATCAACATTATAATTATTATAAAGTTTTTGTTTGATGCAGAAATAAAATACCATAGCCCTGCATCCAACACATTGTTCTATAGTAATACGCTCGATCAATAGCATATTGAATTTAACAACTTGAAAAGTATTCTATAAATAAGATCAAAACTACTTGGAAAGGTTGAGGTTTCACTATTGATCGATGCTTCAAATTATGGAATGTTTAAACAAATTTAGAGTTTAAAAAAATTGGACCCAACAAAAGTTTCTTAAAGGATACAAAGCAACAAAATAACACAAAACTTCAAATATTTTAAATTTAATAACATCCAAATCCATTGTAAAAATAAAGAAAAAAAATAGGATTAAAAGTGATACCAGTTTGTAATTTGTGTTTTTTGTTCCTTGGGTAGCAGAGGTTGATTTGTGCTTCCCCTTAAATTTAGCATTCGCCAAAGCATCAAACTTTTTTTTTCTTCTGGGTAAGAACACGATAAAAAAATAAGCAATATTAAATGAGACAAACCAAAAACATGTTGACAAATCAAACGATCTACATAAAATGAATATGAGAAAAGAATATGGTTAAAGTGATACCCGTTGGCAATCTTTATTTTTTCTTCCTTGGGTAGAAGAAGTTACTTTTTTCCCCCTTAAATTCGGCATTCGCCAAAGCATCAGACCTTTTTTTTCTCCTTCTGTGTAAGAAAACGCTAATTAAAAGAAAAAAAAAGAAGGAAAAAATGAATGAGAAATAGGTGTGAGTATACACTACCTCACGTAAACGGTGACAATTTAGTTCATACTCATTTCGAATTATTACTCCAACATTATTATGACGAAGTATTCGAACCTGTAGACAAAAGAACATTGAATAGTAAATAAACTGGTAAAAAGATAAGATAAAAAGTAAGAAAATGATGAGTAAGAAATTATTATCATACAGTGTTTTCTAGCTGGTCATCAATCTGTCATGACGTTAATCAAAATAAATTAAAATAAATATGTTATTAAAAAATCAATAAGATATATTTAGAGAGAGTTAATCAGATGATAAACTTACACTACCAAATATAACAACATCATCCATTGGTCGATGATTGTGCTATTGAAACGGTTGTACCTAAACAGTAAATTTCATAATACATATTATGTTATGTATTTTAAAAAGCACATGCATTTGTTAAGTTTTTTGTTTACAGAAATTATGTTATTTTTGCTTATTTTTGCTTACTACTTCAGGATTCAAGGTTTTTGGTTGAGATACATGCTCTTTTAATAAAAAAAGATCAAATCATATACTACAAATATATATATAACTCTAATAAAAATATCTTCCATCTTTAGTATAGATTCTCATCAACCAAACAGAAGATATATATCAGAACAAATGTAATAAGCATTTAATTTGTTTGGGAGGTATGCTTTTGTATACATTTCATAAGAAGCAATGTGTACTGTTGTCATTTTTTTAATGAAGGATTGGAGATTTTTCATGATATGATAGAGGACTGGAGATTTTTCCTGTCATTCTCCTATTCCTTCAGCAAAAATATATTCACTAAAAACAAAATTCAACCAAAAACAGTAAAGGTGTCTCTCAACAAAGACCGCAGAAAGGAAGAGAGATTATGGGAGTGAGGTTAAAAAAGTAAACGTTTCACACCTGCTAATTTGTGTATATACTTATAAACAATTACAAACCGGGATTTTGGTAAAACAACCATTATTACTCCCCCCCATTCCTTTCAAATCAGTAATTATAAAGATTTTGGTAATCAGTAATTATTTTGATGGGTACGAAGAAACACTAAAATGCAGCTTAGAATTAGAGAAATAAATCTCACCTTTTCCCTTGAATCCACCACCATTGCAAGAAAAAAATAACTTTAAAAGTGAGAGAGCTTCAAAGACCGAAGATTAAAGCCATTAATTTTTCTGTTTGAGACCTATAATTTTCACATTACCTAGGAGAAGATGAATAAACCATGAGTATCAAATAAAGAGATTAACAAATGGGCATACAAATCAATCACCCAAAAATAGAGAAAACCCACTGAATTTTCAGAACAACAGAGGAACAACAGAGGATATCGAAACCTCCACGAACATTAAACTGTAGCACAGTCTCCCCCTCTATAAACATTAAACTTACATAAATGTTATAAACATTATAAACATTATAAATCTTTCAAACTCACATAAATTTTCCTGTTGCGACTGTTTTAATCGTAAATTCCATTCTAAATTCCAGAACAACTAAAATGTGTCCTAACATGATAACATGGTGTCCTCGTGTTAACTATCTAGGTGTTTACTGATGGTTATTAGGAGTCTAGAGATCCCATAACAGCTAAAATATGTCCAATTGCCTCCCCAAATTCCTAATATTACTGAATCAGTTGAGGATGAAAGCTGAATCAGTTGAATTAATTGTGGAGGATAACGACAGTGAGGATGAAAGAGTGAACACTTTCAAGCAAAAGAAAGCCAGTTCTATCCATCTAAAAAAGCTACAACAGGTTTTTCTGGATTATGGAACTGAAACTGCAGGTATTATTTAGCACATTGTCCTTAAACTGCTGCTTTCATGGCCATTGCAACCCAAAACCTTTTTCACTTAAAACATCATGTCGTCATCCTTTTTTCGCAATTTCTTAGTTTTCTTTTAATTATTTTGATATCATGTCTGTCCTGCATCTTTTACACTTCTGTCACATATCTACTATTAAATATTTTGAAGCACATATATAATAAGATGAAAAAGCAAAATGAAAATAGATGTTGAAGTATTTTTTCGAATCTCAGCTCCAGGTTTATGGAAAAAGTATAGTACGTTTTTTGTAGATTGAGTCTTGGATTTTTTTCTTCCAATACATTTACTTTGGTCATATACCAATGCGTTCTTATTTGTTCCTTAAAGCTTTACATCACAATTAGAAATACTTGCTTTGTTATTTGAGTTGAATGCTCTGTAAATTTGATGTGATGAATACAGAATTTCAAAGTGAGCTCCGATTTTGCCAAGTTTTCTTGTAAAACTATGGAGGCTTTTGCTGTGTCTGTGATAGGAATTTTAATTTGTAGTCAAATACCATGGAGAAAGTTACTGGGTGCTTACCAAAAACAGCTTATCAACCTCCGTTTGCCATCGCCGTCGCTTAGCAAAAGATAAGAACAATCAGAGTATGAACAGAGAGTGAGGACCGATCAGAGAACGGGAAGTGAGGACCGATCACAGTTCGCCGTCTGCGCACGAATGGAAGAGAGGACCGATCAGAGCATGAGCAGAGACTGATATTGAAAGAGAACGGGGCAAGGAAAATTTTAGTTTGGGGGTTTTGAACGGAAGGAGAGCGAGGATTTTTGATTTGGGGGGTTTGAAGGGAAGGAGACAATAGCTTACACGGGAAGGAGGATAAATTGAATTTGGGCGGTTAATTTGTAGCATTGTAATGAAATCTGACCTTTAGATTTAATAAGATGAAATCTGGGCCTTTGTTGTGGTTTGTCAAATGTTAAGTAGGAATAGATTCAAAATTGGTTGTGTTTTATTATATAGATTAAATCTAGATTCATCTATTGGTTTATTAAACACATCAACTAATTGATTGTCTGTTGGGATAAAATACAAATTAATATTGCCATTTTGAACATAATTTCTTATAAAGTGATACGTTATATCAATATATTTAGTTTTAGTATGCAAAACAGAACCGTGAGTAATAACATTAGTGTTATTATAAAAGGGCAAATGTTCAAAAATATCCATGATGTTTACACGGATGTCTCACTTCCACTTTAAACTAATTTTTTTTCCAAAAGTACCCTTAACGTTTCAAAAAGCAGGTCATCCGTGCCCCTGCCGTTAACAGAAGACAAACGAGGTTAAAATGTGATGATATGACAAGCTTAAATATAAAACATATTCTAAATAAAACAATACATGTCATTTAATCAAAACAAAAAATAATAAAATTCAAAATAAAAAAAGCATAACATATTTACATCATTTAATCAAAATAATAAAATTCAAATTATTTTGTTAACTAATCAAAACAACTAATTAAATAAAATAAGTTGTCTAACATATTTACATCATTTAATCAAAATACTAAAATTCAAAACATAACATATTTACATCAAATACTAATTAAAAAAAAAAATACTAAAATAAAAATTAAAAAAAATACTAAAATACTAAAAAAAATCAAACTAAAAAAATACTAAAATTCAAATTATTTTCTTAATTAATAAAAACGACAAAAATTCAAATTATATCATTAAATTACTAAAATTATAATACCAAATACTAATTGATATAAAATTTTTAAATTACTAAAATCGTAATACTAAATAATATTTTTAAATTACTAAAATATTAAAAATATTAAAAATTGATATGATTTTAAAAATTGATAATACTCCAGTTTAAAAATTGATAATTCTAAAATATTTCTAAATTGATATGATTTTAAAAATTAATATTAAAAATTACTAAAATAATCATAATACTCTAGTTTTGAATTTCAAAAACATTAAAATTATTAAAAATTGATAATACTAAAATATTTTTAAATTGATAGGATTTTAAAAATTACTAAAATAATAATAATACTCCACTTTTGAATTTTAAAAATATTATTTAGTTTTGAATTTTAAAATAATCATAATACTCCAGTTTTAAAAATACTAATTGATATAAAATACTAATCGATATAAAATAACGTTAAAATACTAATTTTAGTATTTTTTTTAAATTTGATTTTTTTAGTATTTAGTATTTTTTAATTAGTAATTTAATATTTTTTTAATAGTATTTGATGTAAATATGTTATGTTTTGAATTTTAGTATTTTGATTAAATGATGTAAATATGTTATACAACTTATTTTATTTAATTAGTTGTTTTGATTAGTTAACAAAATAATTTGAATTTTATTATTTTGATTAAATGATGTAAATATGTTATGCTTTTTTATTTTTTATTTTAGTATTTTTTTGTTTTGATTAAATGATATATATTGCTTTATTAAGAATATTGTGGGCCCAAGTGCAAATTAGGGTTCACATGACCTAATTGAATTAAATGCACAATTAGGGTTCCGCGACCTCATTAAATGTGTAAATTAGGGTTCGTATAACCTAATGGAATGAAGACGGAAAAGCCGAAAATAAATAGGCGAGACCCGAGAGAAGCTTCCACGGGTCCCGAGGCAGAAGGCTCGTGGAGGCAGCTCGTTTTGGGAATTGATTGAGGGATTGGATTAGGTGGCTAGAAGGACAGGACAATATGGGCATTATTCTAATGACTAAAGGGTATTTCTGGAATTTTCCTGAAAACATGTGCCTAACATGTGACTACTTAATTCCAGGAAACTCTATAAATACCCCTTCCATTCTAGGAACGGGAATGGGAGGGGGGGACTCGTTTTGGTGACTTAAAAGCTTGGATTTTCCACCTAAAAGCACTAAAGGGTTTGGACCTCTTTTCAGACTCAGGACTTGGACTCTTGGAAGATCAAAAGGGACTCTTTTTGGTGACTTAAATGCTGGGATATTCCACCTAAAAGCACTAAAAAGAGTTTGGACATTCTCTCAACCTCGAAGGATCTCAAGAAGGCTCTTGGAATCCCTGCTACCCTAACACTGTTCCTTAGATTCTAGGAGTTCTGCCACGTGTCATTGGAGTAATCGACCACCTGTCGTTCTCCCCTCTTCAATCAACCAATCAATTTCGTGCTCTTTGTGGATTTCTCTCCTCCTCAGCCAACACGAAACCCTAACCCTAGCAAGGCACGATTTCCTTGCCCACATTTATTTGACGACTCTGCTGGGGAGGTGTAGAATTCGTGAAGGGTATGCCCACAACTCGAAGTGGGAGGACAACATGAAGAGCTTCACCAACAAATAGCATTACATCACCGAGTCTAGTTCCAAGGCAAGCGAGTCAAGTTTTCAAAGGCGTGAATCTATATCTCGATCAACCCATTCTTGAAGACGCCTCAGAAGGAAGTTCAACATCACCATACATGGCGGATCAACAATTAACGAATGTTAGGCAGACAGGCGCGGGAAGGAAAGACGATGAAGAATGTAGAGAGCAGGCAAATGCTGTGCAATTGGAGATGCTCAAGGCATTGAAGGAAGCACAAGAAGAACAAGGGATGATGATGGCTATGATGCTGGAGATGCAGAGGAAGCAAGAGAAAATGGAAAATTTCTGCCAACAGTTGATGCAGATTCCCGCTTTCAAGGCCATGTTCCCAGATAATTCACAGGGAGAACATGCAGGAGTGGAGGACAACAACAACGAGAACAATAATAAGGAGAATCAGGCTGCACCTCCATTGACGGAGAATCAGTCTGTTCCAATCATCCACTTGGAACCTTAGGATAGTGGTGACGTGCCACAACCCAGACTGAAAGTCAGCCAGCCTCAGACAAACATCATTTCGACCAATATCCCCGTATTTTCACAAGTGCAGATATCAACCATCCCAAACATTGTCTAACGAACCAACCCACAAGCACAACCGATACAGAATTTACTTGATGCCAGTGTACATCAACCAATTTCCGTACCATACACACAATCAATGCCGCCATACATCACAACACCACAGAGAGTCCACACCACAAGCAAATATGTCACAAAGGATGATATGATCGATGTGATCAATCAACTTCATAGGCAGACATCCCGACCTGCGGAGTTAGACTTTACTCCACCCTACCCGGCACATATTCGGAGACAACCTTACCCGGCAGGGTATGTTGCCTCTTTTTCAGTTCTGATAAAAGAGATCTAACTCATGAAAGCATACATGTGTCAACAAGTAATACAGAGTAAGTAGAGTATCGATCCCACAGAGAAAGTTGTTAAATTTAAATTATCATGCATCAATTAACTCACTGTATTTATATGCTTAGACTAATGACTAAAAGTGTTGAATTAAACTAATTATGAATAACAACTAAAAATAAGAATACAAATAGAATAAATATAATATGGAAATAATGGGACCCTAACTTCATTTAATATTTCATTTAATCGCCACTATCATGCAAAAAGTGTTCACATATCACAGGAGAATAGCCAAGAGCACAAATAGAGTTATAACCATTTTTCAATGCACTATAACCAACTTACACAACACTATATGTCTATGTGAAATTGCAATTATATTGATTTTAAACACAAGCCCTTATTCTAGCTCATACGGTGAAACAGTGTATGTCTATCTGGTTCACAAAATACGCAAGCCATATACAACAGCCCCATATTCGCATGTTATCATGATTACAATCCATACTTGCATGTTCATTGTCAATTCCATACAAATACTGGGACGAATGGTGATCAAGCATTCATACATATAAAACAATCATGATAAATATCCCATATGATACACAAAACAACCCTATCATTTAAGCGTGCAACCAAACTACATATTAAAATCCGTTAGAATCCCATAATGGAGTTTAGTTCATTACTAAACCAAAAGCCATTATGAGATCAATTCTAAACATGATCAATAAGCAATAATTAAAATAAGAAAGATAGAACGATCAAACCCAATCGCTGAATAAAAACCAAGGATAAACGCTTAAATCCTCATAGAAATCCAGTAGATAATAATGAAAATCCACAATGACAGAGAATCCCAAGAAGAATTGGAGAAGAAGACGTTTTGACTTTGTTCTACGTTGGAATCTCTCCCAAGATGTAAACCCTAGTTACTATGATGAAAATACGCTTAAAATTATCAGGTGTACCTCTGACACCAGTCAGAATTGTTTTTAAAAACAATTACCCATCATTTAATTAAAATAAAACAAAATCACAGCATCAGCATCACGCGCAGCCGCGCGCTCCTATAGTATATCACTCACGCGGTCGCGAGACTTGCAGAAAGTTTGCCCTGACCAGCCGGCCTCTCACGCGGGCGCGCGTCTCCTGCACTTGTCCTGCTCGCGGCCGCGCAACTTGCAGTAGGTCATCATTGTCTAGCCGGGTACTCGTGTGGGCGCGCGCTCCCCAGGCTGTTCTGCCGCGCAGCCGCGCGACTTGCACTCTGCAGGTTCTGGTTCTGGTTTTTACTTCTGTCATGATGTTGCTGCTATTTGTTCTTTCATGCTTGATCCTCTAGCTCCATGCTTGGTCTCCACGCTTCATCGTACCTCCATGCCATGCACATCCTCGTTTGTGCCTCGCCTTCATGCATCTATTAGCCACGTGCCTTCTAATACCACCAAAATTAGGTCGATTCCTGCACTTATTCACCAAAAGGAGTTTTAAGTAAATGCAATGCAAAATAACGTGAAATGCAACTAAAACACAATAAAATATACTTGAGATGGGCACAATTCACATGAATTGGTATTCAATAAGTAGGTAAAAATACCACTAATCAAATACCCCCAAACTTGAACTGTTGCTTGCCCTCAAGCAATGCATACTAATGAACAATGAAAATGCAACTACAAAACTATGCAACTACTCTATGATGCAAACTAGTCTCACATAATCCCAGCTATAACAGAATTTCAGACCAAATCACCTCAGTGAATTATCGAGATCCAAGAATACAAATTCAAACCAAACTATAGGCATAATGTCATACACTTAAATAATTCATATATGCTATAGAAATGCTGTGTGTGTGATGTTCACCAAAACTTGATCTAAGTAAAGAATACATATGATACACTGCTCCAAACAGAAAATTATTGTCTAAATCAAGACTTATGTATATTCATGTAACGCAGGATGTTTCAACTTATTGACACAAACCGAGGTTCAACAATGGGTTCAATGCTTTATTGCTACTGACGAGGGCGATTTACGCACTTTCCCGCAGTGTTTATTGCTATTTTTTTTTTCATATGACTGTGAAATGTCTCAATCCATTAGGCACACTGCTACCCCTTAGCGAGCTTTCAACCAACGACTCCCAGACCAAAAAAGACCTTAGGGTGCTAGGTGTAGAGATAATCCCCTCGGGCGTACTTACTCAAGTAGCCAGGGCCCCGAATTAAGACTAGCCACATTATTACTATTCGATTTTTTTTTGTTTATACAGAGCATACCCAATGTTTTACCAAAATTTGCATGTCAATGTTCATACAGTCTAGGAGCACTTTCCACATGCTTCTCTTTTTAAAACTACATGTTCTATCAAGCAGTGCAACACATACTTCTTAAACCTACAAGTGATTGCGAACACGTTCGTGCAAACCGAAAGCATTTAAACAGCAACATGAATCTTATCGTGTAAAATATTATATATCAGCTCATGTTATCCAAAATATTCTAAAATCCTTCACAATTCACTATCATCATTGGCTAGGCAAGAATTTCTATTAAGCAAAAATATGTGTGAGACATGCAACTAAAACATACTAACACAATAAATAATGAATAAAAATTTAAAAATTTTCTGCCAAATTTTATTTAACCTATAATCATGCAAAACTCAACTAAATATGGAAGAATTAAATAAAACTAAACTACTATGCTATGACCCCCAATACCCCCAAACTTAAAATATTCAATGTCCTCATTGAATGAAGGTAAAGGGTATAGAAAAACTCCCCTAATGATCTGCTTGACCACCCTCCTCGGGTGGTGAATCTGGTGGTGGATATGGCGCCGCGGTTCTAAACTGAGGCCACTCTAGCATTATTCCTTGCTGCGCGAAGGCTTCGGCCAAGGCCCTTGTGAGTCCCGTAGCAAAAGTTCCAAGATTGTCATATATGGCCTCAACTTTGCGCTCTAACCTTCGAAGCTATCGATCGCTAGGAACGGTGTGTGCTTTGGTGAACGGGCCTGCCTCATCTGTCTGAGGAGGCTGCAGCGATGGCTCGAGAAATGTAGGCCGGAGAATAAAACCTAATCCGCGTGGATGCGGTTCACCCCCCCGTCCAATCCTTGAACTTGGCAATTGTGGTAGGAGTGATGTCGTGGCTCGGATTTTGCAATTGCTCGTCATTCCACGTTACTCCTTGTTGGGTACAAAGCATGGCTGCCACAGAGGCATGCAGCATACTCCCATTCATGCTCCCCCGCCAATAACGCAGCATGTTTGGATGAATTAGGCGGCCGACGTCAATATACTTGCCTGTGATAGTGCCCCATAAAATGATAGCTCTCTCGGTAGGTACTTCATGTTTGTGAGCGGACGAAATTAACTTGGTGCATATGAACAGATTCCACGCTTGGGCATAACGATTCAAGGTGGACGCTGGAAAAGATTTTGGCTAGGTCATTCCTGGTTTATAATTCCATTTGGTTCCCGGGATGCACAAATTCAAAATCACTATGTCCAAGTCCGTCATCAAATGTGCACCTGTAACCCAATTTGCAGACCCAGTAGGTGGTGTATCAGTTATCCCAAACACAGCTCTGATGGTTGGGGGGACAAAAATCCACTTGTATTTGATGAACTAATGTTATCCCTACTCGTATATCCTCCTTCGCATTCGCGTAGAACTCCCGAACAACCTCCATGGGAATAGGCGTAGGATTTGCAGCAAGGTTAACCCAGCCTCTTTTGCGTAGCATATTCCATAGTTGGCAATCTTTCTTGTCAGGTTTTAACCCCCGTTCTTTCACAAATGATTTGGTCTCTAGGTGGTAATATTCTTGCTGGGCTTCCCAACTGAGAAATTTTCTGTGTTCCATGATATCCTCGTCGCGAGCACTAGATGATGAGTCTGATGATGAAGAGATGGAGATTGAACGTATTCTTTTTGGACCCATAACAGATAAGAGATAGAGAGTGTATATGCTCTGCTACAGATGAGAGTACCCTTCAAACTTGCTTGTGCACAACCCATACAAAATAAACCCTAGATTGAGGCCAATAAAGAAAGTTGTGGTATGAGCTTTGCTGGTAGCTGAGGAGTCTTATGATTATGGGAGAACAGAAGAATACGCTTATATTATGGTTCGTGAGAGACCAAGTAGACCACCACTCAGATTCTTAAACTTAAAAATTTGTCAACCCCCTGTGTCGCGAGCGGCCGCGCGGATTTTCTTAGGGGCTAGCGCGTGGGCGCGTGAGTGAATTTCTTGGAATTATGAGCTACTGACTTTCAGGCGCTAGCCTGCGCGGCCGCGCGATGTAACTTCATGAACTGCACATTGTGTACGCCCAATTTATATATCAGTGATGAGTGCAATTTAAAACACCTGCATGAACATGAATGCACCACACATTATTTATCAGGCATGGAATAGAATTGATTGAACTACTACTCAACTAAAGGAATGAAAAAAAATATGGGTAAAAATAATGGGTTGCCTCCTATCAAGTGCTAAGTTATAGTTAATTAGCTTGACTGTCTCTAAATCTCATGTCGACGAGAGAGTTGAGGTGACGTTTTATCTGTGACGCCCCCAAAATTAGGTATACATCACCCATCTTGGGTCGTCAGATATATGGTACATAAATTAAATACAACTTACTAATACAACTGTCGTGTACAATACGACAAAACATAACTGTGAGTTTGAATACAATTATTGTCTACTAGAGATTATACAAACTCAAAAAGAGTCCTCATTACAATTATTAATACACTATTTCACAGAATAGTGAGGACTACTAATGCTATCCTCTGGACCGTCACTCCGTTCCCCGATTAGTCCCTGCTATGTTCTCATTTCCTGAAGAGAACAGTGAAAGAAAGGGTGAGCTCAACTAGCCCAGTAAGAAATATTATGACTAAAATAATGAAGAATAAATTATCGTTAGCCTCCAACAATGTTAAACCTATAAAATACAATAGACATCAAGTTTAACAACAGCGGAACAAGCAATCCATTAAAAGAGTCAAGTAGAGAATAAAATCTACTATCTTTTATGATTTAAAAAGGTTTTCATCACTTTTATCGCTGAGACTCAGCTCAATAAATAATCCACATCATTAAATCATCCCTGCACTACAGGCCAAGGATATTCTTTAGTATCACGACCACGAATTATCCATGCACTACGGGCCAAAGATAATCGTGTTTTCATCAACGGTCCTGATCATGCCATAAAATAATTCAACTTTGCACTACGGCCAAAGAGAATCCATAGCCATAATCATACCAAAAACTGTCCATCAATGCACTACGGGCCAATGAGGACTTTTTCCACATCATTTGTAATATTACGGTCATGATTATACCGAATAATCCCTGGTCATAATCATACCAAGTCCATCTATGCACTACAGGCCACAGATGACTTTCAACATAACATAAACATTCGGATGATGACAATGATATAAGAATTCAATAAAACAAGTTCAAGAATTAATTTGTCCAAGAACTACTAACGTCCAAATTGTCAACATGATACTGCTTTGTAGTGTAAAATTCAAGAATGATCAGAAGAATATTTTCATGAAAAGATACTGGATGAAGCGCAAATATCAAGGATATTCTACTAATTTCATGGAGTATAGAAGTCAAAATTTTAACCAACTGAGTATAATAAAGAATGGAATAACAAAAGAAATCACCATGCATGCGGAACTTCGCATAGGCAGGTTATTCCAACAGAATACTAAATAACGGAACCAGGTCAGGTGAAATTCACGCCGACAGGATGTTCCAACAGAATAATAAATGCGGAATAATAAATGATGGAACCAGGTCCGGCGTATAACATAGACAGGATATTCTGACAGAATAATAAAGACGGAATAATAAAAATGGAACCAGGTCCGGCGTATAGCACAGACAGGATATTCCGACAAAATAATAAAGACGGAATAATAGAAATAGAACTAGGTCCGGCGTATAGCACAGACAGGATATTCCGACAAAATAATAAAGACGGAATAATAGAAGAATGTCACCAAGTATAGGGTAGAGCGCGTATACAGGTTATTCCAACAGAATAATAAGAAATGGAATAACAACAGTTCTCTTCATGAATAAGAAAGAATAACACCCCTTACCGTAACAGAAACTGGATATAGAAGTAGTGAAGTAGTAGAATACTCTTCTTCTTTCTCTCTATAATTTTCTCTCTATAGCTTCTCTCTATAATTTCTCTCTCTAGAGTTTCAATGAATTCGTAAGAAAATAATGAAGGAATGAGCTTCTATTTATAGGAAAATGGAATGCATAGTAACTAATCGATGAACGGTCCAGATTGATTTACTTTAATCTGACGGTCCATATTTAAAGAAAAATCTTTTAAATAAAATATAATATATTCTATTTATATAAAAAGATTTTTACTATGCAA
Organism: Panax japonicus; assembly: GCA_020205505.1. Lineage (NCBI taxonomy): Eukaryota > Viridiplantae > Streptophyta > Magnoliopsida > Apiales > Araliaceae > Panax > Panax japonicus. The sequence continues at coordinate 8,749,244 of CM035112.1, read as the reverse complement.
ATACTATGCAACACTTTGCAAAACACTATGCGACACTATGCATAATAAAATATAATATATTCTATTTATAGAATAACTTTAATAAAGTATTCTGTTTTATATAAAAAGATGTTTCTGTTTTATTACGTTAATAATACGAATAAAACAAAACGTCATCATCGCTATAATAATTCATATTATTAATCGACAATAATTGAATTAAAATGAGCGACTTCTCACATAAATATCAATAATTAATACCGTGTGCTACTATGCAACAACGCGTATTACTGTACTTTTACTACCCAGTAGTTTAACAGTATCAACGGTAAAACTTCCGCTGTTATTTTCAATAAAATATTTTTGTCGTTTTCTCAATCCGACAATAATTCTGTTGTGGGGTCCACCAATAATTGTACCGTCGTACGAATATTTTTCCGACACAAAGAATATTCCCTGACCAATCGAATATAATATAACAACTTGCATACTTTGCAAATTTTATAAATACTACCCACAACTATAATATTATCTCAAATTCACACCATAATATTAAAAAATTTATTTTGAGAAAATTAATTCTTTATTCATAAAATCTGGGGTTTCACAATCTCCCCTCCTTATGGAATTTCGCCCTCGAAATTTACGTACGTACCTGGTATGCCGAACAGGTGAGAATACCTTGACTTCACTTCCAATTCTAACTCTTGAGATATAACCTTTGAGTGTTGAATACAATTCTTCTTATCCAAGATTGTAACACGTATCTCTTCAAACGTTAAATCATCCGCTATCTCATCCGGTTCTAAATTAATAATGTGGTTCGGGTCGTCCACATATTTACGTAACATCGATACGAAAAAAACGTTATGAACACGCAATATATTTGGCGGTAAAACGAGTCTATAAGTCACAGTTCCTACTCAATCAAGGATTTCAAATGGGCCAATAAAATCAAGCGTTTAGACTTCCTCTATTCGTCAATTCTTGCTTCTAAAATAACGCCCTCGTGAACCTTCTTAATTCTTCACATTCTTCAGCTCCGAGTGTGTAGCTTGAGCGGCTTTAACTTTGTCGATTAAAGTCGATTCTACTTGTATATTCGTTATCTTTACGTGAGTTCGTATATTCGAACTTGTAAACGCATACGATCTTCTACTCACACGTCAGCTACCATGTTCGCTTTCCCACGATAATATTTCATGGTACGATCGTAATCTTCAACAGCTCGAGCCAAAATCTTTGGCACGTTATACGTTCGTTTTAGGTGAATAAAATATTTGAGGTTTTAAGAAATGGGTTTTGTACTGGTGTCAATACCAAATTCGATTTCACGCTCTGGGGTAAGCTAAGAAGTCTTCAGGAATACGGCAAGAAATTTATTAATGATAAATATCATTCAAAATTGTTACTCACGTCCAAGACTTAGATAGTACGTCACATTGATACCAACTGTGACTTCTATCCCTTAACCTAGATAGCACCTCACAATGATACCTATCAACTTGTTATCGTTATTCACGACGTCACCTACATAAAGTCTGGCTTCAGTGCATTCCACACAAGGAAGTCATCAACAAAAGGATCGGGGCTCTTTACTTATGGCTTGATATGACAATGATTGAATTTAATGGTTTGGTTGCTTAAATTCGCATAATAGGTTGGTTAGGAATATGAAAGCTAACAACTTTACGAAAAACATGATGAGTAGTTAACCAATCGTTTCCTAAAATAGCATCAAAGACAAGTATTTTCAAAGAGACAAGATCAACACGTAATGTGAAAGTGTCGATTTGAATCAAATAAGATTTATAAACAGTGGAGGTAACAAAGGTTTCTCCCAATGGAGTTTCAATAGATAAATCAACGTTTAACTTCTCCGGAGTTAAGTAAAAACATTGAACACAACTAGGTGAAATAAAAGAGTGAGTAGAACCGGTATCTAACACGGTATAGACTTCGTAAGAGCTTATGATTAACTTACCCGTGATAATTTTATTCAGGTTCCTCATCACGAGAGAAAAAAAAAACTCTCTCTCTTAAACTACCGGCTTTGGCTTGTCTGGGACATCCTTTGGCATCATTATCCCAGCTGGAATTGACTTCATCATACGACAAAATCGAGCTAGGTGACCTTCTCTTCCGCAATTAAAACATGCTTTGGACTGCTGCGTACAGTTTGGACGGATGTGTCCCTCCTGTCCGCATTTGAAACATACGACCGGTGGTCGTTCTTCTTCCTTTAAAACGGGTGCTGGTACCGACGTCTTTACATCATTGTTAAACCTTCTCTTCTTTAAATGTCCATTCTTATTATTTTGGCCATGATTATTACCGAAGTGGTTACCATTTTTGACATGTTGATTCCCTCCATGCTTATTATCACCGCTTTGACGACTGTTATCACCGGTATTATCATTTTGTCGGCTGCTCTCTTTTGGTTTGGTTGACTCGTTATCGCGCTCCACCAACTGAGCCCTATTTACAACATCTGAATACAAACACAGTTTATGAGAAATAAGATGTTGACGTATCTCCGGCTTCAAACCTCTTAAAAATAATCGCGCCATTCTCTCTTCATTATCCACCAAGTGGGACGCAAACCGGGATAACTCCGCAAATTTTGCCTCATATTGCGACACGGTCATATTATTTTTCTCCAATTTGATAAACTCCACCTCCTTCATGTGACGAATACTTTCGGAAAAGTATTTGTCGTTGAACAGCTCTTGGAACTTCTCCCAAGACATCTTCAGTACGGCAGGTTGAGTACGTTTTACCGATTCCCACCAGTAATCTGCCTCTTCACGCAACATAAAGGTGGCAAAGGGAACCTTTTGCACCTCGGAGCATCCCAAGACATCAAATATCTTGGTGATCTGCTTTAACCACGTCTCCGCCTTAAGTGGTTCTGGCTTTCCCAAAAACTCTGGTGGTCCCAGCTCCTTGAATTGCTTAGCGGTGACCAACCATGGGTTGCCATTGTTTCCTCCTGCATTATGAATAGGAGCCGCCTTCTCCTGTTGTTGCATGAATTGCTCCTTAAACTGCTTAGCGGTGACCGTCCGAAAGTTATCAGTATTTCTACCTTCATTTTGGACAGGAGCTGCCTTAGCCTGTTGTTGCATGAATTGCATAAAGTCTCTGACCATCCCATCATTCACCATTTCATCGGTGTTATTATTTTCATGAGGAGTATTGTCCTCTAGTTGCACATTATCCTGATTATTGATCTGTGGAGACTCAACGGTCTCCTGTGCTCCATTGATAATCTCAACATTCTCGGTTGCCATTTTCAAACACTGCCACAAAACAAAGATTAATTGACATGTAACATAATATCTCTAAACTTTGACCAACTAATTTAAATATAAAATAAATTTAAGTAGGTCATACTAGCGAAGGAATTCCCTGTCTCTCCCCTCCTAGTTCTAGTCTCACATCTTAGCCAGGGATCATATCCCTAAGCTCTGATACCAACTGTGACGCCCCCAAAATTAGGTATACATCACCCATCTTGGGTCGTCAGATATATGGTACATAAATTAAATACAACTTACTAATACAACTGTCGTGTACAATACGACAAAACATAACTGTGAGTTTGAATACAATTATTGTCTACTAGAGATTATACAAACTCAAAAAGAGTCCTCATTACAATTATTAATACACTATTTCACAGAATAGTGAGGACTACTAATGCTATCCTCTGGACCGTCACTCCGTTCCCCGATTAGTCCCTGCTATGTTCTCATTTCCTGAAGAGAACAGTGAAAGAAAGGGTGAGCTCAACTAGCCCAGTAAGAAATATTATGACTAAAATAATGCAGAATAAATTATCGTTAGCCTCCAACAATGTTAAACCTATAAAATACAATAGACATCAAGTTTAACTGCAGCGGAACAAGCAATCCATTAAAAGAGTCAAGTAGAGAATAAAATCTACTATCTTTTATGATTTAAAAAGGTTTTCATCACTTTTATCGCTGAGACTCAGCTCAATAAATAATCCACATCATTAAATCATCCCTGCACTACAGGCCAAGGATATTCTTTAGTATCACGACCACGAATTATCCATGCACTACGGGCCAAAGATAATCGTGTTTTCATCAACGGTCCTGATCATGCCATAAAACAATTCAACTTTGCACTACGGCCAAAGAGAATCCATAGCCATAATCATACCAAAAACTGTCCATCAATGCACTACGGGCCAATGAGGACCTTTTCCACATCATTTGTAATATTACGGTCATGATTATACCGAATAATCCCTGGTCATAATCATACCAAGTCCATCTATGCACTACAGGCCACAGATGACTTTCAACATAACATAAACATGAGGATGATGACAATGATATAAGAATTCAATAAAACAAGTTCAAGAATTAATTTGTCCAAGAACTACTAACGTCCAAATTGTCAACATGATACTGCTTTGTAGTGTAAAATTCAAGAATGATCAGAAGAATATTTTCATGAAAAGATACTGGATGAAGCGCAAATATCAAGGATATTCTACTAATTTCATGGAGTATAGAAGTCAAAATTTTAACCAACTGAGTATAATAAAGAATGGAATAACAAAAGAAATCACCATGCATGCGGAACTTCGCATAGGCAAGTTATTCCAACAGAATACTAAATAACGGAACCAGGTCAGGTGAAATTCACACCGACAGGATGTTCCAACAGAATAATAAATGCGGAATAATAAATGATGGAACCAGGTCCGGCGTATAGCATAGACAGGATATTCTGACAGAATAATAAAGACGGAATAATAAAAATGGAACCAGGTCCGGCGTATAGCACAGACAGGATATTCCGACAAAATAATAAAGACGGAATAATAGAAATAGAACTAGGTCCGGCGTTAGCACAGACAGGATATTCCGACAAAATAATAAAGACGGAATAATAGAAGAATGTCACCAAGTATAGGGTAGAGCGCGTATACAGGTTATTCCAACAGAATAATAAGAAATGGAATAACAACAGTTCTCTTCATGAATAAGAAAGAATAACACCCCTTACCGTAATAGAAACTGGATATAGAAGTAGTGAAGTAGCAGAATACTCTTCTTCTTTCTCTCTATAATTTTCTCTCTATAGCTTCTCTCTATAATTTCTCTCTCTAGAGTTTCAATGAATTCGTAAGAAAATAATGAAGGAATGAGCTTCTATTTATAGGAAAATGGAATGCATAGTAACTAATCGATGAACGGTCCAGATTGATTTACTTTAATCTGACGGTCCATATTTAATGAAAAATCTTTTAAATAAAATATAATATATTCTATTTATATAAAAAGATTTTTACTATGCAAATACTATGCAACACTATGCAAAACACTATGCGACACTATGCATAATAAAATATAATATATTCTATTTATAGAATAACTTTAATAAAGTATTCTGTTTTATATAAAAAGATGTTTCTGTTTTATTACGTTAATAATACGAATAAAATAAAACGTCATCATCGCTATAATAATTCATATTATTAATCGACAATAATTGAATTAAAATGAGCGACTTCTCACATAAATATCAATAATCAATACCGTGTGCTACTATGCAACAACGCGTATTACTGTACTTTTACTACCCAGTAGTTTAACAGTATCAACGGTAAAACTTCCGCCGTTATTTTCAATAAAATATTTTTGTCGTTTTCTCAATCCGACAATAATTCTGTTGTGGGGTCCACCAATAATTGTACCGTCGTACGAATATTTTTCCGACACAAAGAATATTCCCTGACCAATCGAATATAATATAACAACTTGCATACTTTGCAAATTTTATAAATACTACCCACAACTATAATATTATCTCAAATTCACACCATAATATTAAAAAATTTATTTCGAGAAAATTAATTCTTTATTCATAAAATCTGGGATTTCACAATCTCCCCTCCTTATGGAATTTCGCCCTCGAAATTTACGTACGTACCTGGTATGCCGAACAGGTGAGAATACCTTGACTTCACTTCCAATTCTAACTCTTGAGATATAACCTTTGAGTGTTGAATACGATTCTTCTTATCCAAGATTGTAACACGTATCTCTTCAAACGTTAAATCATCCGCTATCTCATCCGGTTCTAAATTAATAATGTGGTTCGGGTCGTCCACATATTTACGTAACATCGATACGAAAAAAAACGTTATGAACACGCAATATATTTGGCGGTAAAACGAGTCTATAAGTCACAGTTCCTACTCAATCAAGGATTTCAAATGGGCCAATAAAATCAAGCGTTTAGACTTCCTCTATTAGTCAATTCTTGCTTCTAAAATAACGCCCTCGTGAACCTTCTTAATTCTTCACATTCTTCAGCTCCGAGTGTGTAGCTTGAGCGGCTTTAACTTTGTCGATTAAAGTCGATTCTACTTGTATATTCGTTATCTTTACGTGAGTTCGTATATTCGAACTTGTAAAAGCATACAATCTTCTACTCACACGTCAGCTACCATGTTCGCTTTCCCACGATAATTTTGCATGGTACGATCGTAATCTTCAACAGCTCGAGCCAACATCTTTGGCACGTTATACGTTCGTTTTAGGTGAATAAAATATTTGAGGTTTTAAGAAATGGGTTTTGTACTGGTGTCAATACCAAATTCGATTTCACGCTCTGGGGTAAGCTAAGAAGTCTTCAGGAATACGTCAAGAAATTTATTAATGATAAATATCATTCAAAACTGTTACTCACGTCCAAGACTTAGATAGTACGTCACATTGATACCAACTGTGACTTCTATCCCTTAACCTAGATAGCACCTCACAATGATACCTATCAACTTGTTATCGTTATTCACGACGTCGCCTACAGAAAGTCTGGCTTCGGTGCATTCCACACAAGGAAGTCATCAACAAAAGGATCGGGGCTCTTTACTTATGGCTTGATATGACAATGATTGAATTTAGTGGTTTGGTTGCTTAAATTCGCATAATAGGTTGGTTAGGAATATGAAAGCTAACAACCTTACGAAAAACATGATGAGTAGTTAACCAATCGTTTCCTAAAATAGCATCAAAGACAAGTATTTTCAAAGAGACAAGATCAACACGTAATGTGAAAGTGTCGATTTGAATCAAATAAGATTTATAAACAGTGGAGGTAACAAAGGTTTCTCCCAATGGAGTTTCAATAGATAAATCAATGTTTAACTTCTCCGGAGTTAAGTACAAACATTGAACACAACTAGGTGAAATAAAAGAGTGAGTAGAACCGGTATCTAACACGGTATAGACTTCGTAAGAGCTTATGATTAACTTACCCGTGATAATTTTATTCAGGTTCCTCGTCACGAGAGAAAAAAAAAAACTCTCTCTCTTAAACTACCGGCTTTGGCTTGTCTGGGACATCCTTTGGCATCATTATCCCAGCTGGAATTGACTTCATCATACGACAAAATCGAGCTAGGTGACCTTCTCTTCCGCAATTAAAACATGCTTTGGACTGCTGCGTACAGTTTGGACGGATGTGTCCCTCCTGTCCGCATTTGAAACATACGACCGGTGGTCGTTCTTCTTCCTTTAAAACGGGTGCTGGTACCGACGTCTTTACATCATTGTTAAACCTTCTCTTCTTTAAATGTCCATTCTTATTATTTTGGCCATGATTATTACCGAAGTGGTTACCATTTCTGACATGTTGATTCCCTCCATGCTTATTATCACCGCTTTGATGACTGTTATCACCGGTATTATCATTTTGCCGGCTGCTCTCTTTTGGTTTGGTTGACTCGTTATCGCGCTCCACCAACTGAGCCCTATTTACAACATCTGAATACAAACACAGTTTATGAGAAATAAGATGTTGACGTATCTCCGGCTTCAAACCTCTTAAAAATAATCGCGCCATTCTCTCTTCATTATCCACCAAGTGGGACGCAAACCGGGATAACTCCGCAAATTTTGCCTCATATTGCGACACGGTCATATTATTTTGCTCCAATTTGATAAACTCCACCTCCTTCATGTGACGAATACTTTTGGAAAAGTATTTGTCGTTGAACAGCTCTTGGAACTTCTCCCAAGACATCTTCAGCACGGCAGGTTGAGTACGTTTTACCGATTCCCACCAGTAATCTGCCTCTTCACGCAACATAAAGGTGGCAAAGGGAACCTTTTGCTCCTCGGAGCATCCCAAGACATCAAATATCTTGGTGATCTGCTTTAACCACGTCTCCGCCTTAAGTGGTTCTGGCTTTCCCAAAAACTCTGGTGGTCCCAGCTCCTTGAATTTCTTAGCGGTGACCAACCATGGGTTGCCATTGTTTCCTCCTGCATTATGAACAGGAGCCGCCTTCTCCTGTTGTTGCATGAATTTCTCCTTAAACTGCTTAGCGGTGACCGTCCGAAAGTTATCAGTATTTCTACCTTCATTTTGGACAGGAGCTGCCTTAGCCTGTTGTTGCATGAATTGCATAAAGTCTCTGACCATCCCATCATTCACCATTTCATCGGTGTTATTATTTTCATGAGGAGTATTGTCCTCTAGTTGCACATTATCCTGATTATTGATCTGTGGAGACTCAACGGTCTCCTGTGCTCCATTGATAATCTCAACATTCTCGGTTGCCATTTTCAAACACTGCCACAAAACAAAGATTAATTGACATGTAACATAATATCTCTAAACTTTGACCAACTAATTTAAATATAAAATAAATTTAAGTAGGTCATACTAGCGAAGGAATTCCCTGTCTCTCCCCTCCTAGTTCTAGTCTCACATCTTAGCCAGGGATCATATCCCTAAGCTCTGATACCAACTGTGACGCCCCCAAAATTAGGTATACATCACCCATCTTGAGTCGTCAGATATATGGTACATAAATTAAATACAACTTACTAATACAACTGTCGTGTACAATACGACAAAACATAACTGTGAGTTTGAATACAATTATTGTCTACTAGAGATTATACAAACTCAAAAAGAGTCCTCATTACAATTATTAATACACTATTTCACAGAATAGTGAGGACTACTAATGCTATCCTCTGGACCGTCACTCCGTTCCCCGATTAGTCCCTGCTATGTTCTCATTTCCTGAAGAGAACAGTGAAAGAAAGGGTGAGCTCAACTAGCCCAGTAAGAAATATTATGACTAAAATAATGCAGAATAAATTATCGTTAGCCTCCAACAATGTTAAACCTATAAAATACAATAGACATCAAGTTTAACTGCAGCGGAACAAGCAATCCATTAAAAGAGTCAAGTAGAGAATAAAATCTACTATCTTTTATGATTTAAAAAGGTTTTCATCACTTTTATCGCTGAGACTCAGCTCAATAAATAATCCACATCATTAAATCATCCCTGCACTACAGGCCAAGGATATTCATTAGTATCACGACCACGAATTATCCATGCACTACGGGCCAAAGATAATCGTGTTTTCATCAACGGTCCTGATCATGCCATAAAACAATTCAACTTTGCACTACGGCCAAAGAGAATCCATAGCCATAATCATACCAAAAACTGTCCATCAATGCACTACGGGCCAATGAGGACCTTTTCCACATCATTTGTAATATTACGGTCATGATTATACCGAATAATCCCTGGTCATAATCATACCAAGTCCATCTATGCACTACAGGCCACAGATGACTTTCAACATAACATAAACATGAGGATGATGACAATGATATAAGAATTCAATAAAATAAGTTCAAGAATTAATTTGTCCAAGAACTACTAACGTCCAAATTGTCAACATGATACTGCTTTGTAGTGTAAAATTCAAGAATGATCAGAAGAATATTTTCATGAAAAGATACTGGATGAAGCGCAAATATCAAGGATATTCTACTAATTTCATGGAGTATAGAAGTCAAAATTTTAACCAACTGAGTATAATAAAGAATGGAATAACAAAAGAAATCACCATGCATGCGGAACTTCGCATAGGCAGGTTATTCCAACAGAATACTAAATAACGGAACCAGGTCAGGTGAAATTCACACCGACAGGATGTTCCAACAGAATAATAAATGCGGAATAATAAATGATGGAACCAGGTCCGGCGTATAGCATAGACATGATATTCTGACAGAATAATAAAGACGGAATAATAAAAATGGAACCAGGTCCGGCGTATAGCACAGACAGGATATTCCGACAAAATAATAAAGACGGAATAATAGAAATAGAACCAGGTCCGGCGTATAGCACAGACAGAATATTCCGACAAAATAATAAAGACGGAATAATAGAAGAATGTCACCAAGTATAGGGTAGAGCGCGTATACAGGTTATTCCAACAGAATAATAAGAAATGGAATAACAACAGTTCTCTTCATGAATAAGAAAGAATAACACCCCTTACCGTAACAGAAACTGGATATAGAAGTAGTGAAGTAGTAGAATACTCTTCTTCTTTCTCTCTATAATTTTCTCTCTATAGCTTCTCTCTATAATTTCTCTCTCTAGAGTTTCAATGAATTCGTAAGAAAATAATGAAGGAATGAGCTTCTATTTATAGGAAAATGGAATGCATAGTAACTAATCGATGAACGGTCCAGATTGATTTACTTTAATCTGACGGTCCATATTTAAAGAAAAATCTTTTAAATAAAATATAATATATTCTATTTATATAAAAAGATTTTTACTATACAAATACTATGCAACACTATGCAAAACACTATGCGACACTATGCATAATAAAATATAATATATTCTATTTATAGAATAACTTTAATAAAGTATTCTGTTTTATATAAAAAGATGTTTCTGTTTTATTACGTTAATAATACGAATAAAACAAAACGTCATCATCGCTATAATAATTCATATTATTAATCGACAATAATTGAATTAAACTGAGCGACTTCTCACATAAATATCAATAATCAATACCGTGTGCTACTATGCAACAACGCATATTATTGTACTTTTACTACCCAGTAGTTTAACAGTATCAACGGTAAAACTTCCGCCGTTATTTTCAATAAAATATTTTTGTCGTTTTCTCAATCCGACATTAATTCTGTTGTGGGGTCCACCAATAATTGTACCGTCATACGAATATTTTTCTGACACAAAGAATATTCCCTGACCAATCGAATATAATATAACAACTTGCATACTTTGCAAAATTTATAAATACTACCCACAACTATAATATTATCTCAAATTCACACCATAATATTAAAAAATTTATTTCGAGAAAATTAATTCTTTATTCATAAAATATGGGGTTTCACACTATCTGTCCACCTCGCCACCAAAGTAATGCTTCAATCGCTGGCCATTTACCTTAAAAGGCTTGTCTGAAAACTGATCATATACTTCAATTGCACCATGCGGAAAGACAGTCTTTACTTGAAATGGACCTGACCATCTCGATTTTAGCTTTTCAGGAAAAAGTTTAAGTCTGTAATTATAGAGCAAGACCCTTTGTCTCGGTTCAAATGTCCTTTCTATGATCTTTCGGTTATGCCATTTCTTCACTTTCTCCTTCTACAACTTCGAATGCTCATATGCATGTAATCTAAATTCATCTAACTCATTGAGCTATAGTAGACGTTTCTCCCCTGTAGATGTCAAATCGAAATTGAGCTTCCGTATTGCCCAATAGGCCTTATGCTCTAGCTCCATAGGGAGGTGACAGGCTTTGCCATATATGAGTTGAAAAGGCGACATGCCTAACGGAGTTTTGTATACTGTTCGATAAGCCCATACTGCATCATCTAACTTTAACGACCAATCTTTCCGTGTGGGATTCACCACTTTTCCAGGATTCTCTTTACTTCTCGATTTGACACTTCAGCTTGCCCATTCGTTTGCGGGTGATAAGCTGTAGCGATGCGATGGTTCACCCCATACTTATCCAGCAAGGTTGTAAACTTCCTGTTTTAGAAATGACTGCCTTCGTCAGTAATGATAGGCCTTGGGGTCCCAAACCTCGTGAAAATGCTTTTGTGTAGAAATCAAAGTACGACCTTGGAATCATTAGTCGGAAGAGCTGCAGCTTCAACCCATTTTGAGACATAGTCCACTACGAGTAAGATGTAAAGATTTCCACAGGAAGAAACGAAGGGTCCCATGAAATTAATCCCCCATACATCAAAAATTTCTACTTCAAGGATTTTATTCAAAGGCATTTCATTTCTTTTGGAGATATTACCCACTCGCTGACATCTATCACACTGCTGGACAAAACTATATGCATCCTTGAAAGTGTTGGCCAGTAGAATCCACTTGTAGTACTCTAGCTGCTGTTCTTTCACCACCATAGTGACCTCCATACAATGTAGAATGACACTCTTGCAAAATCCCCTCGGTCTCGTTATACGGAATACACCTTCTTATCACTTGATCAGAGCACTATTTAAACAAGTAAGGCTCATCCCATATATACCATTTAACATCATGTAGAAATTTGTTCTTTTGATAGCCCACCAGATCAGAAGGTACCATCTTACTTACCAGGTAGTTCGTGTAGTCAGCGAACCATGGCACTTCCCCTTTCACCATAAATAACTGCTCATCCGGAAAGGATTCGTTGATCATAACGTTGTCGTTTACTTCCCTTTCTGGATTCTCGAGTTGAGATAAGTGGTCCGCCACTTGGTTTTCAGTCCCCTTTCTGTCCTTGATTTCTAAGTTAAATTCCTGCAATAATAAAATCCATCTGATCAAACGAGGTTTTGCATCCTTCTTTGCCACTAAATGTCGAATTATCGCGTGATCCGTATACACTATCACCTTTGTACCAATCAGATATGCTCAAAACTTATCAAAGGCGTATACCACTGCTAATAACTCTTTCTCGGTGGTGGTATAGTTCAATTATGCATCCGTGAGGGTCTTGCTGGCATAATAGATCACATAAAATATCTTATCCTTCTGCTGCCCCAAAACAGCCCCTATGGCATAATCACTAGCGTCACACATCAACTCAAACGGTAGAGCCCAATCTAGTGCAGTAATCACTGGTGCTGAAGTTAGCTTTCTCTGTAAGTGCTCAAATGCTGTCATGCAGACGTCATCAAAACTAAACTGTGCATCCTTCTCCAATAGATTGCACAGTGGTTTAGTTATTTTGGAGAAGTCCCTGATGAATCTGCGATAGAAACTTGCATGCCCCAAAAAACTGCGAACACCTTTTACTGAGGTAGGTGGTGGCAAGTTCTCAATAGTATCCAGCTTTGTCCTATCCACCTCAAGTCCTTTTTTCGAAACCCTGTGTGCCAATATGATTCCTTCTTGGACCATAAAATGGCATTTTTCCCAGTTTAGCACCAAATTCGTCTCAATGCACCTCTTAAAAACCAAAACTAGATTCTCAAGGCATAAATCAAACGAGTCCTCAAAGACTGAGAAGTCATCCATAAATACCTCCACATTCTCCTCCACCATGTCTAAAAATATAGCCATCATGCATATTTGAAAAGTGGCTGGAGCATTGCACAACCCAAAAGACATCCTTCTGAAGGCAAAAGTGTCGTTCGGACATGTAAAAATAGTCTTTTCCTGGTCTTCTGGAGCTATCATAATTTGATTGTAGCCTGAATATCCGTCTAGAAGGCAATAACACTCATGACCTGCTAATCTATCCAACATCTGATCAATGAATGGGAGTGGGAAGTGATCTTTCCTCGTAGCTTTGTTTAGCTTGCGGTAATCTATGCAAACTCTCCACCCCGTTACTGTTCGTGTTAGAATTAACTTATTATTCTCATTGGTCACGAATGTCATGCCATCCTTTTTTGGAACACACTGTACTGGGCTCACCTATGAACTGTCTGAGATCAGATAAATTATTCCTGTATCTAACCATTTCAGTACCTCTTTCTTAACCACTTCTTTCATTATCGGATTAAGCCTCCTTTGTTGCTCAACTGTAGGCTTGCTACCATCTTCTATCAGGATCTCGTGCATGCAATAAGAAGGGCAGATCCCTTTGATATCTGCTATAGTCCATCCAATAGTTGATTTGAACTGTCGAAGCACTCGTAGCAATCTTTCCTCCTGACAAGATGTTAGTGCAGAAGCGATAATCACATGTAATTTTGAATCTAAACTTAAAAATGCATACCCGAGGTGTTCGGGAAGTGGTTTTAACTCCAACTCTGGAGGTGACTCAAGAGATGGCTTTAACTTTACTGAGGCTTCCCCAACTGTTGTCAATGGCTCTGCAGGTGGTCTAAATCTCCTGAATTGGGAGGTTGTATCCAGATATTGCATAAATTCATCGAATTCCTCATCCTCCACCTATGATCTCTCATTAGTGATATTCTTCAAAGGTTCATAATCTGCAAGACTCTGCACCTCATCCTTTACGTTCCGATCCACCAAATCAACCAGAAAACATTCTTCTTCATCTGTTGGGAACTTCATTGCTTTGAAGACGTTGAAAGTGACCTCCTGATCCAAAATACGCATAGTGAGCTCCCCTTTCTGTACATCTATCAAAGTCTTGCCCGTGGCTAAGAATGGTCTCCCTAGTATGATTGGTATGCTTTTGTCCTCCTCCTCATAGTCTAGAATGATGAAGTCAGCTGGAAAAATGAACTTGTCCACCTGTACCAACACATCTTCCATAATTCCACGTGGATACTTGATGGATCTGTCAGCTAGTTGTAATGATATGTTTGTCAGCCTTGGAGCTGGCAATCCCAACTGATTAAACACTGACAAGGGCATCAAGTTTATACTTGCCCCCAGATCACATAAACGCTTACTAAAGTTCATCTTACCAATTGTGCACAGAATTGTGAAGCTACCCGGATCCTTCAGCTTTGGAGGTAATTTCTGTTGGAGCACTGCACTGCATTCCTCTGTCAAGGCCACTGTCTCAAACTCATCTAGTCTTCTCTTCCTTGACAATATACCCTTCATAAACTTTGCGTAGCTTAACATTTGTTCCAATGCCTCGGCAAATGGTATGTTAATCTGCAGCTTTTTGAATACCTCTAGAAACTTGCTGAACTGTTTGTCTTCCTTCTGCTTAACTAACCTCTGCGAATATGGAACTTGAGGGTGAATTAGTTCTACTGGACTCTTACCCTTCTCTTCTGAATTTGCCTTGTCTTTCTCTTCCTGCTGAGCCTCAAAAGTTTCCAAATTTTTCTCCTCTTCAGTCAACTGTTCTGCCTCGCACGGCCGCGCGACTTCCTTAGTATTATTAGGTGCGGGCGCACGACTTGCAGAACCTGTCAAATCTTTACCTGATCTCAATGTGATCTCTTGACACTGATCCTTCCCGTCTCTTCTAGGATTTGTCACTGTGTTACTTGGCAATGAACCTTGGGGCCTATTGTTAAGCATGCTTGCCATCTGCCCCATCTGAGTCTCAAGATTCTTGATAGCCACTGCTTGGCTTTTGATCATGACTGCAGTGTTTGCCATGTATTTCAACATTATATCCTCCATCTCTGATTTATTTTCTGGCTGTAGAGCAGCTGGAGTGTGGTGTTGTTGTTGTTTAGAAAATCCTGGTGGAAATGGTGGTTTTGGTGGAAACTGTGGCTGAGATGAATGAGGTTGAAACTGATGGTTTGGCTGAAACTGATTATGCTAGTGTCCTTGGCTATTAGACCAACTAAAGTTTGGATGATTGCGGTTGTTGGGGTGGTATGTGTTCTGGAATTGACCTTGGTCTTTTCTGTAGTTGCTCACATACTGTACTGACTCCGAGCTGATAGCACATTGATCCGTGGAGTGTGACCCCACATAAATCTCACAAACGAAGGCAACTGTTTTCACTTTGCTCTCTGCCAAAGTATCAATTTTCTTAGCCATAGCTGCCATCTGTGCCGACAACTGTGTAATCGCATCTAATTCCAACACACCTACAACCTTAGGCTGTGGCATCCGAGCTGTAGGATTCTGATAGTCATTTACAGCCATAGTCTTGATAAGAGTATAGGCCTCGTCATAGCTCTTTGCCCATAATGCCCCTCCTGCAGCTGCATCCACAATCAGTCTCGACTGCCATCCCAAACCATTATAAAATGAGTTGATCACAATCCAATCTGGCATACCATGATGTGGACATTTTTGGAGCATCTCTTTGTATCGCTCCCATGCTTCATATAAGGACTCACCATGTTGTTGCTCAAACTGACAGATAGCTATCCTCATCTTTGCAGTCTTTGCCATTAGAAAGAACTTGGCTAAGAATTTCTGTGCTAAGTCCTCCCATGTGGTTATTGACCCTGACGACAAAGAATGTAGCCAACTCCTAGCCTTATCTTTCAATGAAAATAGAAATAACCATAGTCTAATGGCATCCGTCACACCATTGTACCTGAATGTATCACAGATTTTAATAAAACTCAATAGGTGCTCATTCGGATCATCTGTAGCAGCACCCCCAAACTGAACCGAGTTCTGCACCATTTAAATAGTGTCTGGTTTAATTTCAAAGGTATTGGCTGCTAACGCCGGTCTGACTATGCTCGACTGTAGTCCATTTATGTTTGGCATGGAATAATCTCGTAGAGCCTGATGCTCTTCCCTTTGCTCAAGTCTTTGTTCCTTAGCCATTCTGGATGTTGTACTGTCTAATTGTGCTTGCAAATTTCTTCGCACGCTCGCTTTCCAACCTCTCCCGTTTATGTTATCCTGTGCTGGTGTTAGTTCTGAGTTGGATGACTGCGTGTGCATAAAAATCTACAAGTACCTGAAACGAAAAATGAAACAAAAATAGAAATAAGAAACGATCAGACTTGTCTAGGTCATACAATATAGCTTTAAACTAATGATGATTATTTAAATTAACGCCTTTCCCCGGCAATGGCGCCAAAAACTTGTTGCCTCTTTTTCAGTTATGATAAAAGAGCTCTAACTCATGCAAGCATACATGTGCCAACAAGTAATCCAGGGTAAGTACAGTATCGATCCAACAGAGAAAGTTGTTAAATTTAAATTATCATGCATCAATTAACTCACCGTATTTATATGTTTAGACTAATGACTAAAAGTGTTGAATTAAACTAATTATGAATAACAACTAAAAATAAGAATACAAATAGAATAAATATAATCTTGAAATAATGGGAGCCTAACTTCATTTAATATTTCATCTAATCGCCACTATCATGCAAGAAGTGTTCACATATCACAGGAGAATAGCCAAGAGCACAAATAGAGTTATAACCATTTTTCAATGCACTATAACCTACTTACATAGCATCTACAGATGCTAGACTCCATGTAATCACCAATACAACCAAAATCACTATATGTCTATGTGAAATTGCAATTATATTGATTTTAAACACAAGCCCTTATTCTAGCTCATACGCTGAAACAGTGTATGTCTATCTGGTTCACAAAATACGCAAGCCATATACAACAGCCCCATATTCGCATGTTATCATGATTACAATCCATACTTGCATGTTCATTGTCAATTCCATACAAATACTGGGACGAATGGTGATCAAGCATTCATATATGTAAAACAATCATGATAAATATCCCATATGATATGCAAAACAACCCTAGCATTTAAGCGTGCAACCAAACTACATATTAAAATCCGTTAGAATCCCATAATGGAGTTTAGTTCATGACTGAACCAAAAGCCATTATGGGATCAACGCTAAACATGATCAATAAGTAACAATTGAAATAAGAAAGATAGAACGATCAAACCCAATCACTGAATAAAAACCAAGGATAAACGCTTATATCCTTATAGAAATACAGTAGATAATAATGAAAATCCACAATGACAGAGAATCCCAAGAAGAATTGGAGAAGAAGACGTTTTGGCTTCGTTCTACATTGGAATCTCTCCTAAGGTGTAAACCCTAGTTACTATGATGAAAATACGCTCAAAATTATCAGGTGTACCTCTGACACCAGTCAGAATTGTTTTTAAAAACAATTACCCATCATTTAATTAAAATTAAAATAAAACAAAATCACAACATCAGCATTGCGCGCGGCCGTGCGCTCCTCTAGTATATCACTCGCGCGGGTGCGAGACTTGTAAAAAGTTTGCCCTGACCAGCCAACCTCTCACGCGGGCGCGCGTCTCCTGCACTTGTCTTGCTCGCGACAGCGCTACTTGCAGTAGGTCATTATTGTCTAGCCGGGTACTCGCGCGGGCGCGCGCTCCTCAGGCTGTTCTGTCGCGCGGCTTGAACTCTGCAGGTTCTGGTTCTGGTGTTTAATTCTGTCATGCTGCTGCTGCTATTTATTCTTTCATGCTTGATCCTCTACCTCAATGCTTAGTCTCCATGATTCATTGTACCTCCATGCCATTCACAGCCTCATTTGTGCCTCGTCTTCACGCATCTATTAGCCACGTGCCTTCTAATACCACCAAAATTAAGTCGATTCCTGCACTTATTCACCAAAAGGAGTTTTAAGTAAATGCAATGCAAAATAACGTCAAATGTAACTAAAACACAATAAAATGTACTTGAGATGGGCACATTTCGCATGAATTGGTATTCAATAAGTAGGTAAAAATACCACTTATCAGGGTATATCGAGTATCCCCCGTAATTTCCAAAATACAATGGGGATAAAGGAAATTCCAGGGAATACATTGCCAGTTTTGTGGAGTCGATGTCTCCATGGTTAGGATATGATGAAGTGAACAATCATAATTTATTGATGAGGGAATTCAACAAGACTTTGACGGATAATGCCTTCAGTTGGTACTACAACTTGGAGAAGGGATCAGTCCATGATTGGGATGATCTAAAATTACTAATTTTTTAAGAAATTTTCTATGTGCAGAAATAGGTAACCATTATAGAGCTCATGCGATTCAAGCAGAAGCCGAATGAGGAGTTATCAGATTACGTTGACAGGTTTAGGGCCCAGGAACAAAAGTGCGCAGAGCCGATTGAAGAAAAGAACTTGGTTAGCATATGCAACAATGGTGCTTTAGACGCCTTCAAGCCCCACCTCATTACCAAGGCTTGTGATTCATTTGTGACCCTCTCATCTTTTGCACAAGACTTGGGGGGAATCATGACATTTCCCAATAGCCATGCGATGGTTACATGGAAGAGCAAGAGGAACAACAATTGTGGCTTTGACGGATTCTCAGTCAAAACCACAAGGGGGCAAGAGAGAGAAAAATGAGAAATTTGAGCGAAGCAGAGAAAAATATGGTGACAAGTATACCAGAATGCCAGTTCCAGAGGTTATCACATGCAGCGAGAAGGCATTCAGGGGCCTGTATGAACAATGGGTTGAGCACGGAGTGGTGAAGTCTCCAAGGCCCCTGTTGGTCGTAACGGAAGAGATGAAAAGAAGGTCGGACTTCTGTGTATATCACCAATATGTAGGACATTCCACTATGAACTGTTATAGTCTGCGGATGATATACCATGAGAAGCTGGTGGCCGGGGAGGTCGAACTAGGAGAAAAAACGTGCAACACTATCACCTATGGTGCAGTCCCGGAAGTCAAGAACCCAAATACTGGTTCTACCATCGAAAAAACTCTGAACTACAGATGAATTAAAAATTCACCCAAGATGGTGGTCCACCAAAAATGGTGGTTTAAGTCATCAAGAATATCCCTTGCCAAGTAATTGGATGACCAAGGGAGGAGGCACAAGAATTGACAAAAAAAAATACACCCAAGATGGTGGTCCACTCTAAATAGTGGTCAAGTCCTCGTAGACTGCATTTGCTAAGAAATTGGACGACCCTAAGTGACTGAGGCACCTGATTTCAAGTCCTCGTAGACTACACTTGCCAAGAAATTGGATGACCCAAGTGACGAGGCACCTAATTTCAAGTCCTCGTATACTACACTTGCCAATAAATTGGATAACTGATAATTGGGTTTTATAACTACTTATTGGATATCAATTCACGAGAACTATGTCTTCTCAAGTACATTTTAGTGTGTTTTTAGTGACATTTCATGATATTTTGCATTGCATGTACTGAGAACTCCTTTGGTGTAAAAGTGCAGAAAATGGCTTGAGCTCGGCATTGGTAGATGGCATGTGATCAATGAAGGCACAACATGAGGATCAAGTGGAAAAAAGAAGCTAAGCAGTGGTGAACAATACATCCGAAAATTTCATATCAAAGCATAAGTAGCAGCTTGGCAAGGAAGAAGTAGTAGCAGAACCTGAGGTTATACAGTTTAGAAGCCGCGCGGCCGCACGACCAACAAAGCTTCAACACGCGAGCCCGCGCCATCACTCAGGACAGAACTGACTTTGCATTCGCGCGCCCAAACGATGATTACACAGGGACCGCGCGTGGCCATGCACGTAGTTGACCAAACCTGGCTTTTCACTAAACAGTGCAATTGAAGCGTAATTGAGTGAGGGATTCAATTATGGCTTATATATTAGACGTATTTTATTATATAAAACATATTCCACCCTTGGGGGATTAATCTAGATTACATATGCTCTATTCTTCTCTTTCTTTTAGATTAGATTAGAACCCTATATTAGATTAGAGTTGAAGATTGAAGCAATTGAAGAGCATAGGAAATTCAGAATTGGAGCAAGAGAGATCAGATTTACATTCCTAATTCCCTAACTCCTCTTTACTTCTATCTTTATTTCTCAATGTGTAATCTATTGTGGATGATGGATTTTGATTCTATGATGAGCTAAACTCTATTTTGAGATTACAATGGAATCTATTGCTTAGTTTATTTTGATATACTTCAGTTTTAACCTTATTAATTGCTATGGGATTGTCTATTAAGATTCATGCTTATTTACTTAGTTGATTGGCCATCAATTACTATGATAACCCATATGAACTTGAAAGATGAAGTATGGGTTTAGATTTGATCTTGATAGTTTGTGATTGTATGTGCTACATTGTGATGGGATGTATGATTTGTGCTTAGGATAGACATATATCGAAGCACCACTCGTAGTCAATTGAGAATTTGGGCTTAAACCCTAATTATTTATGAATCACATAGACATATAGTGGTTTAGGTAATGCGGGTATTCATGTGTATTCTATCAACTGTGGATTATATGCTGATATGAGTATGGTATATTGAGATATGGCTGTACTTTACTTTCGTGTTCTCGACTAACAATCCGGTACAAGTAATTTGGCTTATCATGAAGTGTGTGATTTGAATGATTCAATAGGGGAAATTGTAATCTCAAGTCTTCATTATCTAGTCTCATTCTAGGGATAGTTAGTTTTATTTAATTTTTTAGTTTTCATCACTATTGTATCATTTGTTTAAATAAGATTGAAATGGTTATGGGTTAGTGCTTGGTAAACTTTATTAGTTAATTCTCCATGGGAACGATACTTTACTTACTCTTTATTACTTGTTGACCGTGTATACTTGCACTGCATATATTAATCGGTAAAACGACCAACAATAACCCAAGTGACGAGGCACCCAATTTTAAGTCCTCGTAGACTGCACTTGCCAAGAAATTGGACGACCCAAGTGACGAGGCACCCTGAGTGTTACACTTTATCATCAAAAGCGAATGGTGATTGAGGCACCTGAGTATAAGCCCTCAACCCCTAAAAGTTACACTTTATCTTTAAAAGTGGCGAACATTATAGCTTTATTCGACAAAAGCAATAAAGTTTCACTTTATCTCTAAAAGTGGTGAACGTTATGCTTTCTTCGACAAAAGCAAGATTTATTATATGAAACGTTATGCTTTTCGTTAAAAGCAATTTGATTATCAATAAATTTGTTAAACTTTCACTTATACTTGATTATTTCTTTTAATTTATATAAAAAATAAAAAATAATAAAAAGTATAGATTCAAGTGTTAGTTTGCATGAAATATATACACATGAATTTTCTGATACAGGAAATGGAAAAAACTACGGAAGTTCATGATCTAAAGGCCATGACCTGTCGAATTGAAGAGAGGAATACCTAAAGCTTGATCTTCGTGGCTATCAGGCCTTCGAGGCTATCAGGGTCTTCGGGACTATCAGGTCTTCGGGGCTATCAGGCCTTCGATGCTATCAGACCTTAGAGGCTATCATGCCTTCACGAACTTCTTGATTCTTAATGACTTCTCGACTCTAAAGAAAAGAGAAATTTCAAGAGATGGTAAGAAAGATTAGATTGAAGATTTTAAAAATATCCCAGGAGAGCTCCTCTAAGGCTCGCCCTTTTAGGGTTTGCTCCCCTAGAGGTTCCCTCTCCTAGGACTTTCATTTTTAAGGCTTGTAAAACATCAACCCCCGCAAAGTGTTCAAACACTGGAATCAAGACTTCCGCACTTACAATATTTTGCGCGCTCATCTCACTAAAGGCGCGACTCACGCGCAGGGGGAAAATGCTTACTAGTAGATTGGTAGATGACATAGACGTCCTCTAGAGTAGAGGTGCATATTCCCCCAGGAAGTGGTGAATTTTCAAGTAGAGGAGAATAATCGTGAGATTAATACAGTAAGGGTGTGATGGTTCTATTGGATACATAAGTCTCTGCATAGTTGAACACAACAAAAGATGCCTGCACTCTTGAGTATATCCACGTAATCAGTATTTCTAAGGAACTCATCAGTCCAATCCTGCTATCCTTAAAGGCGACCAGATGAATCAGAAATGAAGTGAAGGGGACTGAAAGGATATTCTTGCTTCTCTATGTATATGCGGGGAATGCGATAGGAATAGGGAAATTCAACCCAACCTCCACAAGCCGCTGTATATAGAAACAAGCCTTTCTTCTCTGGAGGAGGAAGTGTTGTACGATCATAAGTCTAGACTCGCTCTCAAAAGACGTCAGAAAGAACTAAAAGAGGGGAGCCCTTCCCCAATCATTGAGAAACGGGGCCTCCTTGGTTGTTCCCAAGTCTGCAGAATGTTCAACAGGGAGGGTCTGCAAGAAAAAAGAATTCAGCATAAGGGATCTAAAGAGTAAGGAAATGAGGCATTTGAACTTGAAGTGCTCATCATAGGAAAAGAGGAAATTCTGAGATTTAAGCTTCAAAACACCTGAAAAGAAGAAGAAACAATGTCAGAAAGAGTTAGGAATCACAATTATTTTTTGAAAGTTTTTAAAAAAAACTTCGGACGGTCAAAAGGCATCCTTCGGAGCCTTTTTTGGACTTATAATGGCATAAATCATAGGCCGTTGGTGATGAACCTTTATAAGGATCGTTGATATCTTCACTTTGATATATTATGGGTCCTAAGACTCCAAATGAGTCAAAAGTTATGATCAAAATAGTAGTTGCTCCTCTAAAACTTCATTTTTTTCATTAAAACTTCATTTTTCCCATAGGGTTCGGCCATGTTTCCTTAGGCCACCTAGGGTTCGACCATGTTGGCTTTGTAGGACTCCTCACTAGCTTCGTTTTGATATATTATGGGCCCCGAAACTCTAAACGAGTCAAAAGTTATGATCAAAATAGTAGTAGCTCTTCCAAAAACTTTATTTTTTTCGTTTAAACTTCATTTTTCCCATAGGGTTCGGCCATGTTGCCTTAGGCCACCTAGGTTTCGGCCATGTTGGCTTCGTAGGGCTCCTCGACTAGCTTCGTTTTGATATATTATGAGCCCTGAAACTCCAAACGAGTCAAAAGTTATGATCAAAATAGTAACTGCTCTTCCAAAAACTTTATTTTTTTCATTTAAACTTATTTTTCCCATAGGGTTCGGCCTATGTTTCCTTAGTCCACCTAGGGTTCGGCCTATGTTGTCTTCGTAGGGCTCCTCGCTAGCTTCGTTTTGATATATTATGGGCCCAGAAACTCCAAACGAGTCAAAAGTTATGATCAAAATAGTAACTGCTCTTCCAAACTTCATTTTTTTTTCATTTAAACTTCAATTTTCCCATAGGGTGCGGCCATGTTGGCTTCAACCCCCTAGGGTTCGGCCATGTTGGCCTCAGCTACCTAGAAGCTGTTCCCCTTCATACCTTTGAGGTCCTGTTGCTCTACCAATCAACTGCTTGGAACGAATCCTCTTTCGCTGCGAAAATTATAACCTTCCTCTGATGAATTCGAGGGAAAAAAACCAAGATATGATTAAGGTAATGGGGTTCAGAAACAAAGAAACGCTACAATTACCTGAAAAGACAAATAGATGAAGTAATCAATAAGAATTCAAAGATAAAGAAGTTGGTTTGTTTTCTTTTATTTGGAACATAATTTTCAAACACAGTGGCAACAACATAACATAAATCAAGGCCTACTACAAAAGTAGCACATGGGTTCGTGGCTCCTAGTGATCATGAGACAATCCTAATTGAAGTTTAAAATCCAACTATTGGACACATACACGCAAGCAAATTTGATGGCTATTAGCACCTAACAACTTTGATGGTTGTTAGTAGAATATCATGCATAGCTTCAATGAGTCTACTGCAATTCGGATGCATAGCTTCAATGGGTCTCTACTGCAATTCGGATGCAAGATATGTGACCATGGATTATGAATATCGACTCCTTACTTCTCCAAAATAAGATAAGTAAAAAGTTTATTTTCTGAATAAAATAAAATAAGATTCCAGAATATTTTTTTTATTTCTAGAAAAAAGTAAGATTTGATTTAATTTGATAATATATATATATATATATATATATATAATCTTGTCAAGATCAAATAAATTAAAATTTGATCTTATTTCCAAAATAAAATTAAGATTTGATCCTATTTCCAAAATAAAATTTAGATTTGATTTTATTTCCAAAATAAAATTAAGATTTGATTTTATTTGGTAAAAAGGAAAGATTTGGTTTACGAAAAGAAGGATTTTATTAAATTAAATTCTATTGGGTGATATTTGATTATGTTTTCTTGTTTGAATTTCCAGAAAAAATAAGGAAACAAATGCCCAAGCTATGGAAAGTTTTTTTGGAAGATTTCTCAATTCGTCCAAGGAAGAGCTCTGCTAGGTTTTGCCTCCCTAGGGTTTAACCCTAAGGGTTTGGGCTCCCTAGGGATTCCCTCTACTAGGACCATTGTCTTCAAGATCTACAGGTGGAGCCCAACAAAATCGTTCAAATAGATTGCATTATTCTTGCACAATCGTCTCTTTGGAAATGCGACTCTCGCGCATAGGGCAAATGTGGGCCCAAGTGTAAATTAGGATTCATATGACCTAATTGAATTAAATGCACAATTAGGGTTCTGCGACCTCATTAAATGTGTAAATTAGGGTTCACATAACCTAATGGAATGAAGACGAAAAAACCGAAAATAAATAGGCGAGACCCGAGAGAAGCCTCCACGGGTCCCGAGGCAGAAGGCTCGTGGAGGCAGCTCGTTTTGGTAATTGATTGAAGGATTGGATTGGTGGCTAGAAGGACATGGCAATATGGGCATTATTCTAATGACTAAAGGGTATTTCTGGAATTTCTCTGAAAAATATATGCCTAACATGTGACTACTTAATTCCAGGAAACTCTATAAATACCCCTTCCATTCTAGGAAGGGAAGGGGGGGACTCTTTTTGGTGACTTAAAGGCTTGGATTTTCCACCTAAAAGCACTAATGGGTTTGGACCTCTCTTCAGACTCAAGACTTGGACTCTTGGAAGATCAAAAGGGACTCTTTTTGGTGACTTAAAGGCTGAGATATTCCACCTAAAAGCACTAAAAAGAGTTTAGACATTCTCTCAACTCGAAGAACTCAAGAAGGCTCTTGGAATCCCTGCTACCCTAACACGGTTCCCGGATTCTAGGAGTTCTGCCACGCGTCGTTGGAGTAATCGCCCACCTGTCGTTCTCCCCTCTTCAATCAACCAATCAATTTCGTGCTCTTTGTGGATTTTTCTCCTCCCCAGCCAACACGAAACCCTAACCCTAGCAAGGCACGATTTCCTTGCCCACAAATATGTTTTATATTTAAGCATGCCACATCATCACATTTTAACCCCGTTTGTCTTCTGTTAACGGCAAGGGCATGGGTGACCTACTTTTTGAAACGTTAAGGGTACTTTTAAAAAAAAAATTAGTTTAGAGTGGAAGTGGGACATCCGTGTAAACATCAGGGGCATTTTTGAACCTTTGCCCTATTATAAAACATAGGGGATAGACTTTAAATTAAACCCATAGTCAGCTAGCTGATTCTTCTTCCAAGAATTTAAGAACAACAACTAATAATTATATACTTAGCCTCTGCAGTTGAAGTTGATACTGAGTTTTGCTTCTTGTTGAACCATGAGACTAGTAAATTTCCAAGCAATTGAAAAGTGTCACTAGTACTTTTTCTGTCTATATTGCATCGTGCAAAGTCAGTATTTGAATAACCAATTAGATCAAAGGGAGATTCCTTGAGATACCATAGTCCAAAATTAAGAGTTCCCATGAGATATCTAAAAATCCTTAGGATTAACTTGAAATCTAGCATAAATGCATGTGAAAAATATAATATCAGGTCTACTATAAACTAGATATAAGAGAGAGCCAATCATACCTATGTATTATGTCATATCAACACTTTAACCTTGTTAATCTTTATTCTTTATCTAGTTTAGTTGCAGAAGCCATTCGAGTCTTCATGGGCGTAACTGATTCCACACCATATTTCTTAAGTAAGCCTTTAATATACTTAGCTTGGTTGATGAATATGCTTTCATCAGTTTTCTTCACTTGAAATCTAAGGAAGAAGTTCAGTTCTCCCATCACGTGCATCTCAAAATTGCTCTGCATAAGCTTAGCTAATCCCTTGGAACTTTTTATTAGTAGAACCAAATATAATATCATTCACATAAATTTGTATTAACAATGTCTTATCATTGTACTTCCTAAGAAATAATATTTTATTTACTCTACCTCTAATGTATCATTTTTCAATAAGAAAAGCAGTTAATGTGTCATACCATACCCTAAGTGCTTGTTTTAAATCATATAATGCTTTATTTAATCGATACACATAATTAGGTTGAGTAGGCGTGGATCTAACATGGGATTAAGCTGGAAAAAAATTCACACTTTCTAAACCACCCTCTAGGATCTCTGCCATCAAAGTGTGGAAAATCAATCTACGACATGGGAAATGGTAGGGAGTTGTGGAATGTCTGTGATGGACCCCTTCCCAAGCTTGGTACCAGGGGTATATTCCATTGAAGTGTGGAGTGTAGTTGTCGGAAGTATATGAGGGTACTGTGAAAGGAAATTGGGTACTGAAATTTGATTGGCCATAATTGATAATAGTGTGAATTGGTATAGGTTGTGTCGAGTAGATGTAAGGATTACTGTGATTCAGAAATCTTTAAGAGAAGGAACTAAAAGGTGTAGGGATGGGTTGTGTTGCAAATAGGTTAGATGTGGATATTGGAACAGTAGTTTCCATGGTGCCTTATGAATCTATGTATAGGTGCAATCCCAACATAGGTATAATGTAATATTGGAACCGGTTAGTAGTTGGGCCACCAAAAGTCATAGCAAGGGGTCTAACAACTAGTTCGCGTAGGGAAGCCATGGATGAAAGATGTTGTAATAAAAAAATTGAAAAACTACTATATAAATTAAAAAGGGATTAAGATTATATCACCCAAATGAATTGAGGCGTACATAGAGCACCGTCCTTAAGGATAATTTCCACCCCTCAAATATTATATATCACCGGTGCAAAATGCTACAACGGATACACTTTAGAATTCAACAATTCTGTCTTCTTTAATATGCACTCAAATAGAGAAGGTGAAATAAACAACCCATTACTTTTTCACTAAAATACTTTCTCTTGAATTATCTTTTCTCAAACTCAAGAAACATGCATGCTAATATCTTTCTCTTTATAATAGCAGAAGCATATCTCTATATATTATATCATGCATGGCTACGTATTAGCTATGTACCAAAATTATTTTGTAAGGGTAGAAACTTAAATGTACAACGGCTATTAAATCAATTACTCAATAAATAGAAATCAATATAATTGATTTTGTAATTTGAAGGAAATCAATTTTGTAACTCAAAAATTTAATTTGACAATAAAGCACACTAAGACAATAATGCACACTAATTAACTTGACTTTGAAATTCCTTTCAAATTTTATAAACTAAAAAATTTAACAATCCCCCCACAATTTCAAAGACAAGTATGTAAAAGAAATATGAATAAAAATGAAGAAGTGAAAAATGCAATGCATAAGTATTGGTGCCTTTTGGGCTATGAATCAATACATAGAATAAATATGGCTAAATTCACTGAAAATAGGTTAAACAATAAGTTTCTACGAACCACATTCCTTTAATATGAATTTAAACACTTATCATTCACATTATAATTTTGAAGTGGGCATGTACTGTTAGATTTGTATATAGTGCGATAATGCAATCAAATTACATAAAAGGTGCGGAAGCGCGATAAAACAGATTTTTAAAATTTTCATACAAACCATCACTATGATCATACTTTTTGCATAATTATCAATCAATAGAAAAGAGATGAAGATTAGATTCATACCCTTGTAGTGTGACGAATGAATTATTTGAGTTGTGATTCTGGGGACAGAATCCTTGTAAGGAGGGAAGAATTAATGTGACGAATGAATTGTTTGAGTTGTGATTCTAGGGACAGAATCCTTGTATGGAGGGAAGGATGTAACAATCTAGAATTATTATTATTTTAATTGTAATTTCAAATATTTATTGAATTAAATAAATATTTTAGTTAATGTGTTTATTGTTAAGTAAATATTTATTAATTTGATTATTTATTTGTTAAATAAATAATTCATGAGTTGTGGGAATTAACTTAATTAAGGTAATATGTTAATTAAGTTGATAATTGGTAATTTGGTATTTTGAAGTTAATTAAAATAAAAGAGTGATGAATTAATTATTATGTAGTGATATTCTAATTTAATTTATTAATTAAATTAGAGAGTTGATAAGGATTAAATGAATTGTTATAATGATATTTTAATTTAATTTAGTAATGAAAGTAATGTACTAATTTATTAAATAAAATTATAAGGAAATTATAATTTTGTGGCAAATGGTTATGTGGCAAATTGATTTAATAAATTGTTGTTAGTTTTAATTTAATTAAATTTGAATATGAGAATTTAATTAGATAAAGTGGGACAATAAACTATATTATAAATGAGTTATGAAAATAAATTAAAAGAGTTTTAATTTAGTTTTTGTCAAACAAGACTTAAGGAATGATGTCTTTATTTTAAAAGTGTTTTGCCAAACAAGGCCTTATGCTTTTGAATTTAAAATAAAAAATTAACTGATACATATTTAGTAGAGTTATTCATATATGTCAGTTTTTATACGTTAACGTCTATTTTTATTTTTACGTTAAGTTTTAGTTTAAGCTTAATACTAAAGAAAGAAGAAAACAGAAAAGAGAAAAGAGAGAAAAGAGAGAAGAAAGTGAGAGCTCTATAGAAATTTAGAGAAAAGTTGGAAGTTTGGAAGTCAAGAGGGGATTAACAAAGTAGCCTTCATCATCTAAATAAGAAAACAAAGGTATAATTCTATCTTCTAAAGTTTTGTTTTTATATTATCAAAAGTTCTCTGTAATTGATAATTTTTGAATAATTATTGAAAATATGAGTTTGTTATGTGTTAATGGATGGTTATAAATTGTTTTATATCATTCATTCATGATGTAGAGTAATCAATTTCATGGAAATATGTTTAGAAAGAAAAGAAATTTTTTTACAGTGAGCATATGTATGAATATGGCTTGTTGGAGTCCAAATTTATATTTGATTCATGGATTAAATTGTAAATTAATTCATTCTTGAATGTGTTTATTCACAAAGAAATGAAAAGAATGTAGTTTGAATGAACTGTTTTGGTTGAGAAATGAAGTCATAGTGATTGAATTAGCTAAAGTTAAAATTTCAGTTTTAAGCATGAACATGGTTTTAATTCTTTTAGTTTGATTGTTTTAGTTATTTAGTTGTTTTAAATCAGTGTATATATGCTAAGTAATGTTTATATGAAACCTATATGATTTGGGTGTGTTCAATTTGTTGGTTAAATGGTGAAATTAGTGTGTTTTGGGTTTGAACATAGCAAGAAACAATCTGCGAAGTTTCTATCTGCGCACCAGCGCAGCTGCACTGGTGTCAAAGGCAGAAATGGTGCAGCTGCAGCGCAGCCGTGCTGGTTCTAGAGCTTTAAACGACGCTATAAGACCCCAACTTTTATGAATAAAGATTAATTTCTCTCGAATTATTTTTCTAAATATTATGGTGTGGATATAATATAATGTTATAGTTGTGGGTAATATTTATAAATTTTGCAAAGTAAGCAAGTGGTTATATAATATTCGATTGGTCGGGGAATATTCGTTTTAACAGGAAATATTCGTACGACGACACAATCATTGGTGGACCCCACAATGAAAGTATTATCGTAGTAAGAAAACGACAGAATTATCTTTTTATAAAAATAACGACGGAAATGTTACCGTTAAAACTGTTGAACTACTCGGTAGTAAAAGTACAGTAATACGCGTGGTTGCATAGTAGTATACAATATTGGTTATTGATGCTTACGTGAGAAGTCACTCAGTTATACTCAATTATTGCTACAGTAATTGCTGCATCATATCTCTCATATTATTGATTCGATTATTGTCACAATATCATTTGCATAATATGATATATTATTAAATCAATAATTGAGACGACAAAGTTGTTCATATTATTAAATTACAATATTTACAATGTCTAGAAGTTCTGTCAAGGAGAGGTTTGGTCACCTAATTACACGTCAATAGGGAGAAATCCTTATCGAAAAGCCCCCTCTTTCCTGAGAACGACCTGATTGTTAAATATTGTGAATTATAATATTGATGATGAATAAGCTCGTGTTGATTAAAAATGAAATTGATAGTCCCATTGTGTGGAAATTATTTGTGTTAGTGGAAATTGACATTTATTTCGATAATAATTGATGTCTGGAGGTTATATTGTTCAATCGGGTATTTGGGGCACTTTTCGTGTCAGAGTACTATTCACGAGTTACTATTCACTAGAAAAATATATTTCTTTTCGGTTCAAATCATTTTTGGGTACAATATTATTCCATGAGGAGATGTGTTAATTTTTCAGACCGTTGTTTGAAGTTATAATAGTGAATCAATATGGACCGCTGGTGGAAAGTTATAATAGTGAATCAATATGGATCGCTGGTTTAAAGTTTTAATAATAAATCAGTATGGACCGTTTCTTTAAGTTTTAATAGTAAATCAATATGGACCATTCGTTTAAAAGTAAATCAATCTGGACCGTTCATGAATTAGTTACTATTCAGTCCATTCTCCTATAAATAGAAGCTCATTCCTTCATTATTTCTTACGAATTCACTGAAACTCTTGAGAGAAAAATTATAGAGAGAAAGAAGAAGAGAAGTCAGCTACCTCTCTATTCCAATATTCAGTTTCTTCTAAGGTAAGGGGTATTATTTCTTTCTTATTCATGAAGAGAACTTCTGTTATTCCATTCTTTATTATTCTGTTGGAATAACCTGTTATGCGAAGTACCGCATACATGGTGAAATTCTTCTGTTATTCCATTCTTTATTATTATGTTGGAATAACCTGTTATGCGAAGTACCACATACATGGTGAAATTCTTCTATTATTCCATTCTTTATTATTATGTTGGAATAACCTGTTTATGCGAAGTACCTCATACATGGTGAAATTCTTCTATTATTCCGTTCATTATTATTCTATCAGAATATCCTGTCTATGCGTTTACGCCGGACCTGGTTCCATTATTTATTATTCTGTTGGAATAACCTATCTGTGCGGTCTATCGCATGCATGGTGATTTTTGTTGTTATTCCATTCTTTATTATTCTGTCGAAATATCTTGTCTGTGCGTTTATGCCGGATCTGGTTCCATTATTTATTATCCTGTCGGAATATCCTGTCTATGCGTTTACACCGGACCTAGTTCCATTATTTATTCTTCTGTCGGAATATCCTATCTGTGCGTTTACGCCGGACCTGGTTCAATTATTTATTATTCTGTTGGGAATAACCTGTCTGTGCAGTCTATCACACGCATGGTGAATCCTTCTGTTATTCCATTCTTTATTATTCTGTTGGAATAACCTATCTATGTGGATTATCACATGCATAGTGAATGATCCTTTATATTCATTCCTTATTAAATTGTGAAAATGATCTATATACATGGATTACTGCATAACGGTTGAAAATCCATTTGCAGTTTCATGTATTCTATTATACTCAGTTGGTTAAAGTTTTGGCTTTTATACTCCATGAAATTAGTGGAATATCCTTGATATTTTCGCTTCATCTAGTATCTTTTCATGGAATTATTCTTCTGAGCATTCTTGAATTTTACTCCACAAAGAAGTATCATGTTGACAATTTGGACGTTATTAATTTCTGGATAAATTAATTCTTGAACTTGTTTTATTGAATTATTATGTCATTGTCATCATTCTCATGCTTATATTATAATGAAAGTCATCTTTGGCTTACGTGCATAGATGGACTTAATATGATTATGATCAGGGATCATTCGGTATAATCATGACATGTAATGTTATAAATGATATGGTAAAAGTCCTCAGTGGCCTGTAATGCATTGATGGATAATTTTTGGTATGATTATGACCAGGGATTGTTCGGTATAGTCATGACCATTGATGATTTAATGAATATCCTTGGCCCGTAGTACAGGGATGATTAGATGATGTGTTTTATTTATTAAGCTGAGTCTCAGCGATAAAAATTGATGAAAACATTTTATACCATAAAAGATAGTAGATTTTATTCTCTACTTGACTCTTCTAATGGATTGCTTGTTCCGCTGCAGTTAAACTTGATGTCTATTGTATTTTATCAGTTTAACATTGTTGAAGACTATTGATAATTTATTCTATATTATCATAGTCATAATATTTTTTACTGTGCTAGTTGAGCTCACCCTTTCTTTCATTGTTCTCTTCAGGAAATAAGAATATAGCTGGGATGAGTCGGGGAAAGGAGTGACGGTCCAGATGATAGTATTTGTAATATCCTAGATTTTTTCATGTAATTAAACAATTTCAATAAACAAACTTATGTGAAATTCTTATGAGACAATTATTTTTAGATGAATTATTTATTTTTATTATATGTTATGTGATAAGATGCATATTAATGGTTGTTACGGTTAGGCCAATTATTTAAATTGGTTAAGGATGGAATTAATTCTAATTAATTTCGTGGGATGACTTACAAATATGAGTTTGAGTTTGGAGCGGAGTTTAGAGACGCGGTCTGCGTATTTGAGTTCGAAACGTCAAAATTAGGCAGGATAGACTGTAACCACGAAAATGAGACATGTCTCATAATATTTTTATATATCCATCATTCTCTTTTACAATGCTCTTATTTATAGATATATGGACTTGGAAGTTTCATGACGTAAAATATCACATACAGTCAAATCTTTTCTCTTGGAACTTTATTAGATATAATATTATCTTAAATTTAGCCCCAAACACACTTTGGAGCGACGAATTGTCAAGTACGAATTTTGAAGTTGAGTTTGACAAAACGGGGAGTTCCATGACGTCCGGGACGTCGACTTTAGTAGGAATCGATATAAGTATCGACACGTTTTACTACGAGGGGCAAAATGGTCAAAATGGTTATTTAATTGATTAAATGGATAAATTTATATTTTAATAAATAGACCAGCAGCTGAGGGGAAGTCTTGTGTCACACATATTGGGACAAGGAGGAAAAGAATACATTTATATCAACATAGCAATGATAGGAGTTAGTTTATTTCTCAAACCAAACAACTTTTCACTTTCTGTAACTCCCATTTGGTTGGTTTAATTATCAAGTGATCATGGGTTATGGCAAAGGTCTCTCAACTGATGATTTCAGATTACCCGTTACAACAAGCATCTATGCTATCATCATATACATATACACTCTTCACTTCTATATTCTTGATTTTACTAAAATTCCTCCAAGAGAGTAAACTTGGAGAGAAATTGAGAGTGTTAGATAATGTTAGAAGAATTTTGGAGATTGAGAGAGCCTAACAAGCGAGGTGTGAGTCTCAATCAGAGTTAAACAATGAAGAATTCGCATCCAAGGTAAGCCATGAAACTAACTTTTATGTTCTTGAAGAAAAATAGTGAAAAATGCATGAATTACCATGGTAAATGAGTTGTTTTAATTTTGTGATGCTATGTTGGTATTGATTTTGCTATGTGGTTGTTAAGGAAGGAAAACTCGGGTTCAAACATGTTACACAATCGTATAGAATCATGAAATTCATGTATGTATGCTAACTATTTGATAGAATGCCTCTAACATGTTAATTTGATCAAAACATTAATATTTAGAGAAATGAATTGTTGTAACATGTATATATATGTTATTAGAAGTGGTCTGGATAATAGGAATCAAACCCATGCATGCTAGAATCAAAATCATGATTTTCTCAAAAGTTGGGTTAAACTAGTTTGCATGATTTTTTTAGGATTTTTGGTCACTCGAAATCATGTCTTAGATAATCCATTTGGTGCATGTAATAATTTTGTAAAATATTTTGTAGCATGAGGTATAACATGTCCAAATTTCGTTCGAATCGAAGCTATTTTGAGTGAGATATGAAAATCGTAAGCAATCATGTTAGAAACCGAAAAGAAAAAAAAACTGTGAACTGCTGACCCTAAAGACAAAATTCGGTACTAGCTACAGTTTCTAGAAAGTTATGGGCTTTTGGGTTATTATAGTACACTGAATAAGCTTTCCATAGACTCCGGAACGGACTAATTCCGACTTCGGAGCAAGGAGTTATGACTTTTCAAAGTAGTTGTGTCAAATCTGTCCAACAAATTCGGTGCAGTCCTCTTGCACGGATTTTCTGGAATTTTGTGCTTGGAATTTGAAGTTGGTCCATGAACGAAAGTTGTGGCCCCAGAAGTTAGCTTCGCGTGGGCGCAAGAATCGATCAAAAATGTTTTAAAACGAGTTAGTTATGCCTGTTTTAGCGAGATATGATAAAGCTGAAAATCGTAGAGTCTCTGAAAATCGTAGTCTCTGAAAATCGTAGAGTCAGTGAAAATCGTAGAGTAAAAATCGTAGAGTCTCTGAAAATCGTAGAGTCTCTGAAAATCGTAGAGTCAGTGAAAATCGTAGAGTAAAATTCGTAGAGTCAATGAAAATCGTAGAGTCAATGAAAATCGTAGAGTAAACTCAAAAATCGTAGAGTCAATGAAAATCGTAGAGTAGACTCTGAAAATCGTAGAGTCATTGAAAATAGTAGAGTAAACTCTGAAAATCGTAGAGTCATTGAAAATAGTAGAGTAAACTCTAAAAATCATAGAGTCAGTGAAAATCGTAGAGTATACTCTGAAAATTATAGAGTAAGGTTTATATTATAACTACTATTCGTTGCTAATAGTTGATGTGCATGATTATACAATTGTGTAGGGCACGTGAAGTGTAGATAGCCGTAAGCTGTTAATCTATTATTGGTAAACAACGAGCAAGGCAAGTTTCCTAACCCTAATTTCTTTTGGGTATTTATTAAATCTTTACTAATATTATTGCAGTAAGGGTAAGATTTGGACTTGTGTTAGTTATTTATTCGTGCAAGTTTCTTCGTTGAAAAGTCATACAAACTTCAATTATCTTGCAAGCTTTTCAATGGTTATTCAGTTATTATTCTAACGGCTATGCTTTTAAGTTTCATGTCATCATAGAACTGTTTCTATGTATGTTCCTAGCCTTTGGTTCTGGCTAGTTTTTATTGATGAAAAATGATTTAAAACACATCTTTCGAAGCTATTGAATGTTTGCCAATCCAAGTTGCCTTGGTGAGGTCTCGCATGATTACTAAGATGAACAACCCGAATGAACGGAAAAAAAAAACAGATGTCGGGCAAATAGTCTCATTTATGCTTATGCATTTTAAACTTAATACATGTGCACAATGTAGGGTACAATGGGCTGATCACCTGGCGTACTTGCAGAGACCGTTTACAGTCTATTTGATTGTTAAACCGTCTCATGGTTTTTGATCAAAGAAAATATGTTCAGTGTATTTTACACCCCTTAGTATGATATTGAAAATTCTTAAATTCTTATTCTTGATGTTCTTCTTTAACACTTGATAATCTTTCAACTGTTGAGATCTAGTAATTCAAATGCCTTTATTCTGATGTGTATTCCCCATTTATTCCGTACACTTGCTGGGCAATTTGTGCTCATTTTTGTTTAAACCTTTCAGTTAAGGATGAGAAGGCTGAGGGTTCGGGCAAGGACAAGGGAAAGTCCAAGATGAAGTGATGCTAATGGTTATGTAATAAAATAATTATTTCCGCATATGTTTATTGTAGCGATAAACGCTAAGACTAGGTTCCAGTATGTTTTAAGGTTGTAAAGACTTGGGATTTTATTTTGAATAATTATGTAAGAGTTAATATTATTATTCCTTATTGTTAAGGTTTACTTAGTTAGATGATGGTGTATGTTGTATCGTGAGCACCAAGTTCTGTAATCGATGATTATACGGATTTGGGGGCGTCACAAGTTGGTATCAAAGCTGTAGGTTATAAACCTTAGGTAGGTGTACCTTAGGCTATAACCGCGAAGATGATAAGTAATAAACTCGAATAGAGTTTAATCGATAAGAGATGAATTTTTGGAAATTCATTATTAAAGTAAAGAGAAAGATAAAGAAGATTCAAAGAAGAATCTTGAAGAGCTATAAGGATAAGAATCTGGAGTTACCTGACTCTAGTAATAGAGATGAAAGGTGATACTAAATAGACGGTGTCTATAGGATGAAAAGTGTAAATAAAATCATAATATAATATGATTAAAGAGAAGAATAAGAAGATCGTAAAATAAAACGATCGTAAGCATAAGGAGAAATGATTACAAAAATAAGATCACCACGTGATCAGATTAAATCATTGAATGACATATGATTTGTTAAGTGATTGGAATGATATAGCTTTATGCTATAAAGAGAAGGTACTATGAAATGGTACAATGTAAACTCAGAAAAGAGTGGTAAATGTTAAGATACGGATTAAAAAAAATTCCATATTAAGAAAAGAGAAAGTTAAGAGTATGTGAGTTTTCAATTGAGGATTCAGATCAGTAGCTGAGTTGTATGATTCCTTGTATGGGCGGGGAATTTGTAATTGGTTTTAGAATCACTTAGCTTCCTGGTTGATAGAGTGGTTAGGTTGACAAATTCTTTGTATGGGCGGGGAATTGTCCGCTTAGCTTCCTATATTGATTAGTGGCCGAGTTTGGTTTAACAACCACTTAGTTTCTGACATTGATAATCATTGGAACCTAATGTCACGCTACTTGCTATATGTATGTTGAGAAGGTGATTCTTTTCTCATGTGTATAACGAATAGGTAGAGGATATAAGGTTAAGTTGTGAGTTCTTAAAACTCATACTTATGGTAGGTTCGTGACTCATAATTATATGGTATGTTTTTGAACCCTCAGCGAATGGACGCCTATGGTCTGACTAGGATAAGTTCTTAAACTCATATGATTGTGGCAAGTTCCTGAACTCATAACGTGTGGTAAGTTTGACGAATTGGGTATAGATAAGTGTAAATGGAGTATTGAGGATGATAAAAATAGATAGACCTATTAAGCAATGGATCATTATAGAAAGTGGAGTTGATGGTGGAAGCATAGGTACTCTAAATCTACTAGCTATGCTAGACTTTCGAAATTTATTGACTTCGTGCTGATGTTTGCACTTCTATTTTCTTGAAAAACATTGGATCAAATGATGGAACCAATGAGTTTTAACAACAATACTGTTATTCATATGTCTATGCTAATTGCTTCGGCTAGACAAAAATGATTTGTAATATATCAAAATGTATTTTATATCATTAATGCATCATGTAACCTGGTGTAAAGATGATAAAAACGATGGAGTCATCAATGCGATATTACCTAGTGTTGGATGTGATCTAAGGATCGTCAGCCCACTATGGTATGATGCAGTATGACAAAGTCACAAAATGACGGAATCCTCAACGGACTGTAAATACAATGCAGTATTATGACGTCATAAAAAGATTTTTGAGATTTCTTTAAGATATGAGAATATATATATATATATATATATATATATATACGTGTATATGTACATTTCGATTGATGTTTGAATTGTTGTAGAAGTTTATGCTATTTGATTCAGCTAGACGAATATTGAAAGATGTTCATGAAATTCAAGTATTTCTTAAGAAGTTATGCCAAACCAAATTATTTTGGTGCGGATTCAGATGTTGAAATGCTGAGGTGAACAACCCTGTAAAAAGGGGACATGTTATTGGAGACAATGGTTTCGAAAGTAACGCATATAGTCATTACGATGTTAAGATGTAATACGTTGTGCACGACGTAGGGGTACGATAGGCTGATCACCTAGAGTACTTGCAGAGAGTGTTTTCAGTCTGTGTGATTGCTAAACATTCTGTTAAAGATGGTTTATGGTGGTGATACACTGTTAAACCTGGAGAAGAGTTCAAGGTCCGCATAGTCTTATGACTGTTAAAGATTCAAGTCGAGATACTTGATAACCTAGGGACGTAGTTCAAGGTCTTATGACCCCTCATCATGATTTGGAAACTTTTAAATTCCTTTTACTCATATCGCTTCCCAATTATTGAGCAATTGAGGAAGATTCTTGTTATTCTGAAAGGTGAAAGTGGAAAAGATGAGACAATTAAGCAAAGCATAAAAATTTCAAGAAAGAATGAAATTTCAGAAAGAAGAGAAATGTAAAACTCTTAAAAGAGGAAGAGGTGAGGAATATGATGATCTTAGAAAGATCCGTAGAGAAAGAATTTGGTTCAGAACCTAATGAATAAATAGATATTAACATAAAATCTATTTTGATAAAAGGAATGAATGAAAATTAATAAGTCAAAAAAAAAAAATCGAGGACGAAATTCTTAGAAGAATGGGTGAATGTAATTTCCTAGATTTTTCCATGTAATTAAACAATTTCAATAAACAAACTTATGTGAAATTCTTATGTGACAATTATTTTTAGATGAATTGTTTATTTTTATTATATGTTATGTGATAAGATGCATATTAATGGTTGTTACGGTTAGGCCAATTATTTAAATTGGTTAAGGATGGAATTAATTCTAATTAATTTCGTGGGATGACTTACAAATATGAGTTTGAGTTTGGAGCGGAGTTTAGAGACGCGATCTGCGTATTTGAGTTCGAAACGTCAAAATTAGGCAGGATAGACTGTAACCACGAAAATGAGACATGTCTCATAATATTTTTATATATCTATCATTCTCTTTTACAATGCTCTTATTTATAGATATATGGAATTGGAAGTTTCATGACGTAAAATATCACATACAGTCAAATCTTTTCTCTTGGAACTTTATTAGATATAATATTATCTTAAATTTAGCCCCAAACACACTTTGGAGCGACGAATTGTCAACTACGAATTTTGAAGTTGAGTTTGACAAAACGGAGAGTTCCATGACGTCCGGGACGTCGACTTTAGTAGGAATCGATATAAGTATCGACACGTTTTACTACGAGGGGCAAAATGGTCAAAATGGTTATTTAATTGATTAAATGGATAAATTTATATTTTAATAAATAGACCAGCAGCTGAGGGGAAGTCTTGTGTCACACATATTGGGACAAGGAGGAAAAGAATACATTTATATCAACATAGCAATGATAGGAGTTAGTTTATTTCTCAAACCAAACAACTTTTCACTTTCTGTAACTCCCATTTGGTTGGTTTAATTATCAAGTGATCATGGGTTATGGCAAAGGTCTCTCAACTGATGATTTCAGATTACCCGTTACAACAAGCATCTATGCTATCATCATATACATATATACACTCTTCACTTCTATATTCTTGATTTTACTAAAATTCCTCCAAGAGAGTAAACTTGGAGAGAAATTGAGAGTGTTAGATAATGTTAGAAGAATTTTGGAGATTGAGAGAGCCTAACAAGCGAGGTGTGAGTCTCAATCAGAGTTAAACAAGGAAGAATTCGCATCCAAGGTAAGCCATGAAACTAACTTTTATGTTCTTAAAGAAAAATAGTGAAAAATGCATGAATTACCATGGTAAATGAGTTGTTTTAATTTTGTGATGCTATGTTGGTATTGATTTTGCTATGTGGTTGTTAAGGAAGGAAAACTCGGGTTCAAACATGTTACACAATCGTATAGAATCATGAAATTCATGTATGTATGCTAACTATTTGATAGAATGCCTCTAACATGTTAATTTGATCAAAACATTAAAATTTAGAGAAATGAATTGTTGTAACATGTATATATATGTTATTAGAAGTGGTCTGGATAATAGGAATCAAACCCATGCATGCTAGAATCAAAATCATGATTTTCTCAAAAGTTGGGTTAAACTAGTTTGCATGATTTTTTTAGGATTTTTTGTCACTCGAAATCATGTCTTAGATAATCCATTTGGTGCATGTAATAATTTTGTAAAATATTTTGTAGCATGAGGTATAACATGTCCAAATTTCGTTCGAATCGAAGCTATTTTGAGTGAGATATGAAAATCGTAAGCAATCATGTTAGAAACCAAAAGAAAAAAAAACTATGAACTGCTGACCCTAAAGACAAAATTCGGTACTAGCTACAGTTTCTAGAAAGTTATGGGCTTTTGGGTTATTATAGTACACTGAATAAGCTTTCCATAGACTCCGGAACGGACTAATTCCGACTTCGGAGCAAGGAGTTATGACTTTTCAAAGTAGTTGTGTCAAATCTGTCCAACAAATTCAGTGCAGTCCTCTTGCACGGATTTTCTGGAATTTTGTGCTTGGAATTTGAAGTTGGTCCATGAACGAAAGTTGTGGCCCCAGAAGTTAGCTTCGCATGGGCGCAAGAATCGATCAAAAATGTTTTAAAACGAGTTAGTTATGCCTGTTTTAGCGAGATATGATAAATCTGAAAATCGTAGAGTCTCTGAAAATCGTAGAGTCGGTGAAAATCGTAGAGTAAAAATCGTAGAGTCTCTGAAAATCGTAGAGTCTCTGAAAATCGTAGAGTCAGTGAAAATCGTAGAGTAAAAATCGTAGAGTCAATGAAAATCGTAGAGTCAATGAAAATCGTAGAGTAAACTCAAAAATCGTAGAGTCAATGAAAATCGTAGAGTAAACTCTGAAAATCGTAGAGTCATTGAAAATAGTAGAGTAAACTCTGAAAATCGTAGAGTCATTGAAAATAGTAGAGTAAACTCTGAAAATCATAGAGTCAGTAAAAATCGTAGAGTAAACTCACAAAATTATAGAGTAAAGTTTATATTATAACTACTATGCGTTGCTAATAGTTGATGTGCATGATTATACAATTGTGTAGGGCACATAAAGTGTAGATAGCTGTAAGCTGTTAATCTATTATTGGTAAACAACGAGCAAGACAAGTTTCCTAACCCTAATTTCTTTTGGGTATTTATTAAATCCTTACTAATATTATTGCAGTAAGGGTAAGATTTGGACTTGTGTTAGTTATTTATTCGTGCAAGTTTCTTCGTTGAAAAGTCATACAAACTTCAATTATCTTGCAAGCTTTTCAATGGTTATTCAGTTATTATTCTAACGGCTATGTTTTTAA
This sequence comes from Panax japonicus, assembly GCA_020205505.1. Lineage (NCBI taxonomy): Eukaryota > Viridiplantae > Streptophyta > Magnoliopsida > Apiales > Araliaceae > Panax > Panax japonicus. Next base: position 8,707,734 of record CM035112.1, on the reverse strand, counting down.
GTTTCATGTCATCATAGAACTGTTTCTATGTATGTTCCTAGCCTTTGGTTCTGGCTAGTTTTTATTGATGAAAAATGATTTAAAACACATCTTTTGAAGCTATTGAATGTTTACCAATCCAAGTTGCCTTGGTGAGGTCTCGCATGATTACTAAGATGAACAACCCGAATGAACGGAAAAAAAAATAGATGTCGGGCAAATAGTCCCATTTATGCTTATGCATTTTAAACTTAATACATGTGCACAATGTAGGGTACAATGGGCTGATCACCTGGCGTACTTGCAGAGACCGTTTACAGTCTATTTGATTGTTAAACCGTCTCATGGTTTTTGATGAAAGAAAATATGTTCAGTGTATGTTACACCCCTTAGTATGATATTGAAAATTCTTAAATTCTTATTCTTGATGTTCTTCTTTAACACTTGATAATCTTTCAACTGTTGAGATCTAGTAATTCAAATGCCTTTATTCTGATGTGTATTCCCCATTTATTCCGTACACTTGCTGGGCAATTTGTGCTCATTTTTGTTTAAACCTTTCAGTTAAGGAGGCTGAGGGTTCGGGCAAGGACAAGGGAAAGTCCAAGATGAAGTGATGCTAATGGTTATGTAATAAAATAATTATTTTCGCATATGTGTATTGTAGCGATAAACGCTAAGACTAGGTTCCAGTATGTTTTAAGGTTGTAAAGACTTGGGATTTTATTTTGAATAATTATGTAAGAGTTAATATTATTATTCCTTATTGTTAAGGTTTACTTAGTTAGATGATGGTGTATGTTGTATCGTGAGCACCAAGTTCTGTAATCGATGATTATACGGATTTGGGGGCATCACAGCATTAGTAGTCCTCACTATTCTATTAAATAGTGTGACAATAAATGTAATGAGGACTCCTTTGAGTGCAGATATTGTCTAGATGACAATATTCATATTAAAACTCTCAGTTTATGTATTGTCGTATATTACACGACGGTTGTATAATTAAGTTTGTATTTGTATTCTGTACCATATATTTGGCGACTCAAGATGGGTGATGTATACCTATTGTTGGGGGCGTCACAGTTGGTATCAAAGCTTAGAGATGTGATACCTAGCTGAGATGTGAGATAAGAACTAGGAGGGGAGATACGGGGAATTCCTTCGCTAGTATGCCCTACCTAAGTTTATTTGGTATTTATTTGGTCGGTCAGAGTATAGGGATAATATGTGATATGTCAATTAACCCTTGTTTTGTGACAGTGTTAAATTTGTGGAGTTATCCCGGTTTGCATCCCATTTGGTCGATAATGAGGAGCGAATGACGCGAATGTTTCTAAGAGGTTTGAAACCCGATATACGTCAATACCTCATTTCTCACAAACTTTGTTTATATTCAGATGTTGTGAATAGGGCTCAGTTATTGGAGCGCAATAATGAGTCAGCACAAACAAAAGGCAACGACCAACAACACGATAATAATCGTACCCGTGGCAACGACCATCGGAACAATGATAACCATCATGGGGGAAATTATCATGCCAAGAATGGTAACCACTTCGGTGATAATCATGGCCAAGATAATAGAAGTAGAAAGTTCAAGAAGAGAATGTTTAGCAAAGATGGAAAGACGTCAACACCAGCACCTGTTGTTAAGGAAGGAGAACGACCGCCGGTTGTATGTTATAAATGTGGAGGGGAAGAACACATAAGTCCAAATTGCACGATGCAGTCCAAAGCATGTTACAATTGTGGAAAAGAAGGTCACCTAGCCCGATTTTGTCGTGCACCAAAGTCAAGTCCAACTGGGATGGAGGCATCCAAGGGTGTCCCAGACAAGATAAAACTGGTAGTTCAAGGGAGAGCGTTTGTCGTAACCTCCCAAAAAGTGAGAAATCCGAACGAGGTGATCACGAGTAAGCTAATCATAAACTCTAGCGAAGTTTATACTTTATTTAATACCGGTACTACCCATTCCTTTATTTCTCCTACTTGCACTCAATGTTTAAATTTGACTCCAGAGAAATTAGACTTTAACTTATCTGTTAAAACTCCGTTGGGAGAAACCTTCATTACATCCCGGTTTATAAATCTTGTTTAATTTATATCGGTAACCGCATGTTACCTATCGATCTTATTTCTTTGAAAATACATGCATTTGATGTGATTTTAGGGATTGATTGGTTAACTACTCATCATGCTAAAATTGATTATTTTTGTAAGGTTGTTAGCTTTCATATTCCTAACCAACCTATTATGCGAATTCAAGCAACTAAACCATTAAAATCTATCACTGTCATCTCAAGCCATAAAGCTATTCATTTATTAAAAAATGGATGTCAAGCTTTCTTAGCCCATGTCACGGATTTGAATAAAAATACGTCAAATTTGAATGATATTTCTATTGTTAATAAATTTCCTGACGAATTCCCTGAAGAATTTCCTGGCCTACCCCTAGAGCGTGAAATTAAATTTTGTATCGATCTTGAAATCGATACAAAACCCATTTCCAAAGCCCCATATCGAATGGCTCCTATTGAACTTCAGGAGTTAAAAACCTAACTACAAGAATTGTTAGACAAAGGCTTCATTCGTCCTAGTACGTCTCCTTGGGGTGCTCCTGTTCTATTCGTGAAGAAGAAAGATGGAAGTATGCGACTTTGTACTGATTATCAGGAGATGAATCATGTCACCATCAAAAATAGGTACCCGTTACCTCGTATTGATGATCTGTTTGACCAGTTACAAGGCGCCAAATTCTTTTCAAAGATCAATCTTCATTCTGGATATCATCAGTTGAAGATTAAAACTGATGACATTCCAAAGACTGCTTTCAGAACTCGGTACGGGCATTATGAATTTCTTGTCATGTCTTTTGGATTGACTAATGCTCCTGCTGACTTCATGGACATGATGAACCGAGTATTCAAGGAATATTTGGATCACTTTGTGGTCGTCTTTATTGATGAAATCCTCATATATACGAAAACCTGTGAAGACCATGAGCAGCACTTGAGGCTTATACTTCAAAAGCTTCGTGAAAATAAGCTATATGTCAAGTTGAAGAAATGTGAGTTCTTGCTTGAAGAAGTTGCATTCCTTGGGCACGTGATATCAAATCATGGAATATCTGTTGACCCGACAAAGATTAAAGCAATTCAAAGCTAGGAGAAACCTAAGTCAGTGACCGAAGTACGTAGCTTTCTCGGCTTAGCTGATTATTATCGGAGATTCGTAGAAGGGTTTTCTCGAATCGCTACTCCATTAAAGCAGCTGACTCGAAAAGATACAAAATTCGGTTGGAGCGAGAAATGTGAGAAGAGTTTTCAAGAACTCAAGAGTAGACTCATTTCATCATCTGTTCTGACAATACCATCTGGCACAGAGGGATTTGTCATTTACAGTGATGCTTCAGGCAAAGGTTTAGGATGTGTTCTCATGCAACATGGAAAAGTCATAGCTTATGCCTCCTGACAACACAAAGCATATGAGAGGAATTATCCTACTCATGATCTAGAGTTGGCCGCTGTCATTTTTGCGCTTAAGATTTGGAGGCATTACCTGTATGTAGAGAAGGTGGAAATCTATACGGATCATAAAAGACTCAAATATTTCTTCACTCAAAAGGAACTCAACATGCGGCAACGACGTTGGCTTGAGCTGTTGAAAGATTATGATCATACCATTCAATACCATCCTGGAAAAGCGAACGTAGTAGCTGACGCATTGAGTAGAATATCATATGCGGGTACGAGTGCGATATTGCCAAAGCAAAGGCCCATTTTGTATGACTTACAAAGGATGGAGATAGAGTTATAGACTCCAGGGACCCACGTGATGATGACGAATATACGAGTAGAATCAACTTTAATCGATAAAGTTAAAGCTTCTCAAGCTACAGACCTGGAGCTGATGCATATGAAGAAGAAAGTGGAAGATGGTGCTATTCCGGAAGCAAGAATTGATGAAGAATGAATACTTCGAGTCAACTCCAGACTTTTTGTTCCTAACGATTCTGAGATGAAGTATAAAATCACAATGGAGGCGCACAACACACCGTTTGCAATCCATTTTGGGAATACCAAAATGTATCGTGATCTTCGACATACATTTTGGTGGAGAAATATAAAGAGAGAGATAGAAGGGTTTATCTCAAGGTGTCTAACTTGTCAACGAGTCAAGGCGGAGCATCAAGTGCCAAAAGGTCCATTGCAACCACTTGAAATTCTAGAATGGAAGTGGGAACACATTACCATGGATTTCATTACTGGTATTCCCAAGGTTTCTCAAGGCATAGATGTAATTTGGGTCATTGTTGATAGATTGACCAAGTCTGCTCATTTCCTACCGATACGAGAAACTTATACACTTGAACGTCTTGCTAGTATGTATATAAACGAGATTGTAAGGTTGTATGGTATGCTAGTATCCATAGTTTCTGATCGAGACCCAAGATTCACTTCAAGATTTTGGGTTAGTTTGCAATAAGCTATGGGCACGGATTTATGATTTAGTTCGGCATATCATCCTCAAACGGATGGACAGTCGGAAAGGACTATTCAAACTCTTGAAGATTTATTAAGACTCTGTGTCCTTGACTTCAAGGGAAGTTGGGACAAGTTCTTACCATTGGTGGAGTTTTTCTACAACAATAGTTATCAAACAAGTATTAACATGACTCCATTTGAGGCATTGTATGGAAGAAAGTGTCGTTCGCCAATATGCTGGGATGAGGTGGGTGAAGCAACGTTGTTAGGACCGGATTTGGTACGTATGACTACAGAAAAGATTCAAACGATCCGACAACGTATAAAAATACTACACCAAAAATGACTTCTAGTGAAGGACAAATCCTTCACAATACATACTATATCACTCACAAGTGATTTATTGCGAAGAAATATTTTCTTCACACGATTACTCGTATTAGACCTCCTCGCAATTGAGTATCCTTCGCTAAGTAGTAACTAAATATTTTTTGTGAAAGATAGATTGTGAATAACTTTTTTATTCACAAATTGTATTTGGTAATGGAATATTGTTATTTAGTGAAAGGTTGGTTTCTTTCACAAATTATATTTTAAGAAGGACTATTTGAAATTAGTGAATAACTTTATTCCCTCACAAATAATATATTGTGAAGAATAAATTTATTTAACGAGAGAATATTTTCCTTCACTAATTATAAATTTGTAAATAAAAAATTAATTGCTAAATAATTAAAATTCATTAAAAATTATAATTGATTTTCAAATTAATAATTTCATATTTATTATTATTATTATTATTATTATTAATCTTTATAAGAAATATTAAATTTATTTTTCAAGTAAATATAAATATTGTCATACTTGTTTCAAACTAATTGATAAACTAATGTATAAAGAGCTAATAAAATCAATATTTCACATATAAATAAATAATACTCGAGTCACAATAACTACAAAATATGTTATTATATTTTGGTCTCCCAAGGACCATAGTAGCTACAAAATTTATAAACCACTATAATTTCACCACTACAAAATTTGTTATTGTATTTTCTGTCGCGAACCTTAGTCCTGGAAGCCTTTTGAGGCAGATGTGATTGGGAAATTTAACCACTATTGCTTGGACTAAACCCAGACTTGTTCTTATCCATGTAATTCTTATTTTGCTTAAGATACATGGGGTCTCCAGTATCTCCGTCAGTAATAGTACCTGCATTTTAAATTCATTTATCTTTAGAATCCTTAAAACTCCACAAGCCACATATATCATATCAGTAATGATGAACACCGTCACAGTATAAATTACTCCTAAAACATCAAATTTTAATTTACCATAAATAATATTCTCGTGAAATCAATTTAAAGCTAGAAATTAAAGAATTAAGGAAACTAATCTCAACTGTGAAGGACAGGTAGAATCCATACAAAGAAAAATTTAATTCCATCAAGCGTAATCAAATCTGTATGATTTCTACTTCTATTACTCTTGCCACGTTGATGAAAGTAGCACAAACAGTTAAGGCCGTAAGATAGAAAAAGGTAGCTTCCACATACATTCTTGTCTGTATAATATCATTAATATGGTCCCAAAACAGAATAACATGAACTAAGAAAAGAAAGTTGACACAATACTGACATGAAAATCACTTGTCGAAGAATCTTTAAATAAAAGATCAAGTAATTGACCGTCCGAGAAATACTGTTTGGCCAGTGAATTGAAATCGACCCTTGGTTCAACTTGTCTGAATCGCGAAAGCGCAATGGATAAGAAATTGAGATGGAAGATGGACCATTTAGCAAAGAATCAGGCTCACACAAGCTTCCTGGATTCCTAATCAAATCAGCAAGAAACTCCTTATAGTGATATATATTTATTTAGTTTCAATTCTTATCGAAGACAGTAAAGTCAGATGGATGCAAATGGCATAAAAATTTTAAGATAGAATAGATAATATGTTCTACTGAACCTGATTCAGTGGAAGGAAATGAAAAAGAGGAGGGGAAATAGATACTCGGTCACAAGGGGAAAAGCCAATACTCAGTCACATTACCATTAATCATAAACATTGGGAGGACGGACCATGGTACAGACTAGACCTTTTGCATGATTTACACAGTGACCCTTCTAAAATTTGGACCTGCAACTTCATAATTGTTGCGTAATATTTATCACTGCACAATGCAATGCCATTGATATAGAGGAGGTGATTAGGTTAAAAACTCATTAGAGAAAATTCATTTCCCATGAGGTTACGCAGAGTAATGGTACACCTACAAAAGACTCTTACAAAAAACAAATTACTAAATGATGTGTCATACTATAATTAGTTGATGATCCACCATATATGAATCGGCTCAATGGTTATAACTAACCACAACCATACACATCATTTAGTATACAATTTTAGTATCAATTTTTCAGTTATTAAAGCATTATTAGGCTAAGAATAATGTCGAGTATAAGGAGATGGCTTTCATTCTTTGTAATAGCAGTCTAGTTAGGTACTCCAACAACAGTTAAAATAACGCAACAGCCATTGACAAAGTCCTACACTTGAAATAATTTGAAAATAACAAAAATAGAAGAATATATTTATTTTTGATCAAAAAAAGTCCATAATCCATAATGTACTAACTACTAGAAAACGCTTATTTTATAAGTAGTCACATATACTAAAAAATAGCCAAAGGGGCAGAACCCAGATACATATAAAAAGGCCTAGCAGCCCACAAGAAACCAACATACAAGAAAAAGGCAAAGCTATACACTTTATGATTGCCTAATATTATTGGAGAATTTAGTAAGCTCTTGGATGTCATAACTCATGAAAGAGGCGAGGGGGATGCAGAAACCCAAAAAAAAAACTTGAAGGACATACAATATTTAAACAATAATGATAAGAGAAACCTACAAACATTGAAGTTCATAATATTGACATGGAGAAGACAGTGGTTGTGTGAAAAATACGATTGGATTAGTTGTGAGAGCATGGATGAATTTAATCTACAAAAACTACCTTAAAGACCAGCTTCTATATCATCTAGATAAATAAATTTAGGAGTTATTTTTTTTCAAAGGATATTCCATCAAAACGTTATATCCTTAAGTTTAGGAGTTATTCCAATAATAAATACAGACATAAATTTTTAGTCAAATATCAATTAGTTCAAAATATATACAAAAGGCTGAACAATGTTCAATGTATCACCTCAGCATAATCAATTCTTCCACCAGCTCCTTGTACAGATTCAATGACTAAATTTATCAACTCTCGTCTCTTAATATGACCCTTCTCTGCAGCAGATTTAGCTTTTGACAGTGACCGATTAATTGATAAGGTCTGCAAGACGTATGAAGAACACATCCGAATTGTTGTAGAAGGAAATACGAAGGTAATAAGTAAAAGGAGATTTTCTGGGAGCACAAATAAGCTATCACAGTGTATAAATGACCAAGTGTAGAGAACGTATCCACAGTAGATGGTATGAATTATATTAAAGCAATAAGGGGAGCAACAATGAGAAAACTAAAAATTGAAATTTTGTTCGAATATAAGGAAAAGTTTTTGCAGCACAATGGTAGAATAAGTTTCGGGGTGACATTTGTTAGGGAGATACGAATTTTAGATTTGATTATCATTTCTATCCTTCAAAATAGTTCCAATTAAATGCCTCTACTAGTTGCATGTGCCTCAAGTCATAAGTAAATGAATAATGAGTAAAATTCACAATCGCAATGACAATAAATTAATTAGTAGGAAGGAACCTTATCCCTCTCTGTGGATGAGAGGTGTACATTACGGAAACTCATTAATTGCAAGCCCATCATCTTCTCGTATTATGTTAGAACTGATTACTCTTATGGAAAAATCAAGATCTCGGACCTGAAAGAGGATCAATTGGATAAATAATTAACCATGAATTGCACTAAAAACAAACGAGAATAAAAGTAATAGAGATTTTCATACTTAGCTCTTACCCAATGCTGAAGAACAATCTCAGTTTCAAATACATATAAAAATTGATTTGACAGCCAATTTTGATTAAGTTGAACCAAAGGGCAGGATTAGGTCTTGTGGAAACCAAACCAATTCATTGATTCAAATTGTAGAAACTAACTAATCCAATTGAAGTTTCGACTTTGCTTTATTGAATTATTTTACGTTATGCGGATGATACTAAAGAGGTGTAATATAATTTGTGCATAAAATATATATGGACACAACTTCAACAAAAAAAGGGAAACTAATTGAATTACATTCCACACCCTGCTCTGGTCATTTGCATCAAAATCACAATCCAATTGGAAAGTCAAAATTTACAATTCAAAAAAAACATAAAAGGAACATACTTTATCACCAATTACTATTTCACAATTAAATTAAGATGCACCTAACCAACCACATTATAAAAGCACCTAAATCAATTCAACATCTAATAATTTGATACTTATAAGAACTCACCATTAGCCTAATAATTTGTGACTGCTGATAATCCTTCTTGCTAAAAACTGCAACATCTGGTTCGACTATGTTAAACAACTTGGTGACAATAGTGGCAACCCCTCTAAATAAAACAGGCCTACTCTTCCTACACAAACCCCTTTTGATGACAATTGTTATCCAAATTCCCTACTTTTGACAATACCCATATCAGAAAAGAGCTAGAAATCTATAAATATTCCATTTTTTTTCAAATCCCAAATTGTTATATATGTATATAACCATGTATATATAACTAAATTGAAGTAATTATATGTGTTTAAGCTATATTATTACGGAGAAACAAAGTTGTTGGAACAAATACCAGTGAAAAAATTCATCGATTAACGGGTCTTTTGGGCCTTTGCATCTAGGGTTTCTGCAATTGAGATAGAAAGAACAAATTTCTTTGTGCGGAGATGAAGTTGTGGGGGATTTGTTATTTCTGTTAATACCTTTAGCTATATGAAGCATTCTTCACAAAAGCAATTATCAATCTGACTCATTCGTCGCACTTAAATTATAGGTAAAGAAGAAAATATTGGCTCAAAATGCAGAGGAGAAACCTAAGTTGGTCTCTGGTTCACATCTAACCCTTTTCCTTTTCCTGACCAAGTACACAACTCCTAAATTACTACTACTAAATTAGGGACTCTGTTTTTAAAAAAGAGAGTTTGATTTTAATTTATAAAAACAACTTAACTCATTAAAAAGTAATATTATAAATAAAATTATTATTTTAAAAACTTAATTAGATTTAAATTTAAATTGAAATTAAAATCTTAGAATGTCATAAATTAGTTATATTCACCATAATTAATTCTTAAAAAATTATTTCGAACAATACAGTGACAAATGTTATCTTTCACAAAAAATATGTGAACAATAATATATAGTGAGTAATAATTCATTCAAGATTTTTTTCCTCACAAATTTGCATCATAAATTGGCGCCAAATATATTTCTACCAACTCAATTTTGTGAAAGAAAAAATATAAATTGTGAATGATAATTCTTTCGCTAATAACTATTTTGTCACTACATTTTTTTCCTTCACTGTTCTTTCGCTAAAAAACTCCTCATGTGAAGGAATGAATTCGTTCACAAAATTTCCTTCACTACATCCCTAATTTCTTGTAGTGAAACCGCACAAGATCGAAAAAAGAGTTATGCTGATCTTCATCGAAAAGACGTGGAATTCGATATTGGAGATCATGTGTTGTTACGTGTTGCTCCATGGAAAGGAGTTACAAGATTTGGAAAGAGAGAAAAGCTCAATCCTCGATTCATTGGCCCATTTATAATTCTTGAACGAGTAGGAACTGTGGCCTATAGACTCGCCTAACCGCCAAGTATGTCTCGTGTTCATAACATTTTTTACATATCTATGTTACGTAAATATGTGAAAGACCCGAAACACATTATTGAATTAGAACCGGACGAGATAGAGGAAAATTTAACGTATGAAGAGTTACCTGTTAAAATCTTGGATAATAAAGATCATATTCTACGCTCTAAGGTTATACCTCAAGTCCAAGTTTTGTGGAGAAATCACGATATGGAAGAAATGACCTGGGAGTTAGAATCTGATATGAAGTCAAGATATCCTCACCTCTTCGATATATCAGGCACGCACCCTAATTTCGAGGACGAAATTTCATAAAAAGGGGAGGTTGTAAGACCCCAACTTTTATGAATAAAGATTAATTTCTCTCAAATTATATTTTTAAATATTATGGTGTGGATATAATATAATGTTATAGTTGTGGGAAATATTTACAAATTTTGCAAAGTAAGCAAATGGTTATATAATATTCGATTGGCCGGGAAAATATTCGTTTTAACAGGGAATATTCGTACGATGGCACAATCATTGGTGGACCCCACAACGGAAGTATTATCATAGTAAGAAAATGACAGAATTATCTTTTTATAAAAATAACGACGGAAGTGTTCCCATTAAAACTGTTGAACTACTTGGTAGTAAAAGTATAGTAATACGCGCGGTTGTATAGTAGCATACAGTATAGGTTATTGATGCTTACGTGAGAAGTCACTCATTTATACTCAATTATTGCTACAGTAATTGCTGCATCATATCTCTCATATTATTGATTCGATTATTGTCACAGTATCATCTGCATAATATGACATATTATTAAATCAATAATTAAGACGGCAAAGTTGTTCATATTATTAAATTACAATATTTACAATGTCTAGAAGTTCTTTCAAGGAGAGGTTTGGTTAACTAATTGCGCGCCAATAGGGAGAAATCATTATCGAAAAGCCTCCTCTTTTTTAGGAACGACCTGATTGTTAAATATTGTGAGTTATAATATTGATGATGAATAAGCTCGTGTTGATTAAAGATGAAATTGATAGTTCCATTGTGTGAAAATTATTTGTGTTAGTGGAAATCGATATTTATTTCGATAATAATTGATGTCTGGAGGTTATATTGTTCAATTGGGTATTCAGGACACTTTTCGTGTCAGAGTACTATTCACGAGTTACTATTCTCCCGAAAAATATATTTCTTTTCGGTCTAAATTATTTTTGGGTACAATATTATTCTATGAGGAGATGTGCTAATTTTTCAGACCGTTGGTTGAAATTATAATAGTGAATCACTATGGACCGCTGGTGGAAAGTATTAATAGTGAATCAATATGGACCGCTAGTGGAAAGTTTTAATAGTAAATCAGTATGGACTGTTGCTTTAAGTTTTAATAGTAAATCAATATGGACCGTCCGTTTAAAAGTAAATCAATCTGGACCGTTCGTGAATTAGTTAATATTCAGTCCATTCTCCTATAAATAGAAGCTCATTCCTTCATTATTTCTTACGAATTCACTGAAACTCTTGAAAGAGAAATTATAGAGAGAAAGAAGAAGAGAAGTCAGCTACATCTCTATTCCAATATTCAGTTTCTTCTAAGGTAAGGGGTATTATTTCTTTCTTATTCATGAAGAGAACTTCTGTTATTCCATTTTATATTATTTTGTTGGAATAACCTATTATACGAAGTACCACATACATGGTGAAATTCTTCTGTTATTCCATTCTTTATTATTATGTTGAAATAACCTGTTTATACGAAGTATCACATACATGATGAAATTCTTCTATTATTCCGTTCATTATTATTCTGGCGAAATATCCTGTCTGTGAGTTTACGCTGGACCTGGTATCATTATTTATTATTCTGTTGGAATAACCTGTTTGTGCGGTCAATCGCATGCATGGTGATTTCCGTTGTTATTCCATTATTTATTATTATGTCGAAATATCATGTCTGTACGTTTATGCCGGACCTGGTTCCATTATTTATTATTCTATCAGAATATCCTGTCTATGAGTTTACGCCGGACCTGGTTCCATTATTTATTCTTCTATCGGAATATCATGTCGGTGCGTTTATGCCGGACCTGGTTCCATTATTTATTATTCTGTTGGGAATAACCTGTCTGTACACTGTATCGTGCACATAGTGAATCCTTCTATTATTCCATTCTTTATTATTCTGTTGGAATAACATGTCTATGTGGATTACCACATGCATGGTGAATGATCCTTTGTATTCATTCCTTATTAAATTGTGGAAATGATCTATATACATGGATTACTGCATGGCGGGTGAAAATCCATTTGCAGTTTCATATATTCTATTATACTCAGTTGGTTAAAGTTTTGGTTTCTATACTCCATGAAATTAGTGGAATATCCTTGATATTTGCGCTTCATCCAGTATCTTTTCATGGAAATATTCTTCTGAGCATTCTTAAATTTTACTCCACAAAGAAGTATCATGTTGACAATTTGAACGTTATTAATTTCTGGATAAATTAATTCTTGAACTTATTTTATTGAATTATTATGTCATTGTCATCATCCTCATGCTTATATTATAATGAAAATCATCTTTGGCTTACGTGCATAGATGGACTTAGTATGATTATGACCAGGGATCATTCGGTATAATCATGACCTGTAATGTTATAAATGATATGGTAAAAGTCCTCAGTGGCCTGTAATGCATTGATGGACAGTTTTTGGTACGATTATGACCAGGGATTGTTCGGTATAGTCGTGACCATTGATGATTTAATGAATATCCTTGGCCCATAGTACATGGATGATTAGATGATTTGTTTTATTTATTAAGCCGAGTCTCAGCGATAAAAATGGATGAAAACATTTTATACCATAGAAGATAGTAGATTTTATTTTTTCTACTTGACTCTTCTAATGGATTGCTTGTTCCGCTATAGTTAAACTTGATGTCTATTGTATTTTATCAGTTTAACATTGTTGAAGACTATTGATAATTTATTCTGTATTATCATAGTCATAATATTTCTTACTGGGCTAGTTGAGCTCACCCTTTCTTTCACTGTTCTCTTCAGGAAATGAGAATATAGCTGGGACGAGTCGGGGAAAGGAGTGACGGTCCAGATGATAGCATTATTAGTCCTCCCTATTCTGTTAAATAGTGTGACAATAAATGTAATGAGGACTCCTTTGAGTGTGGATATTGTCTAGATGACAATATTCTTATTAAAACTCTCAGTTTATGTATTATCGTATATTACACGACGGTTGTATAATTAAGTTTGTATTTATATTCTATACCATGTATTTGGTGACTCAAGATGGTTGATGTATACCTATTGTTGGGGGCGTCACAGGCGCAGCTGCGCCCTAGCTAGAACAGAGACAATGATGTCTTGTTGATTGTTCAGTCTTTAAAACTCAATATAACCTAGTCTAATGAAAATGATAATGTGGCGAGCATATAATAAAGACACTATAACAAATTGTATTATTTATTTGATAATTCCAAATTTGTAAAATTAGTAAGTAGTGAAAACTTCACGTTATTATTGGTTAAGTCTAGAGATGGTGATTAAGTGTTGTAATGTTAAGACTTATGATTTCAGAATTGTGTATGGTACTAGTGATTGGAACTTGTACTAAGACAACGAGTTCAACTAAAATGGGATTTAACTTGTAAGGTTAATGTTGGTATACCTAATAGATGTTGTGATTCTAATAATATGTGTAGGTGAACGTGAGTTGTAATTTAATAGCTTACGCATGAGGGAAATTTTTGATCCTTACTTTTATATGGAGCAAGTTCTTAATCCTACTTATATAGCTTGATTATGTTCATGCAAGTTCTTTAACCTAACTCTTACTTTGAGAAGGTTTCTTATCTTTATTTTGTTTCTGATTACGCAAGTTCCTAAATTCTATTATTATTACGTTGAACAAGTGTTATTTCTCAACTTGTTATTAATCATGCAAGTTCATTAACTCAATTCTTTTATTGAGTAAGATTATAGCCTTAGCTTATTGTTGTTCAAGCAAGGTTTGTCAAAATATCCAATGCTTATGCTTTCTAGTTCATTTATAAAGCATGACTTCGATGTATAATATTGATTCACTTATAAGCTTTACAAAAAAACTTTACTATGTCTTTGTTAATTGCTTCAGCTAGACAAAAATAATTTGAAATTATCAAAATTTATTTTATATAATTATATGCATCATTTGATATGGTGTAGAAATAATAATCAAGGAAGTCATCAATGCAGTTGAACCTAGTATTAGATGTGATCATAGGATCGTCAGCCCACTATGGTATTATGTAGCATAACACAATCATATAATGACAGAATTCTCAACATACTATTAAGACGGTACAGTATCGTGATATCATAAAAAGGATTTTTGTTTTTTTTTAAACTAAGAAAGGTATGCCAATTGAGTTGGTTATATATATATATATATATATATATATATATATATATATATATATATATATATATATATCGATCGATGTATGAGTTGTTGTTAGAAGTCTATGCTATTTGATTCAGCTAGACGAATATTGAAAGATGTTTATTAAATTCGAGCGTTATTTGTCAAACTATGCCAAACCAAATTATTTTGGTGCGGATTCAGATGTTGAGAAGTTGAGGTGAATAACCCTATAACAGGGGACATGTTATCAAAGACAATGATTCCAAAAGTAACGCATATAGTTGTTACAATGTTACAATATATAATACGTTGTGCACGACGTAATGGTACGATAGGTTGATCACCTAGAGTACTTGTAGAGAGTGTTTTTAGTTTTAGTGATTGTTAAACATTCTATTAAAAAGGGTTTACAATGGTGAAACACTATTAAACATAGAGAACAATTCAAGGTCTTGTGACCCCTCATCATGATTCAGAAATGTTATTCTTAAGGGAATCTTTTAATTTCTTGAGTTATTCATATCACTTCCCAATTATGGAACAATTGTGGAAGATTCCTATTATTCGGGAAGATGGAAATAATAAGGAGGATGTTCCTTAGAAAGAAGTAAGTTGTAGAATGCATCATTTAATGATGTGTAAATTGAGCAAACCATAATAATTCCAAGAAAGAAATGAAATTTCGCAAGGAGAAGGGATGAAGTTACCAAAGGAAAATGTGAAATTCTTAAAAGAGAAAGGTGTGAAAAATACGATGATCATAGAAAGATTCTTAGAGGAGAAAAGTGGTCTTAGAACCCAATGAATGAATAAAGATTAATGCAAAATTTATTTTGATAGATCGAATAAACGAAGATTGGTAAATAAAAATTTCGAGGACGAAATTTTTAGAAGAAGGGGGTGAATGTAATATCCCGAGTGTTTATAAATTTAGTATATGACAATGATCCTTAGAAAAGGAAATAAATGGGTTAAAGGGTTGAAGAATATATAATACTCGAAATGTTACAAGTTTAAAAGAAGGTGATAAAATAAACATAAGAATTTATTGAGGAAAATGTGTGGAAGAGGAAAAATATAAAATCTATATTAAGGTGATGCGTTAAAATTATTCATAGATAGAAATTTTAAAAGAGATTTAATGAAAACCGAGTAAGGGAGGTTTTCGGTGATTCCGAGGATGGAATCCTTATAAAGGGGGAATGATGTGACAACCTGAATTTTTAGAAATTATTAAAATAAGAATTTAGTAAATAAAATTCTTATTATGATATATGTCAGAATAAGAATATATATGCGTTATATATTTTGTAATATGTTATTTGGTGTAAAGAGAATTAAATATTTATATATAGAAAAGAGTTATATATATTCAGACATTAGAGAAATGAGATTTAATAGTTAATTAAATTATTGAAGAAAGTAAATGAGATTGTTACGAAAAGGAAATTAACTGAATAATATTTGTTAATTTAATTAAGTTCAAAATTATATTATGAAATAATATAATTTGAGTATTACGCCTTCTTCGCAATGGAATTGTTATGAATTAAATTTCATAAATAATGTGAATAATTCACTTAATTAAAATAGTAAATTAATATAAATATATTTATTTTAATAAAACGAGAGAGTAATATATTACATTAAAATGCAATACAGTTATGTAATGACTTAATGTATTATATTATGCCAAGTGGTTATCAATTTCTCTATGAGATAAGGAGAACCAATGTGTCTATGAATAAATATTGGTATCAAGATTAATAAAATAAATATGTATTTAGATGTATAGATTAAATAAATTGTCTTGGGACAATTTATATATGGAAGGAAATTAAATAATTATACATATTAATTGTATAATTCATTTTGAGTTAATTAAAATATTTAGTGGAATAAATATTAATTATTTTAATGGAAATTTTTATTTTAATAAAGGTAATTATTTTAATTATGAATGTAATTTCTTATTTTATAGTGTAGTGATTATAAATGTTATTATTGTGTAATTACTTAGTAATGTGGCTAAATAATTTCGTAATAAAAATGGAGTGTGACATATTGGAAAAATTAAAGAAAATGGAGGATATATATTATATAGTAGGAAAATAAAATAAAATGGAAATAAGTCAAAGGGGGTTTATTTGGGGTTCAGCCAAACATGGCCTAGACCTTTTTTTCATAACAACTGAGACCTTTTAATTGAAGCACGTTAAACTCATTATCATTTTATACTTGCGCTTGTTTTCATAAGGCTAAGTTAGAGAGAAATTGAGGGAGAAAACTCTTTGAGGAAGTTGAGAGCAAAAAGGGCCTGAGAAATTAAGGAAACAGAAGATTGTTAAGTAATTGATCATCAAACTAAATAAAGAAGGAATCAAGAGGTAAGAGAAGTTGTGCAAGTTCTTTTATTTCTTATTCAAGTTCTCTGATAGAAATTATTTTGAATGAATAAGTTGGTGAAGAATTCAAATATATGATGTTAGTAGATTAATAATCTGATTAATGTTATTATCAAATGAAATCTAAGAAGAAATATTTGAATTTATGAAAAGAAGATGAAGAATTTGGTTTTTGGCTTAGTATATGTATTTTGATCTATTTTGAAACAAAAATTAGATGTGAATTCATGTATAGAACGTGATAGCCCCGAATCCGGGCCCCAAATCGCCGCAGATCCGGTATACTATTTCTATAACTAATTGCGGAAGATATAAACATAAATTGTTTATACATTAAACTTTACACACATTTCCCCAAAATCGAGTAACCTTAACTTAAATACAATTCATAAACTTTCTATCACATAACAATATTTATCAAAATATACTATTACAAAATAGCCGCACATTTTATCCCAAGCTGAACTTGGTATTATCTTTTCCTGTATCCGAACGCATTCGCCTTATCTGCAATGTTTTATCATGGTATATCAAGGGTGAGCATGAAAGTTTCCCAGCAAGTTTAAATACAACAATATAACGATATATCATGATTGAAGAGTGAATAATAAGCTGGCTATAATTCATCAATATAGTTGAGAATTATCACGAACAAACTTTTGACTGAACAAGTTTTAAACATGAACAAACATTTCTGAACCAACTGGTAATGAAGGTGATCAGCCTTTCATACCTGACTTATACATGCAAGATGTACAGAATACAATTTTCGTGGCAATCAGCAATGATTAACCATAAGCTTGAATAAAACACTCTTATTAGAGTTAAGTACAAAGAAACTTGCATGAACCGTTTATTACCGCAACACAATTTATAACGTTTTACCCGAAGACCTAATATTAGCAATATAGATCTCCAATATTAGAATAATATCATCACAGTATAGTACTGTTATATATATATATATATATACATACATAGAATAACCTAAACACATAGCACATAACCCTATCAGTCTATAACACACATAAAACTTAGTATCAGGTCAAACTATTTTAATCTGACTTGAAACCGACACAATTCTATCATCCCAACAGTCTAGTCGGACAATACTCGAGTTTAAGTTCAATTAAACTCTGCTTAAACGCTTAACAATTATCCCAGATAATTATCTTATCAGTCAAAATAATTTTTAAAGACTTATAATAATTTTCAAATAATTATTATCATTTATCAACAATTTCAATCATTAAAATTGTATTTAAATGAATTAAATACCACATAATTCCTTAATCATTAATATTCATTTAATATAAAATATTAATGAAAATCATTACATAATATTATAATATAATTATAATATTACAAAGTATTTTTAATACCTTAAAATCATAATTATATAATTTTTAAACACTTAAATCCATTATCCGATAATTAATATTAATATTAAAATATTAATATTTTCATGACTAAATATCAAAAGTTATAATTTATAACTTAAATCATTTTTATATAATTTATAAAGCATTAATTCTATTTTTCCTTAATTTATTTAATATAGTTATTAAATAAACTAATTATCATTAATATTGATTAATTAATGAATTTCATCACAAAATATTAAAAGTCATCAAAAATAACTTAAAATATTTTCTTATACCATAATATTATTTTTCATGTTTTTTCATGAATTAAAACAATTTTTAAATAATTTATTTAATATTTTAATTAAATAAATAAATACCATTTATATTCCAAAAATATTAAATATTTATGAAATATACTTAAAATAATTAAAAACTATTTTTCAAGCTTTAAAATAATTTTTCATAATTTATTTAGTATTTTTAATAATTAAAAATCATTTTTTTTCTATTTTTAATTAATTTTCGAAAAATAGAAAATAAACTGTCAGTAAAGGGCCCTATAGCGACAGAACCGTCGCTATAGGTGTTCTTGAGCCCAACCCAGAAAATCTATCAGTCGTCGTGGGGCTTACTTTGACCGACAATAAAGCCGTGAATTTAATGATTTCTGAGTAGCTTATAGAGTTAAGACTGTAGTACTAATGTAGTACTACAACTAAAAACTCAATTAATGACCAAACAACAACACATCAGAAAGATCTGGGCTGTTGAACTCGCTGTCAGAACATTTCTGGGTTTCCAGAAACCCAGAAAGTTCGACTAGCCACTTTCAAAGCTGATTAATTCCCAGTTCCAAACATGTTTTATGTGATCTAAAGGTTTAAACCTATTGTCCATATGCCAAGGATCAATTTTAAAGCAACAAATCAATTTATCATCAAAAGGATCAACATGGACCACTCGGTTAAAGATGGTCAGAAAGTGATGTTCTTATTTTTTTTCTAGGTTTTCCAGAAAAGTAGAAATCAGTCCGGGTTGGATAGTTTGACCGCCTTTTACGATCGATCTGATGAAGTTATAAGATATCTAAGGACCCATATCTGTAGTAAATCCTACAAGATACAACATGTACTAAATAACATCATCAAACACCAAAACTATTGACATATCCGGACCATATAAAAAGTTGTCAGAAGCTGTTCATAAGTTCTGGGCTGCCCAGATTTTGAGCAGTCAACGTCAGTCAACGGGTTTTGACCTTAAATAACTTTCGATCTACACATGATTTGACACCGTTTTTAGTTTCCAATGAAAGCCTACATAATAGAGAATATAACCATAACTTAAAACACCATAAAAAAGTAACAGTGACTGATCTAAGGTCTCTGACATTAGGCTATCAGACGACCTTTACAAAATTTTCCAGATTTATGAAAAATGCAATTTTGAGAACATTGATGTTATAGATCTATGTTATATCAACCCAGATCAACAAGTGAAACCTTATTACACATATCTAACCAATCAATTATAACATCTAACAACAAATCATAAGATTTTCGAAATTAGGGTTTATACCTCTTTCTAACTTGATTTTGATTTTTGATCTTTGATTTCTGATCTTGGCATGCTAAGACTTGATCAGGGCTTAACTAAAGACTTATTTACTTGTGATTTCCGGAGGTTTAGCAAAGAGAGAGAGAGAGAGTTGGTGAGAGCTTCCAAGCAAAATGGCTAAAATATTTAACTTTCTCTCTCTCCAAACTAATATATATTGCCTAGATTCATGTATGGTTGATGTTTGCTGTCAAAATTGGCTGATGGGAGTTGTTGGTAGACACATGGAGTAGTTAGGGCTGTTGAACAACTTTTGATTTGTCAAGATTTGCAAGTTAGCTATATAAAAAAAATGTGACATAAGGGTATTTTTGACATTTCATTTAATTTCTAGAATTTCCACTTGTTACAAACCCTTAGGGTTTAGGTTTTGAGTAATCTAGGATTTAGGGTTTAACCCTTTAGGGTTAGGGTTTGGTCCGTAAAAATTTAGCAACTTGGATTTCTAAGATTTTCTAGTTAACTATTAAAATAGAAAATCTTGATTATAATTAGGGCTTCCTAATTATATTATAATTTCCTAATTACACAACAATCTTTGCGTATTAGGACTAATTTATCCTAATTAAAATCGCTAATTTAGCACTTAGGGCCACAATTATACATTAGGTTTCAAAACCACATTTTAGGGTTTTAAATAGAAAAATAATATTTAAATTTTAGAAATTAGATTTCCTAATTAGATTAGGGTTTCTAATAACTTGACAATTAGGATTTATAATTCCTAATTAATATTGCTAATTTGGTAATTAAATCCACCACTGTACAATTAGGGTTCAAAATGGTCATTAGGGTTTTCAATCCCACAAATTAGGGTTTCTAAATAGAAAATAATTTTTTAAAATAGAAATTAAATATTCGTAATTAGATTAGAGTTTTCTAATTACTTAACTTGAAAATTAGAATTAATATATCCTAATTAACATTAAAAGTATTAATTTAACACTTTCGTTTTCCCTAACTATAAAATTTAGGGTTTCAAATCCGTAATTAGGATTTCGAATTTGGAATTAGGGTTTTGTAATCACTTTGTTAAGATTAACCCTAATTTACACTTACGCCATTAAGTTCCCAATTTAGGGTTTCAAATTACCAAAATCTGAAATTAGGGTTTCCAGATCGGGTATTAGGGTTTTCTAATAATCAATCAGGATTTCCAGCAATTCATTAGTGTTTTCCCTAATTAATTAAAATTAATGACGTTTAACCTTATACATAGCATTGCTTTCCCAATCTAGGGTTTTTAATATCCGAATTAGGGTTTTAGATTTCGGAAACTGACATTAGGGTTTTCAGAACCAGTTTCTAGGATTTCTTATTAATCGCTAGGGTTTTCTAACCGAACGTTAAAGTTTTTAATATATAATTAGGGTTTAACACAAATATAATTAATCTGGTCAACCTTTGACCCTTAACCACATTCAGCACACATACATAACCATATTCATAGAACTTAATCACATAAATCCTTAATCCTGAATAATTCACTTAAATCCTTCACAAAATTCTGAAATCCTCAAAATTCCATCCTAATAACGTCAAACGCATACACTTATTTTCTGTCTAGGTCAATTATTTGACTTTAAATAAATCATTTAAGATTTTAATAAATTGTCCAAATTCTCGGGTTGTCACATAGAATCTAGAATTCATGATAGAAGTTGTTGATACGTTGAAATACGAAAATAATGCAAGTTGAATGAATTAATTTGGTTGAGAAACGAGTTCGTACTAGATGAATTCGCTAAATGTGTCAAAATATGAAAATTGGCAAAAACTTTGATTTTTGAGGTTCTAAGTTGGTTGTTTGAGTTGTTACTGTGACACCCCCAAAATAGGTCTACACAACCCATTTTGAGTCGCCAAATACATGGTATAGAATCCAAATACAAACTTCCTATATACAATTATTAACTGTCGTGTAAAATACGACAAAACATAAGTTGTGAGTTTCAATAC
This sequence comes from Panax japonicus, assembly GCA_020205505.1. Classification (NCBI taxonomy): domain Eukaryota; kingdom Viridiplantae; phylum Streptophyta; class Magnoliopsida; order Apiales; family Araliaceae; genus Panax; species Panax japonicus. The sequence continues at coordinate 8,685,666 of CM035112.1, read as the reverse complement.
AAATATTGTCTCGTAGAAAATATTCAAACTCAAATAAAGTTCTCATTAAAATTATTGTCGCACTATTTTATAGAGTAGTGAGGACTACTATAGTAACCATCTTGGACCATCACTCCATTCCCCGACTAGTCCCAGTTATATTCTCATTTCCTAAAGAGAACAATAAAAGAAAAGGGTGAGCTCAACTAGCCCAATAAAGAATATTATGACTAAGATAATATAAAACAAATTATCCTTAGTCCTCAACAGGAAAAAATCTGATAGAATACAATAGACAACAAATTTTAGATCGATAACTGCATCGAAAATAGCAATCCATTATAAGAGTCAAATAGAGCATGTTGTCTACTATTCTATGATTTAAAAGTTCATCTCAAAATTTTATCCATGTAACATCAATCAATAATTATTTCCAATCAAAAAATTATCTATGCATTACGGGTCAAAGATAATCGTTTGTATCACTAGTGGTCATGATTATGTCAAACACCTGTCCATTATGCACTACGGGCCAAAGAGGACTTTCACCACAAACCTTTATCTATAACATTAAAGGTCATGATTATACCAATACACAATTCCCGGTCATAATCATACCAATCAACAATCTATCTTTGCACTACGAGCCAAAAATGACTTTCAACACAATATAAGCATGAGGATAATGACAATTATATAAATAATGAATCAAATGAGACTAAGGATAAATATTAGAATTTTATAATTTAATTTATTCAGAGTTCAAGAATGTCCAAATTGTTAACATGATCACTAATTGTAGAGAAAAAAATGATATTTAAGATTCATATTTCAAAGATAATTTGGACAAAAGAAAGAAAAAACCAATTTCGTCGTGAATAGTACTTCGACATGAATAGTAACTCAGATGAATAGTACTCCGACATGAATAGTACCCTGGATGAATAGTACTTTGGCATGAATAGTATCCCGGATGAATAGTACTCTGAAATGAAAAGATTAAAATTTATTAAGAAAGTTTAGACCAATATTTTAGTGAAATGATATTAAATGAAGCACAAACTATTAAAAATATTCTACTAATTTTAAGGATTAAGAAGTAATACTTATCAAAATAAGTGTAGATTTAAGAATATGAAACGAAATAATATCACTTACATACTATAAAGTATGGAAGAAAATAATATTTCTTACGAATATTGAACGACAATAATATCCCTTACCTTAGTAGGAGACTAAATCTGACTGGTATAGCGGATATTATCTTGAGAAAATCTTGCACTATTTACTACACTCAAAGTATCCTTATACTAAAAAAAATACGCACAATATTATAGAAGAAGAATTCTCTTATTCTTGTGTGATTTTCATTTCTTAACTAAGCAACCTATTTATAGGAGAAATGCAAGACACTATTTAAGGAAATCAGGGACCAACAGTAAGAAAATCATAGACGAATTCACGGGAAAAAATTTGATTTTACTATGCAGCACTATGTAATAAAATATTCTAATAAAACAATTTTTTATATAATATAATATATTCTATTTATATTTTAATAAAACAAATAACTTTATATATATTATAAAAAGTATTCTGTTTTATATAAAAAGTATTTATTACTATTATAATAATAATAAAACAAAACTGAGATAACTTTCTACCTACGGTTTGACAAATTGGCACATGGGAGTCCATGGAATAATAAGTCAAACTTACAACAAATGCCTCATGATAAATCCCTCTATTTATGTCAAAAATTGAATAAATATCTACCACAAATCACTTATCTTCAATCAACACATTTTTTATCTTTCAACAATTATTCATCATTAATATTATAACTTACAATATTGACAACCAGATCGTTCCCAAGAAAGAGGGGGCTTTCCGATAAGGATTTCTCCTTATTGGCGCGTAATTAAATAACCTAACCCCTTTTCTCGACATAAATTTCTAAACATTGTCAATAATGCAAATAATAATATGAATAACTGTGTCGTGTCAATTATTAATTTAATAATATAAAATATTGTGCAAATGATATTGTGATATTAATTGAATCAATAATATGAGATACTATGCAGCAACTACTGTGGCAATTATTGAATGAAACTGAGTGACTTCTTACGTAAGCATCAATAATCAGAGATATTGTGCAATACTGTGTGCTAATGTGCAATACCGCGTACCACTGTGGAATAACGCGTATTACTAAATTTTTATCACTGAGTTTTTCAACAGTTTAATGGTAAAAGTTTTGACATTATTTTTATAAAAAGGTTATTTTTGTCACTTTCTATGTCAGACTATTATTCCATTATAGGGTCCATCAATGATTGTGTCGACGTACGAATATTCCCCAACAAAAAGAATATTCCTCGACCAAACGAATATTTTATGACAATTTGCTTACTTTCAAAATTTGCACATATCACCCATAACTATAGCTTTTATTAAATCATCACCTTACTATTCAGAGAAAATTAAATATTTATTCATAAAAATTGGGGTCTTACAGTTTATGTTGTTAGAATCGTTTACGTATAATGGGTTTTAAGTTTATAAACATTTCGGTTTGTTAAAGTTGAAGTTTGAATGAAAATTTGGGAGTTTTTGGGTTATACTAGAGTCTGTAGCGATTCTGCAGAAGTTGAACCCGAGTTCCAACGCGGCTGCACTGGAATGAAGTGCAATTGAGGCTCAGCCGCGCGTTAGGGCACTGTCGCGTTGTTTCCTAGGCTTATTGTGGCGCGCGGGCCATCTAGCAATCAGGCCGAGTAAAGAACGCTTCAATGTAAAATAAGGGAACTTAATGTAAATCAATTTTAATAATCATTATTCATTTAATGAGGAGTAATGGGAAGCTCTAAACACCTAACAAAATTTTAAGTGTCAATTTGAACAAACTAAATTTAAAGGATATCATGAAGGTTAATGAACCTTATTCACAAGTAACGATGAGATAGGAATCTTAACAAGCTTAGTCGAATGTTAAGTAAAACTTTATAAGAAGAATTATAGAAGTATGTTATGAAGATTCTTAAGTAAGTTGAATAAATCTAAATTACGTTGAATGTTATGAGAAGGTGAACTTTAAAGATTTAACCAAATGTTAAGTGTTGAATAAAAGAGAAGTATAAAGAGAAATGAGATGAAGGTTAATTTAATGACTTAACTAAATATTAAGTGTCAAACAAAGAAGAGTTAAACCTGAAGATAGGTTATAAGGGTTAGGACTAAGAGTCGATATGGTTTCATTATATGTGTAACTGATGCATGCGTATATGGACTTTTGAACTGCTGTAGGATAAAAGCAAAGTAGTTAAGCGGTAGTTGGTAATCAACACACATGAAAGTCTTTGAGTTCCTATTTGATATATGAACTTGATGTTTGATTGATTTAAAAATGTATTGTAAAGAGTATATTGTATTACATATATTGTAAATATGAATGTTAAAGTCAATCTATGACTATCCTGATTGAGTAAAGGATGCTGATTGAGTAAGGAACTTAGTCCTTTACTTGTTATATGAGATACAACATGTATGATTTGTTTAATTAAATGATTATGACGTATAATTTGAACATGATATTATATGTTACGTGATGCATAAAAACTGTTAGATTTGCTGAGCTGTTGAGGTCAATCTTGCAAAATAAGCGTTTTTGCAGGTTAAAGATTCAAGGTAATGTTGTATGCTTCTTGAATGATAAAGATCAGAAGTAGTGCATGAAGATTAATTATTTCAGATGAAGTTGTTATTTTTAAACCATGTTTAAGGTTATGAGAAATGTTCTTGATGCTTTATAATGTTTTATAAATGTTGAGTTGTAAAGTTTGAAATATCCGATGTATAAGGGATATCGATTTAAGATGTAATACTATATTCATTAACTCTGATAAAGTGAATCATAGATTAGATATGATTCAAAGGCATATAAAAGATAAAGGTAGTGATTCAAGGTAATAAATGAAAGATAACATAAAAGTTTAAACAGTTCCACAAATTTTAATGATTTTATTATCGACTAATGATATAAAGGTAGAATTTGGAAGTATTATTAACAAGCAAAGCCGGAGACAAAATTGTCCAGATTTTGGGGTCGTTACAACTCGTGCCTCGAACGGGCCATAGGCTTGTATTTTTAAAAGCTTACGAGCAAAACTTATAACTTTTGGATCGGGCTTGTGTTTGGCTATAGGATCTGTGATATACACGGGCAAGTGAAATCTGTTCAAATTAAACTGGGAAAGTCTAATTTTTATTCAAATTTTACTTGAATTCAAATTGTATTTAAAATAACTCTATTCATATTCGACTCGGCTTGATTATTTATTATTTGAATTCAATTCAATCCAGATCAAATTATACATTTATTTAATATTAAAATTCATTTTGATTTAAATCAAATTATATTCAAACTACTTGCAAGTATCGAATTAAACTCGAATTTGAATTTCCAAATTGTACCTAATTTTATAATGCATATAATTACAAATTAAAATTATTTATTTTATTTAAAAACTAAGAAAATATATTTTAAATTTACACTTTACAAATGTAAAATTACAACAATACTTAAAAATAAAACAAAATAATAACAACTAATTAATATTATTTTATTTAACTATGTACTTTCTATAAATTTAAATATGTATCAACTGAGTATGTATTGAATAGTGATTGAGAATTCAAGTATTTTAAATCTTAAAGGAACTGAGTATAATCTTGTTTATATTCTATTCGTTCTTTTATTCGAACTATTTTTTCGTGCTCAAATTTGGATCATATTATTAATAAATTTAATTTTCGCTCGCATTTTTTTAAGTCGACTCCAAACCGTTTGGTTCAATTTACTGTATTATAGTTTTAGAAGAAAATTTTAACTTAAATGAATATATTACAATTTTATCTTTGTGAGATTACATTTGATAATTATTATAAAGATAATTTTTATATTTTAATATGGAGTAATGCTAGGGTGATAAAAGATGGATACAACGAGTGGATCTAACGACTATAACTAACCATTAGCATACACACAATTTTATATGCTATTTTTTTATACAATCTTTAGTCACCAATGTAAGATCCCAACTTTTATGAATAAAGATTTAATTTTTTCTAAATGTTATTTTGAATAATAAGGTGTAGATTTGATATAATGTTATAGTTGTGGGTAATATTTATAAATTTTGCAAAGTAAGCAAGTTGTCATAAAATATTCGTTTGGTCGGGGAGTATTCGTTTTATCAGGGAATATCCGTACGACGACATAATCATTGGTGGACCCCACAATGGATTAACTGTCAGATATAGAAAGCGACAGAAATAACCTTTTTATAAAAATAACGTCAAAACTTTTACCGTTAACTGCTGAAATACCCATTGATAAAAGTACAGTAATACGCGTGGTTGCATAGTAGCACACGGTATTGTATAGTATCTTTTATTATTGAGTCTTATGTGAGAAGTCACTCAGTTCATTTACTAATTACCACAGTAGTTGCTATTAGTTCCTAGTAGGCACAATAGATCTTGAAGGGGGGGGGGGGGTTGAATAGATCCTTTTAATTACAAATACTTTTTTAGTTTATTTTGTATTGCTAATAATTTAGCATGTGACAAACATAAGAATTTTTTCAAGCACAGCGGAATAAGTAAAAGATCCCCTTCATTGATATATTCATAATCATATATACATTGTTCGTAGAGTTAGTTTAGTGGTAAGCAGTTAAAACATACATAACAGTTATAACAGTTAATGTACATAATGTAAATGACATAAAGTAAAAGACACAAAGGGTTTTAAGTGGTTCAGAGACTCAAGCTCCTAATCCACTCTTCTACTTTCAACTAACAGGATTTCCACTAAGGAAGGGCAGCACCCTGAATCACTAAGATTCCTTCAAGGCCAGCAGCCTTGGGACTTCAGTTCACTAAGAACTCTTCAGGGCTAGCAGCCTTGGAACTTCTCTAGTTCCCTTGGAACTCTTCAAGCCCGACATGCTTGGAATCTTCATTTAGTCCCTTCGGACAAGGACCCCTCAGGCCCTGGCTTCTTGTTGTTGTAGTTATTGATGTTGTTGGTGCTGAGCTGCCAAGATGTCATTAAGCTTCGAACATCTTCTGTACTTAGTAGCTTGGTGTGGTCCTCTTTGCATTCTGCTTCAAGTCTGGACCACATCTTCTTTGGTGCAGCTGATCTTTACTTTTTTCTGCTCATCTTCATCTGATGTCAGCTGTGCACCATCACCATCTGGATTTGCTAAGTCCCTGAGCTTTTGGTAGACTTCTTTTGGCACTTAGAAATCCCTGAACCCTTCTTGAATACTTTGCAGATATGATTCTGCACTTGTTCAATTTCAGCTTTTGGTTCATGGTGATTCGTAGAGTGGCTCTCTTGATCTTCTTTGTACTCAACCACTTTTCTGAATGCTATCTTCTTGGCCTTCTCGGCTCTCAGCATGGCTTCCATCTTTAGTGGCGTTCTCATCTTTGTTGAGTGAAGCTTTGATCTATTTGAGTTCTTCTTCAAAGCTGCTTCACTTCCACCTTGGTAATCTCACTGTCACTGAGACTTGTTCTGTTGATCTTTGGTAGAACTCATAGAGTCAACTATAGCATTCACCAACTTAACAATTTTGCAACCTCACAATCATCAACAACTTTTGATCTTTGAGGTTCTGTTGATTTATACTTCTTCCCAATCTTCCCGTTGGAATATAGCCGTTGGGAGCTATTTGAATTACTTCACAAATCTTGAGTTATTTGATGTAGACTGCAGATGTGACATGACATCCCCTTTTCTGACCTTCTGACACTTTAGTCTACTGTTTCACCTACCCCATTAGAGATGTCACTTTCATGTCTCAGGTAGGTAGTCAACTTTATTTCTTCCTTCTGATTTCTAGATCAGAGGTTGTCCTTTTGTATCAATGCTCTCAATAAGCTCTATTCGAATATCAATCTTTAGATTGAGCCGTTGCCAATACATCAATCTTTAGTTGTTCGAACTCTACGATTCTGATGCATATCTCCTTGGACCCGATTGTAGTATTTTGTTGACTGTTGCTTCTTTACTTGTAGAATTAACATTACGATCTTGAAGAGTGTTCATTAGATCTCCAATGTGGAACACCTCTTCCTATTCTTGTGTAGTGCTTCAATACTTCTATTTGCCTCAACTGTTCTTAGATACTGATGGCTTGACTCCTTGTTCTGGCCCCTTCTGAATAACAAGACACTCAAGATTTATGGCATGTTTAGCTCGCTTTCTCCTTGTGATCTCCCGTTCACTTTTCATCAATAGACTGACCCAATGCTTAATCAATTTAGCCTTGTTATTCAGAGGTTGACCAGTATCTTTGTGTATACTCCATCAATTTCTTCATTATTTGGCAAACACTACTATCCTGGTTACTTTTAGGATCGTTGTCATCTTTCTACTTGACAGCCACTGAAGGTGCTAACTTTCCTTAGTCAGCAACTGAAGTCTTCTTATGATCATCTTTTGGAAGACTTTACCTTGAATGGCTTCTTAACTTAATCTGAATGCTGATTGAGTTGATGCTTATATCTTTTATTAGCTTGCATGCCATTCGTTGAGTGCTCTCTGGCTTTCTTCATGTGAGATGTATCTTTGCATTACCAACCAGAGGCTTTATTCCTTTGGATATTTTGGGAGTGCTCAATTGTTGAGAATCGTGTTTGCTCTACGATTCTACTGTGGCCTTGTGAGCACAACTATTAAGATCTTAGCTCTGCACTCTACGATTTAGCTTCGGCTGTGCAGACACTACGACTTTGAGATTAGATCTTGATACTACAATTTTTGTCGTTGTGCTTGTTGTCTTCATTTGATCTTGCTCGACTACGATCTCTGCCTTTGATACGATCAATATACTCTACGATTCTGAGTGCAGTCTACGATTCTTGAATTGGCCTTGACATTATTAGACTCTACGACTCCGAGTGTAGTCTACGATTCTTGACTGGCTTTGGCAAATGCTCTGTCAGCTCGTAGGCAGGCTGTCTCTATAATTCTGAACATGACTTCCTCAGCAGACTACAGCCCTAAGGAAGTTCTCTTCGACACGCTACGATCCTTCCTCGTCTCTCCTGGAAGTCTACGAACTCCGAGATCTACTATCTTGCAGACTACGATTCTGCCTCGATAGCTCTCGAGTTTTCCTTGACTCTCCTTGTAGACTATGATTTCTGGTGTAGTTCTCGACGATCAGACAAGCCTATTTATTACATTATAAGATCAACCTAACATGCTTGATCTTTCTATATTTATAGTCCTTGTACATCATTTCTTTTTAAGGACTTTACAAAGCTGTTTTGCTTATGTAGGATCAACCTAACACATTTGATCAATTCATTCAAAGTCCTTGTACATATGTTTCTATTATCTATCAAAGGACTTTATAACTTTTCTTAATACAAGCATGCATGTATATTTATTCATATATATATATATATATATATATATATATATATATATCATAATCAAATCATATGTAAATAGGAAAATCATTCACATGCTTATTCCTGACAATCTCCCCCTATTTGATTATGACAAAAATAATAAGTGCATATGCATTTTATGAATGAATCTTATATACAGTGAGCTATTGTATTTCTAAAATAGATAATCATGAATGTAATTTATAATAATGTGGAATTTAATACACTATGACATTTTACATCATGGATCTAGAACATACCTAACTAGTTAGAGATGTACCTCTTTTGGCTCCATGTATGCTTTTAGGATGTCTGTTGACCCAGCTATTCATCTATTTTATTTCTTTGCTTATGTTTCCCTTGGGATGTTGATTTCATTTCTTTTGTTTGCTCCTCTGCAGATGTATGCTCTTCTTCTTCTTCTGGTTCCCCCTCCGTCTTTGCAAATATAGGCTCATCATCCTTTGGCTCCCCTTCAGATGATGAACCAGCTTCTTCTTCTGTTGTCTTCTTCTTTATCTTCTTGTCTTGTTTCCTTCTGCTCTCATTGCCCTTTCTTGAATACCTTTTACTCTGCCTCTTTATTTGCCTCTTTTTCTCCCCCTTTTTGTCATTAATCATTTGGGAGAGCTTCTCCATATTGGACATAAGCTGCTCCATCAGATAGGAGGAGTTAGCAACTTCAATCTTGAGTTCTTGTTAGGTCAGCTCAAGTTGCATAGAGAATGATTGATTCATGTTGTCAATCTTGTCAGAGAGGACTTTTAGTTATTCTTCATTTGCTTTTTGTGCTCATTGAGCTTCAGCCTTTTGATCATATATGGCTTTCAGATAGATGTGATCTATCTCTCTTTGATTTTAAGAGATAAATCTGCCATAGAGGTTTAGATTATGTCTTGAACTGGGTTATCTTCTGTTGTTGTCAACATCTTTGACTCTTTATTGATTAGAGATATCTTCTCAACCAGCTAAACATAATTTCTGAACAGCTCCTGCTCCATAGGAATTTGGTCATCTAGTCTGGCAACTTCTTGTGGAACACTAGCTTGGACTCTATGATGTTCATCCTTGGACAAATTTTCGAAAGTGTTGATAATCTAAAAAATCGTTGAGTACTAATCGATATTGGAAGATGAAGGGATGTTGGGCAACAGTGCTTGAGCAGATGAAGGCTTCTCATCTTGAATTTTAACACTATCAGTGATAGAGTTAACAGTCTCTACGATTAGTGTGTTGGTAGACTTTGTAGTGGGGCTTGCCATTTATCGTCATGGTTGCAAACTTCTTTACCCTTGGGAAGTTTTGTGACACCAGCTCTAGATTTGGAAACTGAGAATAGCACCAACTGAAGTAGCTCTCATCAACATTAGTATGTGCCTTCAACCATGGCATCCACGGGAAGAACCATCTCATTAGAAGGTCTTTAGAATTATACAATATTGTTGTGCAGTCTAATTCCATGTTTTTCCAGTTGTGAAGCACTTCAGCTGTGGTCATTCTTACAACTCGAAGTTGTTCATTTCCTTGATTTATCCATCTTACTGGTGGTTCAGTTGGTGGTTCATCAGAGACTTCCACTACAATTCTTCTGTTGATTCTAGCTGGAGAGAGAACAAGATAGTATTCTGGTTCCTCTGATTCCTGATGTACAGAATCAGAATCTTTCTCTATCTCTTCCCTTGTTGAGCCTGAATCTTGTTGATTCCCTTCATCAGATTTATCAGTGAATTCTTCTTGTGTGTCTTCATTTTCCGAACCTTCTTCAGTAATGTCTTCCTTGGAATGCTCATCTTCAATGCTGATCCTATCTTTAGTATTCTCTTCTTGTGATTCAGATTCATCATTACTTAATTCAATGACTGCATTAGAGTGATCACTTCTCCTTTTGGAGGCAAATTGAGCTATCAATCTATGGCTCCTCCTTCTTCTTGGAGGTTCATTTATGGGAGAATCAGATACTTCTTCTTCTTTAGAATCTGAGGTCTTTGAGTCATCAGACAAGCTTTCTTGATTTTCAGCATTGATGGGGGCATGTCCTTCTTCTTCAGAATCATTTTTATTTATATCACCAGACAGGCTAGCTTGATGTTCAGCAATAGTAGGGGCATGTTTTTCTTCGTCAGACTCTATATCTTTTGAGTTTGTTAGATCGTTTATTGTAGAAGATATTGTTGTGTCAACCTGCAGCCTTTCTTTATCATCAGAGTGGATGCTCTGAGACTTCTCCTTAGGGCTTGCACATTCTTTTCCTTCATCATCAACCTTGGCTCTTTCTTTCATGGATTCAACTTCTTCCTCATTGTTGAGCTTTCTCCTTGAGGATTCAATCTTTGAACTTTCAGTTCCTTTCTCATCTTCAGACTTTTCATGTTTTTCTTGGTTGGATGGACTTTTCTGGGGAGCTGGGGCTGATTTCTTCATCACTTTTGCTTTCTTCTCGGGTGGTTCTTGGAGTAGTTTGTTACTCCTTCTTTTTGGGTTTTTTAAGCAGTTGATTCTGGTTTATCTTATGCTCCTTATTTCTTCTTGTCAGTGGAAACATGGCTTAATGAAACCTTTGCATTCTTCACACTCTCAAGCTTCTTCTTTGCTGATGTGACAGCAACTGATGTACAGTCATCAGACTCATAGCTTTCCACCTCCTTTGTTTTTCTCTTCTTTGCAGAGTTCTTTCTGCTGCTTCCTGCTGTAGTTAACCTTCTATCCTGCTTTGGATTTTTCTTCTAATTCACGAACAGTTATGGAGACATTATTTTGTGAACATTCAAGGGTTCTCCCTCATCATCCTTGATCTTGCTTCCCAGCCTTTTCTTCATCACAATACTCAGCAGTCTTCCATGAAACACCTTTGTAAGTGGTTTTTATGTAGAATTCTTCAACTCATCCTTTTCCACCCATTTTGAGATTTGATCGAACAGGATATCTCCAAAGTTTCTTCGTTGCTTCAGAACTATTGTAGACATAATCTTTAGTTGTTGATCAAGCACAGTGTTATGTGCAGTATCCTTGTATAGTATACATTTGCCTACTATTTCAGCAAGGAACTCAAATTCCTCTGGAAACTCCTTTTTCTTCATGTCCTTTAGACTAGGGTTTCTTTGGTATCCCATAATCTCCTTTGCTTTCTCAGTGTCAATCTCATCAAGGTTTTTCAGTCCTAGGTCAGGAAAACCTAAGCATTGGTTGATATCAGATAATTTCAGTTTTAGAGACTGATCTTTAACCTTGGTTGAAAGAGTTCCGACATTTATGGATGCATTTGAGTAGAATTCCTTAACCAGTTCAGTGTATACTCGAGTGCTTGCCTCAAGACATTCTGAGAATCCAGCTTTCTTCACGAGTTCAAGAATGTCTCTGAACTTCTTTTTGGATTTCTCAAACGACTTGGTTCCGAGTTGAATGCCAGTGAATACTCGCCAGTCTTCCATTTGAATGATTCGAGGAATATGTATATTGATTCAGGGAGATTTATGGAGTATGGCTGATTGTGATTTGGACTCTGGAAATTTGAGTGGTTTGGCTTCAAAGAGAATTTTAGGGTTTGAAAATTGGAGGGAGAGAGGTTCTGATTACTATTTGCATATTTGAATTTGTCTTTATGGAAGTTCCTTCTGACTCTGCATACGCTGTGATGTGTCACCCAGTCATTGGTTGCACGATGCCCAGTAACAAGCTGTAACTCCCTCGTAACTTGTCAGTTAGCTGTCTCTTTTAGAAGAGTGGACGTTTGATTAACGTGGATTGACCTTTGACCTCTTGAGTTCGTAGAGTAGCATGATAGGACAACTATTGACTCTACATTTTCCTTTGTTGACTCAACGATCAACTCTCTGAAAGATGTTGCAGTGGGTGGTTTTGACATTACTTCTCATTTTGAACCTCCACGCCTCATCCACTGTTGTGCTTTATGAAGCCTTGGGCACTTTCCTTCAGCAGGACATCTTTCCAACCAGCATTCGAACTTGTCTTCCCTCATTTTGATTGATTGAGAAATTTTCCTATTCTTCCAACTCCTCATAAGTTAAGAGTAGTCTCTTGTAAGACTGCGACCGTAGATTCTATTTCTACGATTGCTGAGGTTGCATTACGATCGTTGAGGTTATATCACGATCGTTGAGTTCTCTTAAACTTTACTCTGCGATCGTTGACTTTCTTGAGCTTTGAGATGAACTTGATTAAGCACTTCTTATGGGTTAAGGGAGCTCAGGGAGGGCCACCTTCTTAGAGTGAACTAAGGGTCAGGTTTGTCCCTAAGGCGCTTTCCAGATGAGGTACTTTTGGAGTAGTTTGCACTTTTATCTCATTTGACCTTATCTAGTGGGGAGGTTCTCTACCAACTTTGGACAATTGCATTTGCTGTAATCGTGGTGTCCTCCTGCTCTTATACTACGATCAGATGTTTGATCGTAGGCACTTCCAAGATTTTTTAGTTGGATGGCTGATTAGGCTATTAGTAGTATGTTTTGAGACGTTCCTACTGACTATGGATCTTTATTTGGTTCATCAACCGCAAAGTTTTGGGACTCTGTAGCTGGTACATTGCTTCATAGAATATTTTAGTGTTGTTGTTCCTTGACTGATCACTGCTTCCCCACGGTTAATGTTGTCTTTTCAGTGAGGTGTGATTTCCTTTTGTTCATGCACGTAAGGAAGTATCCCTGCATATCTCCTTATGACTAAAGTCATTAAATCTTCTTATATTGTAAAAATGAGTATCTTCAGGGTTGATCATTCTACTATCATTTGATGGCACTACAAACGTAGTCTTTCTTATCCGCTTGTGCTCGTGGAGTTCTGCTCCCGTACTAAGTTCCTAATGTTTGATGCTCGATAGTCCTCTGATGTGAGCTTCCTTGAGAACAAGTTTTGCTTGCTTGAGCATCTAAGACCCTTTTTCATCTCTAGTTGAGTGGCATGCTTTCATATAAAGGTTTACAGCCATTTGAGCTTTATTTAGATTAGCTCAGCAGGTCTTCAAGGACATGCTTTGACATGTAGGAGTTTTGTCAGAATTATTTCTGAACAGTCCTAAGCCTTCTGCTGGTTGACTTTTCTTGACTGAAGTCTTTTGCTTTAGCATTCCTTAGTGTGGTCAGATAGACCAAGTACCTGCAGGTTATTCATTTCTAATTTTTGGTACACATGGTCAAATGGGTCCTGCTAGGTTAGTTTACCAAACACCTATTCCTCATATTTGAGTAATCATCATGTTGACCACCATCAGTCGTATTCATGCATATACTTCATTTAGATAATATATTTTGAGATGCATCATGGTGAGTGTGAGAGAAATCTATTATTTTAATAAAACACTCTTCTCCTTGATGGTTTCATCATATTCTAAGTTACGAACACAGAGTTTAAATGTTCATAGAGTGAGAATCAGCTCTACGATTTATTAGCATCTGGTTGATTCATGGAGGTGATCAATTTCTATGAATCTTCAAGATTCTCTTGTAGATCTGATCATACTCTGTGTGTCATTAAACACTTATACCATAGGATGTACAAAGCACATTAACTCATCAGTAAAGATTTCTTCACATTCAATCGACCTATGATGCTCTTAAAACCATTTCAGGTTTCTTTCAAGTTATCATCTTCAACCTAAAACTTGAATGGAGAGAAAGTTTATAGACATTTAAGTTTCCATCATTAGTGTACTTTCTCTCTTCACCCTTTTAGATAGATTATGAATACTTGAAGGAAAACTGTTATAGTTCACGAGTAAGGTGAAAATATGATGTTCATATCTATGTTAGTGAGGAACCGTACCTTTTTGCTGTTAGTTTCTTAATAGTCAGTTATCTTAGATATACTAAGTTTAGGCATTGATGTGCATGTTTTCTCATTTGCTTTTGACAGCCAGTTACTCCAGTTGATCTTCAGTCAATCAGTCGTGGTCTTTAAGATAATGCTAAGAGAGTGTCAGCATTTTTAAGTTCTTTGACATCCTTGAGTTTACAAGGCTTTCATCCAGCTGTTGGTTGGCCAGATACATGTTTGAGATGTTCTTCTTTCTTCTCTGAATAAAACATTTCTTAACATGTATGGCCTATTGATCTCTTCATGCTGGTGGATGTTTGACTCTTTTCTGTTGACGTAATTTGTGCTTTCTAGCCTGGTCTTTAAAACGACAAGATTGACTGCGAGCAAGGATTGGTCTTGTTGATATGGCAATCAGGAGCATGAACCAATCTGAGCAGCTTCAGATGTATATACACATTTACTTATACACAATATTACCAATGTGTGAGCTCATCTGCATATAACAAATGACTTACTACTAAACTAAGTTTAGAACAATGTTTGTGCCTAGGATCAGACTCAAAGCGATTAACTTTAGAATATAGCATGAGAACCAGCTTTGATACCAATTGTTAGTTCCCAGTAGGCACAATAGATCTAGAAGGGGGGGTGGTTGGATAGATCCTTTTAATTACAAATACTTTTTTAGTTTATTTTGTATTGCTAATAATTTAGCATGCGACAAACATAAGAATCTTTTCAAGCACAGTGGAATAAGTAAAAGATCCCCTTCATTGATATATTCATAATCATACATACATTGTTCATAGAGTTTTTAAGACCCCAACTTTTATGAATAAAGATTAATTTCTCTCGAATTATATTTTTGAATATTATGGTGTGGATATAATATAATATTATAGTTGTGGGTAATATTTACAAATTTTACAAAGTAAGCAAGTGGTTATATAATATTTTATTGGTAGGGGAATATTCGTTTTAACAGGAAATATTCGTACGACGGCACAATCATTAACGGAAGTATTTTTGTAGTAAGAAAATGACAAAATTATCTTTTTATAAAAATAACGGCGGAAGTGTTACCATTAAAACTATTGAACTACTCGGTAGTAAAAGTACAGTAATACGCGTGGTTGCATAGTAGCACACTGTATTGGTTATTGATGCTTACGTGAGAAGTCACTCAATTATACTCAATTATTGCTACAGTAATTGTTGCATCATATCTTTCATATTATTGATTCGATTATTGTCACAGTATCATCTGCATAATATGATATATTATTAAATCAATAATTGAGATGACAAAGTTGTTAATATTATTAAATTGAAATATTTACAATGTCTAGAAGTTCTGTCAAGGAGAGGTTTGGTCACTTAATTGCACACCAATAGGGAGAAATCCTTATCAGAAAGCCTCCTCTTTCCTGGGAACGACCTGGTTGTTAAATATTAAGAGTTATAATATTGATGATGAATAAGCCCGTGTTGATTAAAGATGAAATTGATAGTTCCATTGTGTGGAAATTATTTTTGTTTGTAGAAATCGACATTTATTTCGATAATAATTGATGTCTGGAGGTTATATTATTCAATCGGGTATTCGGGGCACTTTTCGTGTTGGAGTACTATTCATGAGTTACTATTCACCCGCAAAATATATTTCTTTTCGGTCCAAATCATTTTTGGGTACAATATTATTCCATGAGGAGATGTGCTAATTTTTCAGACCGTTGGATGAAGTTATAATAATGAATCAATATGGACCGCTGGTGGAAAGTTATAATAGTGAATCAATATGGATCGCTGGTTTAAAATTTTAATAGTAAATCAGTATGAACCGTTTCTTTAAGTTTTAATCGTAAATCAATATGGATCGTCTGTTTAAAAGTAAATCAATCTGGACCGTTTATGAATTAGTTACTATTCAGTATATTCTCCAATAAATAGAAGCTCATTCCTTCATTATTTATTATGAATTCACTGAAACTCTTGAGAGAGAAATTATAGAGAGAAAAAAGAAGAGAAGTCAGCTACCTCTCTATTCCAATATCCAGTTTCTTCTAAGGTAAGGGGTATTATTTCTTTCTTATTCATGAAGAGAACTTCTGTTATTCCATTGTTTATTATTCTGTTGGAATAACCTGTTATGCGAAGTACGGCATACATGGTGAAATTCTTCTGTTATTTCATTCTTTATTATTCTGTTGGAATAGCCTGTTATGCGAAGTACCACATACACGGTGAAATTCATATGTTATTCCATTCTTTATTATTATGTTGGAATAACCTGTTTATGCGAAGTACCGCATATATAGTGAAATTCTTCTATTATTCCGTTCATTATTATTCTGTCGGAATATCCTGTCTGTGCGTTTACGCCGTACCTGGTTCCATTATTTATTAATCTGTTAGAATAACTTGTCTGTGCAGTCTATCGCATGCATGGTGATTTCTGTTGTTATTACATTCTTTATTATTCTGTCGGAATATCCTGTCTGTGCGTTTACGTCGAACCTGGTTCCATTATTTATTATTCTGTTGGAATAACCTGTCTGTGTGGTCTATCGCATGCATGGTGATTTCTGTTGTTATTCCATTCTTTATTATTCTGTCAGAATATCCTGTCTGTGCGTTTACGCCGGACCTGGTTCCATTATTTATTATTCTGTCGGAATATCCTGTCTATGCGTTTACGCCGGACCTGGTTCCATTATTTATTATTCTGTCGGAATATCATGTCTATGCGTTTACGCCGGACCTGGTTCCCTTATTTATTATTCAGTTAGGAATAACCTGTCTGTGCTGTCTATCGCACGCATGTTGAGTCCTTCTGTTATTCCATTCTTTATTATTCTGTTGGAATAACATGTCTATGTGGATTACCACATGCATGGTGAATGATCCTTTGTATTCATTCCTTATTAAATTGTGGAAATGATCTGTATACGTGGATTACCGCATGGCGGTTGAAAATCCATTTGCAGTTTCATATATTCTATTATACTCAGTTGGTTAAAGTTTTGGCTTCTATACTCCATGAAATTAGTGGAATATTCTTGATATTTGCGCTTTATCCAGTATCTTTTCATGGAAATATTCTTCTACGAATTCTTAAATTTTACTCCACAAAAAAGTATCATGTTGACAATTTGAACGTTATTAATTTCTGGATAAATTAATTCTTGAACTTTTTTTATTGAATTATTATGTCATTGTCATCATCCTCATGCTTATATTACAATGAAAGTCATCTTTGGCTTACGTGCATAGATGGACTTAGTATGATTATGACCAGGGATCATTCGGTATAATCATGACCTGTAATGTTATAAATGATATGGTAAAAGTCCTCAGTGGCCTGTAATGCATTGATGGACAGTTTTTGGTATGATTATGACCAGGGATTGTTCGGTATAGTCATGACCATTGTTGATTTAATGAATATCCTTGGCCCGTAGTACATGGATGATTAGATGATGTGTTTTATTTATTAAGCTGAGTCTCAGCGATAAAAATTGATGAAAACATTTTATACCATAGAAGATAGTAGATTTTATTCTCTACTTGACTCTTCTAATGGATTGCTTGTTTCGCTGTAGTTAAACTTGATGTCTATTATATTTTATCAGTTTAACATTGTTGAAGACTATTGATAATTTATTCTGCATTATCATAGTCATAATATTTATTACTGGGCTAGTTGAGCTAACCCTTTCTTTCACTGTTCTCTTCAGGAAATGAGAATATAGCTGGGACGAGTCGGGGAAAGGAGTGACGATCCAGATGATAGCATTAATAGTCCTCCCTATTCTGTTAAATAGTGTGACAATAAATGTAATGAGGACTCCTTTGAGTGTGGATATTGTCTAGATGACAATATTCCTATTAAAACTCTCAATTTATGTATTGTCGTATATTACACGACGGTTGTATAATTAAGTTTGTATTTGTATTCTGTACCATGTATTTGGCGACTCAAGATGGGTGATGTATACCTATTTTTGGGGGCATCACAGTTGGTATCAAAGCTTAGGAATATGATCTCTGACAGAGATGTGAGATAAGAACTAGGAGGGGAGAGACGGGGAATTCCTTCGCTATTATGACCTACCTATGTTTATTTGGTATTTAATTGGTTGGTCATAGTATAGGGATAATATGTGATATGTTAATTAAACCTTGTTTTGTTTTAGTATTTAAAAATGGCATCCGAAAACTTTTAGATAAGCAATGAAGCACGTGAGACCGTTGAGTCACCAACGATCAATGCCCAGGGTAATGTGCAACAGGAAGACAATAATCCTCATAAAAATTAATAACACCGATGAAATGGTGAACGATGGGATGGTCAGAGGCTTTATGCAATTCATGCAAAATCAGGCGAAGGCGGCTCCTGTCTAAAATACAGGTGGAAACAGTGACAACTCATGGTCGGTCACCGCTAAGCAGTTCAAGGAGTTGGGACCACCAGAGTTTTTTGGAGAGCCAAAACCACCTAAGGCGGAGACGTGGATAAAGCAGATCAACAAGATATTTGATGTCTTGGGATGCTCCGAGGAGCAAAAGGTTCCCTTTGCCACCTTCATGTTGCGTGCAGAGGCAGATTACTGGTGGGAATCTGTAAAGCGTACTCAACCTGCCGCACTGAAGATGTCTTGGGAGAAGTTCCAAGAGCTGTTCTACGATAAGTACTTTCCTAAAAGTATTCGTCACATGAATGAGGTAGAGTTCATCAAGCTTGAGCAAAAAAATATGACCGTGGCACAGTACGAAGCTAAGTTTGCCGAGTTATCTCGGTTTGCGTCCAACTTGGTTGATAATGAGGAGAGAATGACGCGGATGTTTCTAAGAGGTTTGAAACCTTAGATACGTCAATATCTTATCTCTCATAAACTGTGTTTGTATTCAGATGTTGTGAATAGGGCTCAGTTATTGGAGCGCAATAATGAGTCAACCCAACTAAGAGAGAGCAGCCGACAAGTCGATAATACCAGTGGTAACAATCATCGAAGCAGTGACAACAAATGTGGAGGGAATCAATATGCCAGAAATGATAACCACTTCGGTGGTAATCATGGCCAAGACAATAGGAGTGGAAAGTTCAAGAGAAGGTTCAGCAAAGATGGAAAGACGTCAGCACCAGCACCCGTTATTAAGGAAGGAGAACGACCACCGGTTGTATGTTACAATTGTGGAGGGGAAGGACACATAAGTTCAAACTGCATGATACAGTCCAAAGAATGTTATAATTATGGAAAAGAAGGCCACCTAGCCCAATTTCTTCGTACACCAAAGTCAAGTCCAGCTAGGATGGAGGCATCAAAGGGTGTCCCAGACAAGACAAAACCGGTAGTTCAAGGGAGAGCGTTTGTCGTAACCTCCCAAAAAGCGAGGAATCCAAATGAGGTGATCACGGGTAAGCTAACCATAATCTCTAGCGAAGTTTATACTTTATTTGATAACGGTTCTACACATTCCTTTATTTCTCCTACTTACGCTAAACGTTTAAATTTGACTCCGGAGAAATTAGACTTTGATTTATCTGTTGAAACTCTGTTGGGAGAAACCTTCATTACATCCACGGTTTATAAGTCTTGTTTAATTCATATCGGTAACCGCACGTTACCTGTCGATCTTATTTCTTTGAAAATACTTGCATTTGATGTGATTTTAGGGATTGATTGGTGAACTACTTATCATGCTAAAATCAATTGTTTTCGTAAGGTTTTTAGCTTTCATATTCCTAACCAACCTATTATGCGAATTCAACCTATTATGTCAAGCTTTCATAGCTCATGTCACGGATCTAAACAAAAATATGTCAGTTTTGAATGATATTTCTATTGTTAATGAATTTCTTGGCGTATTCCCTGAAGAACTTCCTGGCCTACCCCCAGAGCGTGAAATTGAATTTTGTATTAACCTTGAATCCGGTACAAAACCAATTTCCAAAGCCCCATATCGAATGGCTCCTATTGAACTTCAGGAGTTAGAAACCCAACTGCAGGAATTGTTAGACATCGGTTTCATTCGTCCTAGTACGTCTCCTTGGGGTGCTCCTGTTCTATTCGTGAAGAAGAAAGATGGAAGTATGTGAATTTGTATTAATTATCGGGAGTTGAATCATGTCACCATCAAAAATAGGTACCCATTACCTCGTATTGATGATCTGTTTGACCAGTTGTAAGGCACCAAATTCTTTTCAAAGATCGATCTTCGTTCTGGATATCATCAAGTGAAGATTAAAACTGATGACATTCCAAACACTGCTTTCAGAACTCGGTAAGAGCATTATGAATTCCTAGTCATGTCTTTTGGAATGGACTAATTCTCCTGTTGCCTTCATGGATATGATGAACCGAGTATTCAAAGAATATTTGGATCACTTTACGGTAGTCTTTATTGATGACATCCTCATATACTCCAAAACCTGTGAAGACCATGAGCAATACTTGAGGTTGATACTTCAAAAGCTTCGTGAAAACAAGCTATATGCCAAGTTGAAGAAATGTGAGTTATGGCTTAAGGAAGTTGCATTCCTTGGGTACGTGATATCAAATCATGGCAATATCTGTTGACCCGGCAAAGATTGAAGCAATTCAAAGCTAAGACCAACTTAAGTCAGTAACCGAAGTAGGTAGCTTTCTCGGCTTAGTTGGTTATTATCGAAGATTCGTAGAAGGGTTTTCTCGAATCGCTACAACATTAACACAGCTGACTCGAAAAGATACAAAATTCGGTTGGAGTGAGGAATGTGAGAAGAGTTTTCAAGAACTCAAGAGTAGACTCATTTCAGCACATGTTCTGACAATACCATCTGGCACGGAGGGATTTGTCATTTACAGTGATGCTTCAGGCAAATGGTTAGGATGTGTTCTTATGCAACATGGGAAAGTCATAGCCTATGCCTCACGACAACTCAAAGAATATGAGAGGAATTATCTTACTCATGATCTAGAGTTGGCCGATGTCATTTTTGCGCTTAAGATTTGGAGGCATTAACTGTATGGAGAGAAGGTGGAAATCTATACGGATCATAAAAGCCTCAAATATTTCTTCACTCAAAAGGAACTCAACATGCACCAACGACGTTGACTTGAGTTGTTAAAAGATTATGATCATACCATTCAATACCATCCTGCAAAAGTGAACGTAGTAGCTGACGCATTGAGTAGAAGATCATATGTGGGTACGAGTGTGATATTGTCAACGCAAAGGCCCATTTTGTATGACTCACAAAGGATGGAGATAGAGTTAAAGACTCCAGGAATCCATGTGATGATGGCGAATATACGAGTAGAACCGACTTTAATCGATAAAGTTAATGCTGCTCAAGCTACAGACCTGGAGCTGATGCATATGAAGAAGAAAGTGGAAGAAGGTGCTATTCCGGAAGCAAGAATCGATGAAGAAGGAATACTTCTAGTCAACTCCAGACTTTGTGTTCCTAACGATTCTGACCTGAAGTATAAAATCATAATGGAGGTGCACAACACATCGTTTGCAATCCATCCCGGGAGTACCAAAATGTATCGTGATCTTCGACATACATTTTGCTGGAGCAATATGAAGAGAGAGATATCGGGGTTTATCTCAAGGTGTCTAATTTGTCAATGAGTTAAGGCGGAGCATCAAGTGCCAAAAGGTCCATTGCAACCACTTAAAATTCAAGAATGGAAGTGGGAGCACATTGTAAGACCCCAAATTTTATGAAATAAAAGTATTCAATTTTTCTATTTGGTAAATGGTTAAATTGATAAAAAGTTAAAGTTAAGGGTTATATATATAAAATTTTCAAAAATAAGCAAGTGGTTATAAAATACTCATTTCTTTTGGGGAATATTCGTTTGGTCGTGGAATATTCTTGCTGACGGGGAATATTCGTACAATATCGCATTTGTGGGGCCCATAATAGAATAACTGTCGGATGAAGAAAATGACAAGTTTGAGTTTTTATAAATAACGGCGTAATTGTTACCGTTAACACTGTTGGAATACCTTGTGGTTAAAATACAGTAATACGCGTGGTTGCATAGTAGCACACGGTATTGCACAATATTTTTGAATTATTGATTCTTACGTAAGAAGGCTCTACTCAATAATTGTTACACTAATTACTGTTCAATATTTTATTTTATTGATTCAGTAATTGCTGCGTTGATATTTTATATTATTGTAGTTTCAATAATTATCACTGCACAGTATTTTCCATTATCAGATCAATAATTCATAGTATTTGGATAATATTATTAGATAGCATTATTGGCAATGTCTAGAAATTTATGTCAAGGAGATGTTTGGTCACCTAATTGCACGCCAGTAAGGAGAAATCCTTATCGGAAAGCCCCCCTCATTCTTGGGAATTGCCTAGTTGTTATTATTGTGATTCTGTAATATTATTTATAAATAATTAATTATTGATTTATATGATAAGAAAATATTTATTTAACGTGGATATAAATGATGGATTTATTTATGTGGTTATAAATGAAGGAATTAGTGTTGAGGGGTATTATCAGTATTTTGTCGGAATGGAGGTATTAAAGATCAAATCGGTGTTCTTAAAACTCCATTGCATGAGTTATAATTTTAATCTGACCGTTGGATTGTTGTGATTTTTGGATATATTATACATATATAATTTGAGTATATGTCCACAAATTTTGAACCGTTAAAAATTAAGGCATTATTTGTTATGAATTTTAAAATGAGTTGAAAATCATCCGTTTGTAGATTTCAGATATTTTCTGTTTAGAATTTGGAAAAAATTAAAGCTACAAAGTTGTACAGAATTCGTTTTCATGTGGAATGGACATATAATTCATATTTTTCAGATAAACGGGCTATTTTCTATAAATTATTGAAGTTTCAGAAAATAAAATAATTTTTATTAAAATTGGGTGGGACCCACTTTTGTTTTTAAACCACGTGGGCTACCAAATTTGTTCAAGTATGGCATGCTAGAGGCTGGTCTTAGGTTGGTGAGCATACGTAGGAATGGAGAAAATTAATAATATTATTTTATTAATTTAGTCTCCTTTGGCGTTCTAGCATTTTCCTATAAATAGGTGCTTATGTTAGAATTGAAAATCACACCAGAAATATAAGTTTTCTCTCTTTATATTATCGAGCATATTTTTATGAGTATTTAGATATCTTGAGTGTTTCTATACGGAGCAAGTTCGTTCAGCGTTATATCCGATATTCAAGTCAGAAGTACTGCTCTTTTGAGGTAAGTGATTTTAAATGTATTATGTTTTTCAGTTTCAAAATTTTTCAGACCTTAAAAATTCTGGAAAAATTATAAATGATAATTTGATGAGTTTTCTTGATTATGTCCAAAAATGGCAATTTTTGGATGTATAGATTAAGAGTTATGAATTTTATGAGAAAAAACTATTTTAAAAGTAAACCTTTATAACTCCTTGTGGTTAACTCCAAACTTGGTGAAATTTTTATTGGGAGTACATCTATATAATATCAGTATACCCTGTAACTTTCAGAAGTTTTTGGACAAAAGTACAATTTATAATAAATGTCTAAATATTCAGCAGTTTTGGCCATATGAAAAATAGTAAATGAATTTTAAAAATTCCGAGAAAAATATATGTTCAATATGACACTATATTCTGCTAAATCCCATAAAAGAAAATTTGTTTGTACTGATTTGGTATTTTTCATGAAAATGGACTAGTTATGAGTAAATGAATTAAATATGTTATGTGAAGTAACAAAATTGAAAAATAGGATTTTATGGCTTGAGAATCCTATATAAGTATATGCAGATTTTTGATGAGGGTTTTGGTTATTTATGATGAAATTTTATGAGTTTGGCATTTTAGGATGATTAAATGCATTAATTAGTAAAGTGTAAACAATTAAAATAAATTATTTATAAGTTTAAGAAATGATTAAAATATTGTGGTAGTATTAATAATATTAGATTATGAGATTATTAAGTGATTTATAACATTTGGATTAAGGTGTTATGAAATCATTGATTTATGAATCTTACTCTTGAGATTAAATCTATATGTTGATTATATTATTTTTATTATCATATATAACATTCTTATAACCCTAAAGATGATATTTCTCTTTGACTTGAGTTTAAAGAAGGGTATATTATTGGTATCATCGTAACTATGGGTTCTCTATGGCCAGTAGTACAAAGATGAATTGTTGACTAGTGTGATCATGACCATTAAATTTGTAATTGAATATCTTTAGCTTAAGTGCAAAGGTGAATAGGTCAACATGGTTATAATTATTGTTTATATAACTTCTGAAATGATTATATATTTCTTAAAAATATTAATATCTTTGGCCTGTAGTACGAAGATGAATTATTGATGAATATCTTTGGCCCGTAGTGCAAAGATGACCTGTTGTTGAATATCTTTGGCCTATAATGCAAAGATGACATGTTGTTGAATATCTTTGGCCTGTAGTGCAAAGATGAACTGTTAATGAATATCTTTGGCTTGTAGTGCAAAGGTGAATTTATTAGTATGATTATGAACAGGAATTGTGATTTGATATAACCATGATCTTTGATGTTTCAAGTAAAGACATGTGATAAAAATTATCTTCGTCCTAGATGAGAAGGGGAATTTAGAACTACAATTATGATTATGAGTTATTCATATGATTGTGGAAAGGAACTGTTGATTGATGTTACAGGGATAAAACATTGTTGGTGGACTTTTAACATGGAGAAGATAATAGACTTTATGGTCTATTTGACTCTTCTAATGGATTGCTCGTTCTGCTGTAACTATGGTTGAAAAGTTTTATCATCTACCATATGTTCTAAATCTCTAATTTATTACTGATGAAGGCTATTTATAATTTAATTATTTTTAGGTCATGATATTCTTTATTGAGCTAGTTATGCTCACCCTTTTGCTTTACAATTCCTTTCAGGTAATAAGAGTGTAGCTGTTGAGGTTCTCCCTAAATAGTATGGAAATAATTTTATTGAGAACTTTAGATAGGTGTGTCGTATTGTATACGTCATCTGATATTTAATATTGGTGAACCAAATAGGGTGAGGCGAACCCAACTTTGGAAGGGTGTTTTGTCACTATCATACAAGATGTCTAATGACATACAACCTCGTGTTATCATAAGACAGAGTTGTGCACATCCACTTGCTGAGTATATCTACGAGAACTACCTATATGATCTTGGAGTTTGGTTGAAACATAATGTTCAATTGCAGACGGTGGAGATAGTTATATGTCAAGAGAAGACTCACCATTGGAAGGAACATGATAGTAATCTTCTAATTTTTCTTTGGGGTCTATTGGATTAACCAAGGATAATTCTCTGGACATATGATATCTATCATAACCTAGACGCATGGCCTCCCATGTATGAAGGTTTCCTTGAGCACTTTCCAAAGATTTTAATTTCTGAAACAGTTATTGACTGTACATTTATGTAATGTATCAATATGAGGTGTTGTCCATAGTTGGGACATGAGTCACCGTTGGTATTAAAACTCACAGTATATGTGTTGTTGTATTTTGCACTACAATTGTAGCAATAAAGTTGTAGTTTTTTTCTGTACCACGTATTTGGCGACTCAGAATAGGTTGGATGGATTGGACCTATTTTGGGGGCGTCACACACATTACCATGGATTTTGTTACTGGTCTTCCCAATGTTTCTCAAGGCATAGATGCGATTTGGGTCATTATTGATAGATTGACAAAGTCTGCTCATTTCCTACCGATACGAGAAACTTATACACTTGAACGTCTTGCTAGTATGTATATAAACGAGATTGTAAGATTGTATGGTATGCCAGTATCCGTAGTTTCTGATCAAGACTCAAGATTCACTTCAATCGTTTGGGTTAGTTTGCAAAAAGCTATGGGCACGGATTTACGATTTAGTTCAGCATATCATCCTCAAATGGATGGACAGTCGGAAAGGACTATTCAAACTCTTGAAGATTTATTAAGACTCTATGTCCTTGACTACAAGGGAAGTTGGGACAAGTTCTTACCATTGGTGGAGTTTTCCTACAACAATAGTTATCAAACAAGTATTGGCATGGCTCTATTTGAGGCATCGTAAGGAAGAAAGTGTCGTTCATCAGTATGTTGGGATGAGGTGGGTGAAGCAACGTTGTTAGGACCGGATTTGGTAGTATGACTACAGAAAAGATTTAAACGGTCCGACAACGTATAAAAATCGAACAAGATCGACAAAAGAGTTATGCTGATCTTCATCGAAAAGACGTGGAATTCGATATTGGAGATCATGTGTTGTTACGTGTTGCTCCATGAAAAGGAGTTACAAGATTTGGAAAGAGAGGAAAGCTCAATCCTTGATTCATTGGCCCATTTATAATCCTCGAACGAGTAGGAACTGTGGCCTATAGACTCGCCTTACCGCCAAGTATGTCTCGTGTTCATAACGTTTTTCACATATCTATGTTACGTAAATATGTGAAAGACTCGAATCACATTATTGAATTAGAACCGGACGAGATGGAGGAAGATTTAACTGTATAAAGAGTTACCTGTTAAAATCTTGGATAAGAAGGATCATATTTTATGCTCCAAGGTTATACCTCAAGTCAAAGTTTTGTGGAGAAACCACGATGTGGAAGAAATGACCTGGGAGTTAGAATCTGAGATGAAGTCAAGATATCCTCACCTCTTCGATATACCAGGTACGCACCCTAATTTCGAGGACGAAATTTCATAAAGAAGGGGATGTTGTAAGACCCCAACTTTTATGAATAAATATTAATTTCTCTCAAATTATATTTTTGAATATTATGGTGTGGATATAATATAATGTTATAGTTGTGGGTAATATTTACAAATTTTGCAAAGTAAGCAAGTGGTTATATAATATTCGATTGGTCGGGGAATATTCATTTTAACAGGGAATATTCGTACCACAGCAGAGTCATTGGTGGACCCCACAACGGAAGTATTGTCATAGTAAGAAAACGACAGAATTAACTTTTTATAAAAATAACGGCGGAAGTGTTACTATTAAAACTGTTGAACTACTCAGTAGTAAAAGTACAGTAATACGCGTGGTTGCATAGTAGCACACAATATTGGTTATTGATGCTTACGTGAGAAGTCACTCAGTTATACTCAATTATTACTACAGTAATTGTTGCATCATATCTCTCATATTATTGATTCGATTATTATCACAGTATCATCTGCATAATATGATATATTATTAAATCAATAATTGAGATGACAAAGTTGTTCATATTATTAAATTGCAATATTTATAGTATCTAGAAGTTCTGTCAAGGAGAGGTTTGGTCACCTAATTACGCGCCAATAGGAAGAAATCCTTATAGACAAGCCCCCTATTTCCTGGGAACGACCTGGTTGTTAAATATTGTGAGTTATAAAATTGATGATGAATAAGCTCGTGTTGATTAAAGATGAAATTGATAGTTCCATTGTGTGGAAATTATTTTTGTTAGTGGAAATCGACATTTATTTAGATAATAATTGATGTCTGGAGGTTATATTGTTCAATCGGGTATTCGGGGCACTTTTCGTGTCGGAGTACTATTCACGAGTTACTATTCACTCGAAAAATATATTTCTTTTCGGTCCAAAACATTTTTGGGTACAATATTATTCCATGAGGAGATGTGTTAATTTTTCAGACCGTTGGTTGAAGTTATAATAGTGAATCAATATGGACCTCTGGTGGAAAGTTATAATAGTGAATCAATATGGACCACAGGTGGAAAGTTATAATAGTGAATCAATATGGATTGCCAGTTTAAAGTTTTAATAGTAAAATAGTATGGACCGTTGCTTTAAGTTTTAATAGTAAATCAATATGGACCGTCTGTTTAAAAGTAAATCAATCTGAAATGTTCATGAATTAGTTATTATTCAGTCCATTCTCCTATAAATAGAAGCTCATTCCTTCATTATTTCTTACGAATTCACTGAAACTCTTGAGAGAGAAATTATAGAGAGAAAGAAGAAGAGAAGTCAGCTACCTCTCTATTCCAATATCTAGTTTCTTCTAAGTTAAGGGGTATTATTTCTTTCTTATTCATGAAGGGAACTTCTGTTATTTTATTCTTTATTATTCTGTTGGAATAACATGTTATGCGAAGTACCGCATACATGGTGAAATTCTCCTGTTATTCCATTTTTTTTATTCTGTTAGAATAACCTGTTATGTGAAGTATCGCATACATGGTGTAATTCTTCTGTTATTCTATTCTTTATTATTATGTTGGAATAACCTATTTATGCGAAGTATCGCATACATGGTGAAATTATTTTATTATTTCGTTCAATATTATTATGTCAGAGTATCCTATCTGTGCATTTACGTCGGACATGGTTCTATTATTTATTATTCTATTTGAATAACCTGTCTGTGCGGTCTATCGCATGCATGGTGATTTCTGTTGTTATTCCATTCTTTATTATTCTGTCAGAATATCCTGTCTGTGCGTTTACGCCGAACCTGGTTCCATTATTTATTATTATGTTAGAATAACCTGTTTGTGCGGTCTATCGCATGCATGGTGATTTCTGTTGTTATTCCATTCTTTATTATTCTGTCGAAATATCATGTCTGTGCGTTTACTTCGGACCTGGTTCAATTATTTATTATTCTGTCGGAATATCTTGTCTATGCGTTTACGCAAGACCTGGTTCCATTATTTATTATTATGTCAAAATATCCTGTCTATGCATTTACGCCAGACCTGGTTCCATTATTTATTATTCAGTTGGGAATAACCTGTTTGTGCAGTCTATCGCACGCATGGTGAATCCTTCTGTTATTCCATTCTTTATTATTCTGTTGAAATAACATGTCTATGTGGAATACCACATGCATGGTGAATGATCCTTTGTATTGATTCCTTATTAAATTATGAAAATGATCTGTATACGTGGATTACCGCGTGGCGGTTAAAAATCCATTTGCAGTTTCATATATTCTATTATACTCAATTGGTTAAAGTTTTGGCTTTTATACTCCATGAAATTAGTAGAATATCCTTGATATTTTCGCTTCATCCAGTATCTTTTCATGGAATTACTCTTCTGAGCATTGTTGAATTTTACTCCACAAAGAAGTATCATGTTGACAATTTAGACGTTATTAATTGCTGGATAAATTAATTCTTGAACATATTTTATTGAATTATTATGTCATTGTCATCCTTCTCATGCTTATATTATAATGAAAGGCATCTTTGGCTTACGGGCATAGATGGACTTAGTTTGATTATGACCAGGGATCATTCGGTATAATCATGACTTGTAATGTTATAAATGATATGGTAAAAGTCCTCAGTGGCCTGTAATGCATTGATGGACAGTTTTTGGTATGATTATGACCAGGGATTGTTCGGTATAGTCATGGCCATTGATGATTTAATGAATATCCTTGGCCCGTAGTACAGGGATGATTAGATGATGTGTTTTATTTATTAAGCTGAGTCTCAGCGATAAAAATTGATGAAAACATTTTATACCATAGAAGATAGTAGATTTTATTCTCTACTTGACTCTTCTAATGTAATGAGGACTCCTTTGAGTGTGGATATTGTCTAGATGACAATATTCCTATTAAAACTCTCAGTTTATGTATTGTCGTATATTACACGACGGTTGTATAATTAAGTTTGTATTTGTATTCTGTACCATGTATTTGGCGACTCAAGATGAGTGATGTATACCTATTTTTGGGGGCGTCACAGAGTTAGTTCAGTGGTAAGCAGTTAAAACATACATAGCAATTATAGCAGTTAATGTACATAACGTAAATGACATAAAGTAAAAGATACAAAGGGGATTATGTGGTTCAGAGACTCAAGTTCCTAATCCACTCTTCTACTTTCAACTAGCAGGATTTCCACTAAGAAACGGCAGCACCCTGAATCACTAAGAATCCTTCAAGGCCAGCAGCCTTGGGACTTCAGTTCACTAAGAACTCTTCAAGGCCAGCAGCCTTGGAACTTCTCTAGTTCCCTTGGAACTCGTCAAGCCCAGCAGGCTTCGAATCTTCATTTAGTCCCTTCGGACAAGGATCCCTCAGGCCCTGGCTTCTTGTTGTTGTAGTTGTTTATGTTGTTGGTGCTGAGCTGCTAAGATGTCATTAAGCTCCGAACATCTTCTGTACTTAGCAGCTTAGTGTGGTCCTCTTTGCATTCTGCTTCGAGTTTGGACCGCATCTTCTTTGGTGCAGCTGATCTTTACTCTTTTCTGCTCATCTTCATCTGATGTCAGCTGTGCACCATCACCATCTGGATTTGTTAAGTTCCTAAGCTTTTGGTAGACTTCTTTTGGCACTTAGCAATCCCTGAACCCTTCTTGAATACTTTGCAGATATGGTATTGCACTTGTTCAGTTTCAGCTTTCGGTTCATGGTGAGTCATAGAGTGGCTCTCTTGATCTTCTTTGTACTCAGTCACTTTTCTGAATGCTATCCTCTTGGCCTTCTCGGCTCTCAGCTTGGCTTTCATCTTTAGTGGCATTCTCATCTTTGTTGAGTGAAGCTTTGATCTGTTTGAGTTCTTCTTCAAAGCTGCTTCACTTCCACCTTGGTAGTCTCACTGTCACTGAGACTTATTCTGTTGATCTTTGGTGGAACTCGTAGAGTCAACTATAGCATTCACCAACTCAAAGATTCTGCAACCTCACAATCATCAGTAGCTCTTGATCTTCGAGGTTCTGTTGATTTATACTCCTTCCCAATCTTCCCGTTGGAATATAGCCGTTGGAAGCTATTTGAATTGCCTCGCAGATCTTGAGTTATTTGTTATAGACTATCGATGTGACATGACATTCCCTTTTCTGACTTTTTGACACTTCAGTCTACTGTTTCACCTACCCCATCATAGATGTCACTTTCATGTCCCGGGCAGGTAATTAACTTTATTTCTTCCTTCTGATTTCTAGATCAGAGGTTGTCCTTTTGCATCGATGCTCTCAATAAACTCTATTCGAATATCAATCTTCAGATTGAGCCGTTGCCAATGCCTCAATCTTTAGCTGTTCGAACTCTACGATTTTGATGCATATCTTCTTGGACCTGATCGTAGTATTTTGTTGACTGTTGCTTCTTTACTTGTAGAATTAACATTACGATCTTGAAGAATGTTAATTAGATCTCTAATGTGGAACACATCTTCCTATTCTTGTGCAGTGCTTTAATACTTCTATTTGCCTCGACTGTTCTCAGATACTGATGGCTTGACTCCTTATTCTGGCCCCTTCTGAATAACAAGACACTTCAGATTTGTGGCGTGTCCAGCTCGCTTTCTCCTTATGATCTCCCGTTCATTTATCATCAATGGACTGACCCAATGGTTAATCACTTTAGCCTTGTTATTCAGAGGCTAACTAGTATCTTTGTGTATACTCCATTAGTTTCTTTTTTGTTTGGCAAACACTACAATCTTTGTTACTTTTAGGATCGTTGTCATCTTTCTACTTGACAGCCACTGCATGTGCTAACTTTCCTTAGTCAGCAACTGAAGTCTTCTTATGATCATCTTGTGGAAGACTTTACCTTGAATGGCTTCTCAACTCAATCTGGATGCTGATTGAGTTGATGTTTAGATCTTCTATTAGCTTGCATGTCATTCGTTGAGTTGTGACGCCCCCAAAATAGGTCCAATCCACCCAACCTATTCTGTGTCGCCAAATACATGGTACAGAAACAACTACAACTTCATTAATACAATTGTCGTGCAAAATACGACAACACATAAACTGTGAGCTTAGATACAAATATTATCTTCTAAACAATATCCACATGCAAATAAATCCTCATTATTGATACACTATTTTACAGAATAGTGAGGACTACTAAAACAGCTATCTAGAACCATCACTCCACACCCCGACTAGTTCCTGCTATAATCTCGCTTCTTGAGAAGAAAAATGGAACAAAAGAAAAGGGTGAGCTCAACTAGCCCAGTAAAGAATGTTATGACTAAGATAATGTACAACAAATTATCGTTAGTCTTCAACAGGGAAAAATCTGATAGAATACAATAGACAACAAGTTTCAGATCAATATTCGCAGCAGAAATAATATTTCATAGAAGAGTTATGTAGAGAATGAAATCTACTATAATCTATGAATTTAACAGTCCATCATCAATATTTTATCCCTGTAACATCAATCAATATTCATCTCAAATCAAATATTCATCTTTGCACTACAAGCCAAAGATATTCATCAGTCGGCCATATTCATCTCAACACCAGTTCATCTTTGCACTAAAGGCCAAAGATATTCATCAGTCGGTCGTGTTCATCTCAACACATGTTCATGTTTGCACTACGGGCCAAAGATATTCATAAGAAAATCATTCATCTTTGCACTACAAGCCAAAGATATTCAGTAATATCATCATTCTTCATTACCTTACGGTCAAACTATACACGGGATGTAGGTTCTGTCCTTTTAATATTCGCGTACACCCAACCTTTACATAACCCAAAGTGTTTAAAGCTTACATTTCATTATAACATTCTCTATCCAACTCATACTCGGACATTCATTAATCTTATTACCGTTCGCTATGACTTTTTTGATAATTCATCTCTTACTTACTACTTTCGTCAACGTCTAAGTCGTACAATCAATGTATACTTAGAACGTTTTCCAGACGCGAATACGATTCATGAGAATCGTTTACGTATTCTGCGTTCACGTTGTTCATCTCTTCATCTCACATTTAACCTTTACTAAAGGTTTAAATTACTTATTTAAGTGTTACATTCGGTGAACTATATGTTCTTTATCTTTTATTACACTTCCCCCCAGGAGTTAAGCAATTAAAAGCACTTTACTGGGTTTTGTCCTAAACCGGCGTTGCAGCGTTGGTCCCCTTCTTTCTCCTTATGCTGCAGCGCCATTTACTAGAAGTTGACAACCCGGGTTGGCGCTGCGACACCGCCTCCTAAGGCTTAACTGACTGTGACGCCCCCAAAATAGGTATACATCACCCACTTTGAGTCGTCAATAACATGATACAGAAACAACTACAACTTTATTAATACAAATATAAACTGTGAGTTTAAATACAAATATTGCCATCTAGACAATATTCACACCCAAATAAGTCCTCATTACAATTATTGATACATTATTTTACAAACTTGGTGAGGACTTCTAAGACAACTTTCTAGAACCATCATTCCACACCCCGACTAGAACTCGCTACATTCTCGTCTCCTATGAAGAAAAATGGAACAAAAAGGAAAAGGGTGAGCTCAACTAGCCCAGTAAAGAATATTATGACTAAGATAATATAGAACAAATTATAGTTAGTCTTCAACAAAGAAAAATCTGATAAAATACAATAGACAACAAGTTTTAGATCAATATTTATAGTGAAAATAATAATTCATAGATGAGTTACATAGAGAATGAAATCTACTATAATCAATGAATTTAAAAGTCCATCATCAATATTTTATCCCTGTAACATCAATCAATATACATCTTAAATCAAATATTCATCTTTGCACTACAGGCCAAAGATATTCATCAGTTGGTCATGTTCATCTCAACACCTGTACATCTTTGCATTATGGGCCAAAGATATTTATAAGAAAATCGACCATCTTTGCACTACAGGCCAATGATATTCAATAATATCATCATTTAGGACTGAGGATGATGAAAAATATTTTAAAGAAAGCGAATCCAGTGAAACAAAAGAACAAACATTAAGGATTCGTACTTTAAACAATCTGAGTTCAAAAATACTTCATAAATAATCATAATTGAGTAAAATTCAAGAATGATCAAAACATAGATACAATCAAAGCTAGTATCCATAATAGATATTTTTGACAAAAGACAAAAATTTAATTTTTTTGTGACTAGTGTCGTATTCGTGAATAGTGCCGTATAAGTGAATAGTGTCGTATACGTGAATAGTAACCCCGACATTGAAAGACAAAAATTTCACAAGAAAAATCTTTCCAATATTCCATCATAATGATATTGAATGAAATAATATTATTTTTAAAAAATAATATCCCTTACCTAAAAAGAATAGTACTTCTGGCTGGAATATCAGATATAACGCTGAAAGGAACTTGCACCATATAGCAACACTCAAAGTATCAAAATACTCACAAGAATACGCTCGATAATATAGAGAGAGAAAACTTCAGTTTCTGGTGTGATTTTTAATTCTAACCTAAGCACCCTATTTATAGGAAAATGCTTAGAACACCAAAACAGAAAATTTAACAAAATAATAATATAATTAAAAAAATTCAAGCCCACCTTAGACCAACTGAATTCAGCATATTTATATCACATGTGGGATTAAAAAAAATGATTTTCTTAAATAAAACAATTAAAACTTCAAAAAATCAATTATTTCGGAACTTCGGAGCTTCAATAATTCATAAAAAATAGCACTTTTATCAGAAAAATTCGAATCTTATGTCCTTTTCATAGGAAATTCCATTTTCTACAACTTTGTAAGTTTAAGTTTTTCAAATTCCAAGCAGAAATTGACCGAAATCCACAAACGGACGATTTTACGGGCTATAATCCAATTTCAGTCACAAAGTGGGGCCCACAAACATGTTTAACATATTTTAAACATTTTTTAACAAAAATACTCTTCCTCCTCGTTTATTCATATATCCCACATTCATTGTAAAAATATCACCATTATTATATTATTAAAATATAATAATATATTTAAATAAATTATTTTATCGGAAAAGATAAAATATCAATTTTCAATAATTGTCACATTAAAAATTTTCTCCATCTATATCCACATAAAATGAATATTTTCCTTATCATATAAATTAATAATTAATTATTCACAAATAATATTACAGAATCACAATATCGACAACAAGGTCGTTCCCAAGAAAGAGAGGGCTTTCCAATAAGGATTTCGCCTTACTGGCGCGCAATTAGGTAACCAAACCTCTCCTTAGACAGAACTTTCTAGACATTGCCAATAATGTTATCTAATAATATTATTCAAATAATATGAACTATTGATTTGATAATGAAAAATATTGTGTAGTGACAATTATTGAAACAACAATAATATAAAATATCAATGTATCAATTATTGAATCAATAAAATAAAATATTGAACAGTAACTACTGAACAATTATTGAGTAGTGCCTTCTTACGTAAGAATCAATCATTGGTACAATACTGTGTGTTACTGTGTTTTAATCACCGGGTATTCCAACAATATTAACGGTAACAACTACGCCGTTATTTATAAATAACTTATACTTGTCGTTTTCTTCATCGAATTGCTTTTCGTTATGGGGCCCACACAAAGCTGCATCGTCGTACGAATATTCCCCGATAGTAAGAATATTCCACGACCAAACGAATATTCCCCGACAACAATGAATATTTTATAACCACTTGCTTATTTAAAATATTTGCGCATTTTACCCATAACTAACCACATTAATCAAATAAACCCTTACTATTTCAAAATAATAAATAAAGGAAATTCCATTTTATTTATAAAAAAAATCCGAGGTCTTACAACCTCCTCTCCTTATGAAATTTCGTCCTCGAAATTGACGTACGTACCTGGTATTTCGAAAAGGTGAGGATACCTCGCTTTCATTTCCGTTTCCAACTCCCAGGTCATTTTCTCAATAGCATGGTTCCTCCACAAAACTATAACTTGTGGTATGACCTTTGTGCGTAGGACATGCTCCTTCCTATCCAAGATCTTAACTGGTACTTTCTTGTGCGTTAAATCTTTGGTTATCTCGTCTGGTTCTAACTCAATAATGTGGTTTAGGTCATCCACATATTTATGTAACATAGATACGCAGAAAACGTTATGAACACGCGACATACTCGACAGTAAAGCGAGTCTATAAGCCACAGTTCCTACTCGATCAAGGATTTCAAATGGACTATTAAATTGAAGGTTTGAGCTTTCCTCACATCGTCGATTCTCGCTTTTGGAATAACAACTTCTTGCACATCCTTCTTCATATTCATCAGCTCTAGTGTGTAGCTTGAGCAATTTTAACTATCGATTAAAGTTGATTCTACTCGTATATCATCACGTGGGTCCCTAGAGTTTTGAACTCTATCTCTATCATTTGTAAGTTA
This sequence comes from Panax japonicus, assembly GCA_020205505.1. Classification (NCBI taxonomy): domain Eukaryota; kingdom Viridiplantae; phylum Streptophyta; class Magnoliopsida; order Apiales; family Araliaceae; genus Panax; species Panax japonicus. The sequence goes on along the minus strand of CM035112.1, from coordinate 8,649,311 downwards.
TATAAAATGGGTCTTTGTATTTGACAATATCGCACTCGTACTCGTATACGATCATCTACTCAACACGTCAGCTACCACGTTCGCTTTTCCAGGATGGTATGGTCAGAACATGTGCCAAAATGAGTCTCCTCTTGAGTTCTTCGAAGCTTTCCCCCACATTCTTTGCTCCATTCAAACTTTGTATCTCTACGAGTCAGCTGAGTTAATGGAGTAACGATTCGAGAAATCCTTCCACGAATCTCTGATAATAACTAACTAAGCCTAAAAAGCTACATATTTCGATTACTGACTTAGGTTTCTCTCAACTGTGACTCATATCCCATTCTTGGATAGCACGTCAAAATGCCACCAATTAGTTTACTACCGCAGAAATATGGCGTCCCCTACGGAGAGTTTGGCTTCAGTGCATTCCACAAAGGAAATTTCCAGTTAGAGGCTCGGTTATCAACTTCTATAGTTGGGTTTTTAACTCTTGAAGTTCAATAGGAGCCATTCGATATGATATTTTTAGAAATGGGTTTTGTACCGGGTTCAAATTCGATACAAAATTCAATATCATGCTGTGGGAGTTGGCCAGGAAATTCTTCAGGAAATACGTTAGGAAATTTACTAACAACAAAAATATTATTCAAATCTGACATATTTTTGTTCAAGTCCATGACATGGCTAAGAAAGCTTGACATTCGTTTTTCAATAAACAAATGGCTTTATGGCTTGATATGAAAGTGTTTGACTTCAATGGTTTGGTTGCTTGAATTCGAATAACAGGTTGCTTAGGAATATGAAAACTAACAACCTTACGAAGCAATCAATTTTGGCATGATGAGTAGTTAACCAATCAATCCCTAAAATCACATCAAAAGCAAGTATCTTTAAAGAGATAAGATCAACAGGTAATGTGATGGTGCCAACTTGGATCAAACAAGATTTATAAACAGTGGATGTGATGAAAGTTTTTCCTAATGGAGTCTCCACAAATAAATCAAAGTCTAATTTCTCCGGAGTCAAGTTTAAACATTGAGCACAAGCAGGAGAGATAAATGAATGGGTAGAACCGGTATCTAGTAAGGTATAAACTTCACAAGAATTTATAATTAACAAATCCGTGATACCTTCGTTCGGGTTCCTCGTATTTTAGGTAGTCACGACAAATGCTCTTCCAGAAACCGCTGACTTTGACTTGTTCGTATCCACCTCTGGTACCACCGTCCCATCTGGACTTAACTTTGCTATAGAGTACATTCCACCCTTCATTGCTTCATCGCATTCCTAATCCATGATTTGAATCATTATTCTCTGATCCATATCAAATTGTGGTTGACCACTCTGCACAGGTTAGTTTCGAACTCGATGTTGGATTCTCCCAATTGTTGTCCAAAAAGCGAAATCCATTTCATCTCTTTTGGCCTTATTGGATCGGACATCTTTTTCTACAATATCAACGCGTCGTGCGGCTTTTACCCATGCATCCTCCATTCTCATTCGTTCGGTTGCTTCTTCTTTCATCAGAACTTTGATTATAGCATTCTCTAATTCCAGCTCTAATATCTTATACTCTGCCAAAGAGTGCTTCTGTTCAAGCATCGCACATCGGGTAATACAATTTTGAATTGTTGCATCTCTTTGCTCCACGACCGCCTGCCGTTCTTCAGCCTGCTCTTCTAACTCATGAATATGATTTTGTAATTCTAAATTTCGATCATAAAATTCTTCTAATAAATTCTTCTCAGGTTCCTCTTCTTCCTCTTCTTCCTCATTTTCAACTGCTACCTCTGCGATTAACTCAGATGCCACTATTAGTTCTTCACTCACCACATGGATATCTCTAATTTTTTCTTCGCCTAACATCACATTATCCTAGTTGGTGATTAGAGGTGTCTCAACGGTCTCATTTACTCCATTGTTAACATTCTCAGCTGCCATTCTTAATTACTGCCACAAAACAAGGGTTAATTAAAAAAATTGACATGCAACATAATAACCCTATACTTTGACCAACCAACAAATAAGCTTAGGTAGGACACACTAGCGAAGGATTTACTCGTCTCTCCTCTCCTAGTTCTATTCCCCGATCTCCGCCAGAGATCATATCCCTAAGCTTTGATACCAACTGTGACGCCCCCAAAATAGGTATACATCACCCACTTTGAGTCGTCAATAACATGGTACAGAAACAACTACAACTTTATTAATACAACATATAAATTATGAGTTTAAATACAAATATTGGCATCTAGACAATATTAACACCCAAATAAGTCCTCATTACAATTATTGATACATTATTTTACAAATTTGGTGAGGACTACTAAGACAACATTCTAGAACCATCATTCCACACCCCGACTAGAACTCGCTACATTCTCGCCTCCTGTGAAGAAAAATGGAACAAAAAGGAAAAGGGTGAGCTCAACTAGCCCAGTAAAGAATATTATGACTAAGATAATATAGAACAAATTATCGTTAGTCTTCAACAGGGAAAAATCTGATAAAATACAATAGACAACAAGTTTCAGATCAATATTTGCAGCGGAAATAATAATTCATAGATGAGTTACGTAGAGAATGAAATCTACTATAATCTATGAATTTAAAAGTTCATCATCAATATTTTATCCCTATAACATCAATCAATATACATCTTGAATCAAATATTCATCTTTGCACTACAGGGCAAATATATTCATGACCAAAAGATATTCATGAGTTGGTCATGTTCATCTCAACACGTGTACATCTTTGCACTACGGGCCAATGATATTCATAAGAAAATCAACCATCTTTGCACTACAGACCAAAGATATTCAGTAATATCATCATTTAGGACTGAGGATGATGAAAAATATTTTAAAGAAAATGAATACAGTGAAATAAAAGAACAAACATTAAAGATTCATACTTTAAACAATCCGAGTTCAAAAATACTTCATAAATAATCATAATGGAGTAAAATTCAAGAATGATCAAAACATGGATACAATCAAAGATAGTATCCATAATAGATATTTTGGACAAAAAACAAAAATTTAATTTTCTGTGAATAGTGTCGTATTCATGAATAGTGCCGTATACGTGAATATCGCTATATACATGAATAGTAACCCCGACACTAAAAGATAAAAAATTCACAAGAAAAATCTTTCCAATATTCCATCAGAATGATATTGAAGGAAATAATATTATTTTTTTTAAAAATAATATCTCTTACCTCAAAAGAATTGTACTTCTGATTGAAATATCAGATATAACGTTGAAAGAAACTTGCACTGTATAGCAACACTCAAAGTATCAAAATACTCATAAGAATACGCTCGATAATATAGAGAGAGAAAACTTCAGTTTCTAGTGTGATTTTCAATTCTAACTTAAGCACCCTATTTATAGAAAAATGCTTAGAACACCAAAGTAGAAAATTTAATAAATTAATAATATAATTAAACAAATTCAAGCCCACCTTAGACCAACTGAATTTAGCACATTTATATCACATTTGGGATTGCAAAAAAAACTTTTTTCTTAAATAAAACAATTAAAACTTCCAAAAATCAATTATTCCGGAACTTCGGAGCTTCAATAATTCATAATAAATAGCCCTTTTATCATAAAAATTCCAATCTTATGTCCTTTCCATAGGAAATTCTATTTTCTACAACTTTGTAAGTTTAAGGTTTTTCAAATCCCAAGCAGAAATTGACCGAAATACACAAACGGACGATTTTACGGGCTATAATCTAATTTCAGTCACAAAGTGGGGCCCACAAACATGTTTAACATTTTTTAAACATTTTTTTTGTAACAAAAATACTCTTCCTCCTCATTTATTCACATATCCCACATTCATTGTAAAAATATCACCATTATTATATTATTAAAATATAATAATATATTTAAATAAATTATTTTATCGGAAAAGATAAAATATCAATTTTCAATAATTGTCACATTAAAAATTTTCTCCATCTATATCCATATAAAATGAATATTTTCCTTATCATATAAATCAATAATTAATTATTCACAAATAATATTATAGAATCACAATATCGACAACCAGGCCGTTCCAAAGAAAGAGGGGGCTTTCCAATAAGGATTTCTCCTTACTGGCGCGCAATTAGGTGACCAAAACTCTCCTTAGACAGAACTTTCTAGACATTGCCAATAATGTTATCTAATAATATTATTCAAATAATATGAATTATTGATTTGATAATGAAAAATACTGTGTAATGACAATTATTGAAACAACAATAATATAAAATATCAACGTAGCAATTATTGAATCAATAAAATAAAATATTGAACAGAAACTACTGTAACAATTATTGAGTGGTGCCTTCTTACGTAAGAATCACTAATTGGTGCAATACCGTGTGCTACTGTATTTTAACCACCGGGTATTCCAACAGTATTAACGGTAACAACTACGCCGTTATTTATAAACAACTTATACTTCGTTTTCTTCATCCAATCGCTTTCCATTATGGGGCCCACACAAAGCTGTGCTGTCATACGAATATTCCTCGACAGTAAGAATATTCCATGATCAAACGAATATTGCCCGACAACATTGAATATTTTATAACCACTTACTTATTTAAAATATTTGCGCATTTTACCCATAACTAACCACATTAATCAAATAAACCCTTACTATTTCAAAATAATAAATAAAGGAAATTCTATTTTATTTATAAAAAAAAAAAATCGGGGTCTTACACTGGCGCTGCGGCACCAGGCCTAAAACATTGAAATTTTTTCTAAGTGTTGCACTGGTTTGAGACGCTTACTTCACAATCTCAGAACTTATTCGTTATAACTCAGAATGAGGTCGTTACAAAGCCATTCTCTTCATCTCATTACGTACTTCAACTTCCTTCAGACAGAACTTCATTCTGAATCCGTTAACTTGCCATTCAATTGGCTTAAATTTCATCCTTCGTTCGTTTTACGTTATTAACGTTCTTTATCCGTTCTTTCATCCGTAATTCGGTCATCCAAACTCGGAATTCGTTAGTTCTTGAGTCCATGACTCACGTTTTCTACGTTCTCTTACATTCTTATGTAACCCTATACACTCGGGTTCATTTACATATTTTATACTTCTCGTTCATCTTTTACAAAATTTTCGCCATAACTTCATTATAGCTAAGTTTAATCCATTCTTCATGAACGTTTCTACCATTCCTAACTAATCAATAAGCAACTAACTTATACGCGATGGTTTGAAACTTGTACATCAACAACAATTTATACTACGATGGTTTTAAATTTGTCCATCAACAGCGTTCTTCTTATTCTTCGCGTTCTTCGTTCGTTCCTCATTTTTTATCCATAATTTGATTATGATTTAACTTTTCTTGGAATTGTGTGTTATGAAACACCATTCCTTACTTATTTCACTAAATCGTTCGTATGATTCATTCGGATCGATCAAATTCATTACGAAACTCATACTTCCTTAAGAAATTTATAAACTAAACTTCTAATTCTTATTTCTTTTTGTTTTCTCATGATTTCAACCATATGAAAATCATTCTTAACATTTTTTACTTCTATTCTCATTAAGCTAAATTTTGAACATAGAAAACTTAAAAAAAATTATATTAAACTAGGTTTTGGATTACCTTTCTTCTTTAATCTTCTTCTATTGGACAAAGTTTGCACTCGGGCTAGCTTTTCCTCTCCCTTTTCCTCCTCATCCAAACTCTCTCTCTCTCTCTCTCTCTCTCTCTCTCTCTCTCAAGTGTTGGTGATTTTCAAAATCACCAACAAATGAGCTAAGGCTCTCTTTATATAGAAAACTAAGGCTAGGGGCAAAATAGTTATTTTGCCCTAAAGTTACTATTCACACCTCCTTACTATTCACGAAGCTTCTCTTGGAAGCTTCATGGTTCCGTCTTGCGGAATTCGTCCGACAGTTCGAAAAACTGCGATTCTCGGAATCCGAATATTTTTAGATATTTCGTCTTTCTTTTATAGATTAACTTTTACGCATTCTTCGGAACTTTGAAAAACTGAAAAACACTTTTTGATGATTGGCGGTTTCCTTCACATTTTCCCCTAACATAGTTAAACGAATGAAAAGTACATAACAGTACTTTTCATCATTTTTATTTCGTCTGATTTTTATGCGTTTTTCGAGATAAACTTTTATCGACTAATTTAACTTTTCACAATATATTATAGTCAAATATTTCAACGGAATGTCATTTCGACATACCAAACTCTAGAAAAGGCTTAGGTTATTCAAACCCTAACCCTTAGATTTCGTCAGGTGAGTAGTGCCTATTTCGTCTTTTCCCCAGAAATATTTTTGTTTCCAGAAAAATTTTATTTTCTTCTTGAAAATTCTTACTCGTTCAGTCTAGCTTGTAGATAGAATCCTCCCGTATTATAATCATCCTAGGTTATAGAACGATTAATAAACATATAGCACAGAATATTATTAATAAAAATTTATTTTATTAATAACTAATTCTTTAAATCTTAAATTCTGGACAATCCAATTTTTTGGGTTGTCACAGCTAGTGTGTCCTACCTAAGTTTATTTGTTGTTTAATTGGTTGTTCGGAATATAGGGATAATATGTGGCATGTTAATTAACCCTTGTTTTGTGACAGTGTTTGAAAATGGCATCTGAAAAATCTGAGATAAGCAATGGAGCACATGAGACTGTTGGGACACCGCCAATTAATAACCAGGATAATTTGCATCAGGAAGGCAATAATCCTCATGTAAACAACAACACCGACCAAATGTTGAATGATGGGATGTTTAGGAGCTTTCTACAATTCATGTAACACCAAACAAGAGAGATTCCTGTTCAAAATGCAGGTGGAATCAATGGAAACTCTCGGCTGGTCACTGCTAAGCAATTCAAGGAGTTGGGACCACTGGAGTTTTTGGGAAAGCCAAAGCCACTTAAGGCAGAGACGTGGATTAAGCAGATCACCAAGATATTTGACTTCTTGGGATACTCTGAGGAGCAAAAGGTTCCCTTTGCCACCTTCATGTTGTGTGGAGAGGCAGCTTACTGGTGGAAATCGGTAAAACGTACTCATCTTTCTGTACTGAAGATGTCTTGGGAGAAGTTCCAAGAATTATTCAACGGCAAGTACTTTCCAGAGAGTATTCGTCACATGAAAGAGATAGAATTTATCAAGCTGGAACAAAATAATATGACCGTATTGCAATACGAGGCAAAGTTTGTGGAGTTATACCAGTTTGCATCCCATTTAGTAGAGAATGAGGAGCGTATGACGCGAATGTTTCTGCAAGGTTTGAAGCCTGAAATTCGTCAATACCTCATTTTCACAAACTTTGTTTATATTCAGATGTTGTGAATAGGGCTCAGTTATAGGAGCGCGATAATGAGTCAGCCCAACCAAAAGATAGCAGCCGACAAAACGATAATGGTCATACCAGTGGAAATAGTCATCGAAGCGGTGATAGCAAACGTGGAGGAAATCATCATGCCAAAAATGGTAACAACTTCGGTGGTAATCATGGCCAAGATAATAGAAGGAATGAGTCAAGTGGAAATTTAAAAAAGAGAAGGTTCATAAATGATAGAAAGACAACAACACAAGTACCCGTTTTCAAAGAAGGAGAACGACCACCGGTCGTATGCTACAGATATAGAGATGATGGACAAATCGGTCCAAACTGTACGCAGCAACCCAAAGCGTGTTTCAATTACGGAAGAGAAGGTCACCTAGCTCGATTTTGTCATATATTGAAGTCAAGTCCAACTAAGATGGTGACACGAAAGGCTATCCCAGACAATTCAAAGTCGGTAGTTCAAGGGAGAGTGTTTGTCGTAACCTCCCAAAAAGCGAGGAACCCGAACAAAGTTATCACAAGTAAGCTAATCATAAACTCTTGCGAAGTCTATACTATTGCGAGATTGCATACTTAAAATTTGATGTTAAAATTTAATAAGTCATGACTATATGTAAAGTCCTTCAAAGGAACACATGTACAAGGACTTAGTGATAGATCAAATTTGTTAGGTTGATCTGAACTTTAATGTTTATCATTCTATAAATGAATATATAGAAGAAAAGATCAAAGCTGTTAGGTTGATCCATATCTTAAAATATTCAGTTTCAACTGAATCATAGTCTATCAAGATGATAAAGAGATTGCAAAAGACAAGGCAGAAACATAGAGCGTTGAGAATCGTAGTGTATCTGCTTTAAAGGGACTCTCTGAAATCATAGAGTAATCTTAACGCTTATGAAGCTAAGTCAGAATTCGTAGAGTGCTCTCGGAAGCGTAGAGTCTACAAGACAAGCAAGAGAAGATCGTAGTGTACTAGTCCTTAAGAGAAATCGTAGTGTTCTCATCTATCAGCACCAGACTAAGTACCAAGGTGTCATGACACCACGATCAGAATGGTAGAGCTACATCTGTCTGTGTCAGAAGTATCGAGCCTCGTCCACGTGTTTAAAGATTAATCACAACTAATATGGAATGAGCTATAGACGTTGAAGACCTCGGGAGTCCCAATGACACAATAGTCATCCTTATTATATAACAAAGAAACGTATTGAAGAAGCTAAGGAAAGTACCATGAGTCAACAGAAAATACCTTTTCAGGTGTTAGGTGAGATAGAAGTTTGTTGTGTCAGTCAGCCAGTCTTCAGATCAGAAGTTATGCAGAAAGTCTCCATCAAAGCTCAGAAATGTCAAATACATTTAATGCTTCAACGGATGTCTTCAACGGATACATTTTCAAAGGCATCATATATAAAAAACATCAGCAGATGAAAGAAGACAAGCAAGCACTATATAGAAAGTTGAAGAACACTTAACGATCAAACTCTACGATCTGAAAAGAGAAAGTTTGCTCAGCTATTCAGTTCTTTCGGACAAGAGCTTAACGGCAACTGAATAATACCATTCAAGAACTCATCAACCACTATCAAGTGAAGTAAGAAGTTCCAAGTCAGAAGGACTTGAAGAGTTCTAAGTGAACTGTGAAGAACCAAGTCTGGTGGACTTGAATAGTTCAAAACTGAACTGAGAAGCGCCAAGACTACTGGTCTTGAAGGAATCTATGAGATTAAAAAGTTGTAAAAATATCCTTAGTTTATTTTCTACTCAAGGAGTATAAGAGTGGACTAGGAGCTTTGAATGCTCTGAACCACTTAAAATCTATGTTTCTCCTATAACTGCTATAACTGTTATAACTGTCTCACTCTCATTAACTCACTATATCTTAAAGGGAAAATAAACAAATCTTAAATTCCGCTGTGCTTAGATCATTCTCAAAACTAACAAGTATTTTGAAACGAAAGAATTTAAAATATCTATTCAACCCCCCCCCCCCTTTCTAGATAACTATTGTGCCTTTGGGAACTAATAATTGGTATCAGAGCAGGTTCTATCAAACAGCCTATAAAGCTTAAGTAGATCCAATGGAACATCTGATATGGGAATCAAAGACTGGAGGAGGCAGCAAGCCACCTATGTGCAACAAAGATAAATTCGCCAACTAGAAAGTTTGTATGCAAGCCTACATGGACTCAATAGATGAAGATCTATTTGAAACTGTTCAAAATGGACCCTATATTCCTACCAAGCTTGCTCCTACTGTAGACGATCCAAATAGAATTTAGATCAAGGTCAAAGAAGAATGGACTGACAACAAAAAGAAAGCTATCCAACTCGATAAAAAGGCCCAGAACATTTTGTTCCAATCTTTAGAAGATAGCCTGTTTGAGAATGTTGTTAATAGCAAAACAACAAAGGAAGTATGGGAAGCATTTCTCATCATGCATGAAGGAATAGAAGAAGTCAGAGAAAATAAGCAATCTCTCATGACTCAGCAATATGAAATGCTTGCACATGTTCAAGGAGAAAATTTCACTTCCACCTACGAAAGATTCAATGTACTGCTCAACTCTCTCCGAGCCTATGGAAAGATCTATCCAAATGAAGATCTAATCATAAATTTCATAAGAGCTTTACCTAGCAAGTGGGATGCCAAAACCACTACCATCAGAGAGTCAAAGAATCTACATGAAATGATTGTTCAACATTTATATGGCAACCTTCTCACATACGAACTGGAGCTGACTCAATGAGCAGAAAATCTATCAGAGGGAAGAAAGAAAGACAAAGGAGTTTCTCTAAAAGCAACAGACAACACTTCCAAAGCTAACACTAAGAATGACTCTGACTATGATGAAGATGATGATGAGGACTTTGCAATGTTGGTAAAAAGACTCAGAAGGTTCCTACGTCAAGGCAAAAGTAGCAAACCTAAGAAGTTCAACAACTACAAAAACCAGGAACAAATAAGCGACTTATGATATAATTACAAAAAGCCTGACTGTTTAATTGCAAACTGCAACAAGCCTCTTAGAGAAGAACTCAAGAAAAGATCAAATTCAAAGAAAGAATTCAAAGGAAACAAGAGGCTTCAGAAGAAAGACAAAGGTCTTGTAGCTGGAGGATCGTGGAGTAACTCAGACAATGACTCAACTCCCAAATCTAGAGATAATGAAGATCCTTAACTGGCAAATCTTTGCCTAATGGCCAAACATGCTAAGGATAAAAAGAACTCCAATATTTATGAAGTAAGTATAGATGAGGTATTTGATTTTAACTCTCATGATGTAGACATTGAAGATTTAAGAACGACACTGCATGGCATAACATCTGATCTGTATCAATACATGAAATGGTTCAGAGTTCTGTCCAAAGATTATTCACTTCTTTAAAAAGAAAAAGAGAAAGTTTAGGAGGAACTAGAAACAGCCCTTCTAAGTACTAACTCTTTCTCCAAGCTTGAAGCTGAAAATAAGCTCTTAAAACAGACCAATGAGCTCAATGCACAAAGAGAGTCAAATCTAACCTCTAAAATTGAGGAGCTAGAAAGGAAAATCTCTACATGGAATAAATCCTCTTCATCCTTGGACTCCCTGATCTCTAGTCAGAGAAGTGCATCTGACAAAACAGGTTTAGGCTTTGGGGAATCCACCTCAGAGTCATATGTGGAAAAGATAAAGGAAACTAGCCCTAGTAATGCTCCAAGTTTCAGTAGAAGCATTATATTTGTGAAATCCTCACAAAAGGAAGAACCAGTCCAATCCTCCTCGACAGATCCAACCTATGTTCCAAGGAATAAAGGATCTCATGTTGGCCTAGGTTTCAGAAGAGAGAAGAGTAACTCAGTCTCTACTCTCCAACCTCAAAGGGTCATAGAGTCGAGTAAAATCAACTCCACGAACCAACTGGGAAGGAATAATAGAGTTAAGCCTCACTCTTCACAAATCATGAAACACAAGGACACGTGGAAAAAGGAAGGAAGGATTGTTGAAAACCCACATAAGTCCAAATGGAGGAAGAATCCACACACACACACACAAGCATACATTATATTAGATGTTTTTTATGTAACAAGATCGGTCACAAGGCTGCAATATGCTACTATAATCCTATGCATGTGAAACCTAGAATTAAGCAAATTTGGGTTCCCAAGGGTACTAACGAAATAGGACCCATGCAAGTATGGGTACCAAAATGAGAGTTTTATCTTACCATAGGAACCAAGCTCCACGATCACAACCTGGTATCTGAACAGTGGATGCTCAAGGCACATGACAGGGAACAAAGCCCTTCTGTCTAACTACATAGAGAAGGAGGGTCCTTCAGTCATCTTTGGAGACAATGGCTCTGAAAAGACAAGAGGATATAGCTCAGCTGGGAATGGTACAGTGTCCTTCAATAAAGTAGCCTATGTAGAAGGACTACAACACAAACTGTTGAGCATAAGCCAACTCTGAGACAAGGGTCATCAAGTCACGTTCCTCAACAATCAGTATCAAGTCAGAGATATAAAGACATTAGCAATAAAACTGACCGAAATAAGAAAAGGAAATGTCTACACTGTAAATCTTGGTCAAATAAGCTCAGACGAGACAATATGCTTTATGGCTAAAGCATCTGAAGAAATGAGCTGGTTATGGCATAGAAGATTGTCTCATCTCAACTTCAAAAGCATGACTAAACTGGCTTCAAAAGATCTAGTTACAGGCTTACCCAAGTTCAGCTTCGTCAAAGAAAGGCCTTGCAATGCCTGTCAGCTTGGAAAGCAGACTAGAAGCTCATTTAAGAGCAAAACTATCAACTCAATTAACAAGCCCCTGCAGCTGCTTCACATGGATCTATTTGGGTCAATTCTAACAACGAGCGTTGGAGGGAAGAGATACTCACAAGTCGTAGTGGATGACTACACTAGATTCACATGGGTGTTCTTTTTAAATTCAAAAGATAAAACTAGCTCCCAACTAATCAAAATGTTCAGACTAGTGATGAACGAGAGAGAGGAAAAAATCAAGGCTATAAGAAGACTTCTCTGAGATGGACCTATTCTGCACAGACAATGGCATTAGCCACAACTTCTCAGCTCCATGAACCCCTCAGCAAAACGGAGTAGCTGAGAGAAAGAACAGAACGTTGATAGAAGCTGGAAGAACTCTACTAGCAGCAGCCCATCTGACTGAATACTTCTGGGCAGAAGCTGTCAACACTGCATGCTACATTCAGAACAGATCTCTTGTACACTCTACGTTAAAGAAGACTCCCTACGAATTATGGAGAGGAAGAAAGTCAAGTGTCAGCTACTTTCATGTGTTTGGCTGTGCATGTTATATACTCAACAATGGAAAACAATATCTGACAAAGTTCCAACCCAAGTCTGACGAAGGAATCTTTCTTGGATATGCCACAGACAGTAAAGCTTACAGAGTGTTCAACAAAAAAATACTAAGTGTTGAAGTCTCAATTCACATTATCTTTGATGAAATAGACTTGGACAAAACAATGTCTCAAGACACTATGAATGATAATTCAGACACTACGAACGAAGTCGTCGAGCCCAACACCACGATCGTAGTTCCAGAAAATGAGATCATTGAGCAAGAAGAGGAGATCGTAGAGAGAACTATGCAAGCAACGAACTTCCACATCAAGAAGCTAAAATTAATCTTAAAGGTCTTAGACAAGAAGGCGTCAGGACAGATGTTCCAACATGAAATAGATGAGCAAGAGATCACACTCAAGACTTAATCATTGGAAACCCAAATACAAGAGTTAAAACAAGAGTTGCCACCCAAAATGAGTGTTTCTATCTGAGCTTTCTATCACAAATGAAACCCAAGAAGATAGAACATGCTATGGAAGACTCTAGCTGGATAGAAGCCATGCATAAATAGTTAAATCAGTTTGAAAGAAGCAGAGTAGTTCCAAGACCAAAAATTCATCCTGTCATTGGCACCAAGTGGGTCTTCAGGAACAAGATGGATGAAGATGGAGTAATAACAAGGAATAAGGCAAGACTAGTGGCCAAAGGTTACTCTCAGGAAGAAGGCATTGACTACGATAAGACCTTTGCACTTGTTGCCAGATTAGAAGCCATCAGAATATTTCTTGCCTTTGCTGCTCACATGAAATTCAAAGTTTTTCAGATGGATGTGAAAAGTGCATTCCTGAATTGTGAACTTCAAGAAGAAGTATATGTAGAACAACCTCCAGGTTTCATCAATCCAACTCTCTCTAATTATGTCTATAGATTAGAGAAAGCCTTATATGCTCTTAAACAAGCACCTAGAGCATGGTATGAAACATTAACTAACTTTCTTATTGAAAATGGGTTCACACGAGGTAGAGTAGACACCACATTATTTCTTAGAAAGCATAAATACAAAGCCTTATTAGTTCAAATATATGTTGATGACATTATCTTTGGCTCTACTGATGAAAAATTATGTAAGAGATTTGACAAGCTTATGCAGAGCAAGTTTGAAATGAGCATGATGGGTAGGCTGAACTTCTTCCTTGGACTGCAAGTAAAGCAGACTGGTGAAGGAATCTTCATAAACTAAACCAAGTATATTAAAGACATACTTAAAAAGTATGGCATGGAATCAGCCTCTCCCATGAAAACCCCAATTGCTCTAGCAACCAAGTTTGACAAAGATGAAAAGGGTAAAAGTATTGATATAACTCAATACAAAGGTATGATAGGCTCTCTTTTATATCTAACTGCCAGTGGACCAGACATAATGTTTGCAACATGTATATGTGCTAGATTTCAAGCTAATCCTAAGGAATCACACTTAACTACTGTAAACAGGATTTTCAGGTACCTCAAAGGCACACCTCACTTGGGGCTTTGGTATCCCAAGGAGTCCTCTTTTGAATTGACATGATATACAGATGCTAATTTTACAGGCTGCAAAATAGACAGAAAAAGTACTAGTGGCACCTGTCAGATGCTGGGAAACAGACTTGTGTCCTGGTTTAGGAAGAAGTAAAACTCAGTATCTACATCAACAGCAGAAGCTGAATATATTGCTGCTAGCAGCTGTTGTGCTCAAATCTTGTGGATGAAAAATTAACTGGCAGATTATGGGTTTGATTTTAACTCTATACCTGTTCATTATGATAACACTAGTGCCATAGCAATAACACACAATCCTGTTATGCATTCTAGGACTAAGCATATAGAAATAAGATATCATTTTATTAGGGATCATGTTCAAAATGGAATCATATCTCTACAATACATCCCTACTAAAAATCAACTTGTTGATGTCTTTACAAAGCCTCTAGATGAATCCAGATTTAATAAGTTAATAAATGAGCTAGGCATGTTAAATCTACAACCATAAAATCTATGCTCTAGTTTGTACTAACCATGCAGATATAAAGGCTATGTTCAAAATCGTAGACATGACCAAAGAAAATCCACGATCGTAGAGTTGCAATGACATAAAAGACCACGATCGTAGAGCTTCCTCAACATGACAAAGAAGCATCTTGTGATGACAAAAGTTCCAACAAATCCAAGCAATCTCTCTCTCAAGCGCCTCAAGGACAAACCTAATCCTTAGTTCATTCTAAGAGGTTGGCCCTTCCTGAGCTACCTTAACTCGGAAGAAATGCCCAGTCAAAAGTTTATCACAAGGAACAGAGCAGATAATGTTCGTAGAATAGATTCAGCAGTTGACTAAACGATCACAATGACAACCTCAATGACCGGAGTGCTACCACGACGATCGTGGTCCTCCCAAAGACTACACTAGCTCAAGAGGAGCTAAGGGCAAATTAGTATTTTCCACACAAGTTAAAATCGTGGATCTAAGCAGAACTTGACACATGTCCCACTACGTAGATCAAGTGGAGAGAAATTACAAGTATAGTTTAAAAAGGTTTTTTTTGAAAACTCACCTCAGAAGTTCAAAAAGCTTATTTCTCTCTCTACAAGCAGAAACCCTAGTCTTCCAAAAAGCTCAATCAACTTCAGTGCAAAGAAATCAATGGCGGCTTCAAGTATTATCACTGGTTACCGACTCTATTTCGATGAGTTCAAGATAGCTGACTCTCAATACCACAAGATTCTATCTCTAGTAAATAAAGCTGGTCTTGAGGAGGCTCTGGGCACCAGCACATGGATTTACCCAAAGCTAATAAAGGAATTTTATAGCAATGGAGTTTTTTAGAACAACATCATCACCACAAGAGTCAGGGGAGTAAAACTCAAACTCAAGGCTGAAGACATAAATCTGGCCCTAGGCTTCAAGTCAAAGGGACTCCTATCGATAGAGGTTATCGATTTCCATGATGGATTGAAGAAGATGCATCACAAAAAGAATCAGATTGTCAAGGGGTATAAAAAGAAGGAGGTTCCCCAAAAATATGATTTTTTGGCTGACATTGTTGGAAAGTGCATATGTTGCAAAAGCTCTGGCCACGACTCAGTGAATGAAGTACAACTGAAGCTTATGACAACAATCTGCTATGGAATCCGACTCAACTTTGGAGCCCTACTCATTGATTGGATTGGGAAGTGGATGCTTAATTTAAAGAAATCAAAGAGCTCTGGTAAGATACTCTACGGGCGGTTTATAAGCATCATCCTGCAATCAGCACTGGGTGACAAAATTGGAGATAATGAAGGAGAATTCATTAATCCCAACAGGAGGATGACCCAACAACTGTTTGAAAACTGGAAAAGAAATCCAGCTGAAAATGTCAGATTGATATCCGAGTCCACTGGAAGAACTGGTGATGCAAAGGAGACTGGAATACCAGGAAATATATATGTTGTGAAGAAGACAGAAGAATAAGATGAAATCAACACTGAAGAACCCATTGCTTTAATCAGAAAAAGCAACGGTAAAAGAAAAATGAAGGCTCAAATGGCAGAGGAGCCTCAAGGCTCGACTACTGAGGAACCTCAAGAGAGTTCAGGCACTGAAACTCTAAAAAAATTGAAAAGAAAAGAACAGCAGTCTGAGGAAGAAGAAGACAGACCTACCATCTCTCAGCTACTCAAGAAAGGAAAGCAGAGTCATAAGTCTAAGAAGACCTCTTTTTCCTCGATCATAGAGTCTCTACCGATTATAGAATCTAGATTGGACACCACTCTCGAAGAGGATGCTGCAACAGCTTCTCAGCCTGATCAACCATTAGGAGCTGAAGCTGAAGAAAGTATTGAGGCTATGGCTCAGTCAAAAAAGTCAAAGAGAAAACTTGTCAAGAAATACATTCTTGTCAATGAAAAAGCATTAAAGGAGGAAGATAAAAGGATAGCTGTAGAGAAGGGGCTATCCAAAGCAAGTCAGAAGAACACAGCTCAAATTGAGGGGGGATTCCTGAAGTTCCCACTCTAGAGAATGCTCCAGCTTAGAGGGAGCTATTTGAAATGCAAATGAATGATAAAGCTGAGGGGGAGCATCATGAAGTCCTCATGACAGAAGAAGCTACTCCTGAGGAGGAACTACCAAGAGATCATCAGGAATCTCCCTCTGTTCCTCACGAAATTCTGGCTTCAGAAACTGTAAAAATGGAAAGAAGTGAAGCTATGGAGGGTGAGAAAGAAGAAAAGTAAGGAAGTGCAGTGGAGGTAATTGTTGAAGTGGAATCTTCACAAGAAGACAAAGAAGAAGAAGAGGATGATGAGGTTGAGATTATAGTTGTGGGTTGTGATGGTTATAGTAAAGCTAACTACAATTAACTTTTCTCCTACCTACCTATGATGCCTTTTCATAGAGCTCAAATTCTCAACTCCTAGGATCACATGTTCTGGACCTTCAAAGCCTATCCAGCAATCTTGGTGCTAGCTCATGGATTCCCAAGAAATCTCAACTTTGCCCAAAAGCTGATCACAAATGACTCTTCTTCAATAAACATGCATGAGGTATAAACTATTACCATCTCTTTCAAGGTTAATCACTATCCATCATCATGTTTCAACCAATTCTATGAATTACCAAGATGGTTCGAAGTGATTCTTCATCCACTTAATCAATTTTCGGTTACAAAATCTCAACACTTTGTAATTGATGAACCAAATGTGCCAAATTTTCTTTTAATATAATCTCCTATCATCTCTCACTCTACGATTACTGATCCAAGCCCAATCGTAGAGTCATATGCTCAAGTCGTAGAATCACCTCATCCTGAAGCTCAACCCCACACACTAGCCCCTCCATCAGATGTCTCTTCCTCATCCTCTAATGAATATTTCAACCTTAATCTTTCTCTCTACACTATGCAAGATCAATACACAAGGACTCCTCCTCCAAATAGTTTACAACTCCTTGAACTCATATCATATCTTCCCACCAAAATAGAGTTTTCTGAAGCATCCAAAAAGGTAACCAAGGACATATAGGAATAATTTGAAGTTCACTCAGACCTTGTTCAACTAAGGCTGACTCATCTGATCGATACTGCCAACACTCTCCCAAGCACCCTAAGTTCTGAGCTCACAAAGAAGCTTAGGGAGATCATAAAGGAGATGATTTAGAGCATAAATGAAAGGGAACAAATCCACTTTCAAGCTGCTAAGAAACACAGGGATGTTGTTCTTATTTTACAGACCACTCAGGAGTCCCAGAATAACCTTATGATATAAAGTATCACGAATCTACAAACTGCAGTGAAAGAATTTTAAGAATTCTCAATGGGTTAAATGAAACAGACAGAAAATGTCATGGCCATTCTCCAAAAGAGGGAGGCTCATTCTGATTCTCTAATTAAAGAGAACCATGAAGACATTACTCAATCCCAGCATCAACTCAACGAACTTGTCCAAGGCATGACTCGCCTATCTGAAGACATTCGAGCCCTTGATGCTGACATAAAGGGGGGGAATAAAGGGAAAGGAGGCAAAGGTAGAGGAGGCACATTCATAGCTCAATCCTCAAGAAGCCCTCCTACAAGATAGCCTCAACATCAGACTCCACAATCTGAACAGCAGCAAATTATCATGACACAACCACTAAGGAGTTAAGGCCCTTCTTCCAGCTCACACGAAGTGACCACCACAGGCCTAAGAATGCCAATTGGAGATCCTGCATTCATGAATAGACAGGATCATAATGAAAGACTAAGTCAAAGCGAGTTGGAAGATATAGCACGGAGAGACGAAGCAAGAAGAAGAAGAGCTGAGGAGTATGCAAATCCTCCGAGAAGCGAAAGGCAAAAGAAATAGAGATAAATTGAAACTCAATTCTTATTGATGTAACTAAGCATAATTATAATATTTATCTTTACAAACATCAATAAATTCATGCTTATTCTCTAGAAGTTTCAGCTGCTCACTGAAACACTAAGTCATAATTACTTTCTAGCAACTGCATCTAGAAATGAATAATCATGATACAAATCTCCTTGGTTATGTCAACATAAAATAGGGGGAGATTGTTGAGAGATTGCATATTTAAAATTTGATGTTGAAAGTTAATAAGTAATGACTATATGTAAAGTTCTTCAAAGGAACACATTTATAAGGACTTAGTAATAGATCAAATTTGTTAGGTTGATCTAAACTTTAATGTTTATCATTCTATAAATGAATGCATAGAAGAAGAGATCAAAGTTGTTAGGTTAATCTATATCTTGAAATGTTCGGCTTCAACTGAATCATAGTCTATCAAGATGATCAAGAGATTGCAGAAGACAATACAGAAATATAGATCCTTAAGGATTATAGTGTATCTGCTTTAAAGGGCCTCTCTGAAATCGTAGAGTAGTCCTAACGCTTACCAAGCTAAGTCTAAATTCGTAGAGTGCTCTCGAAAGCGTAGAGTCAGCAAGACAAGTAAAAGAAGATCGTAGTGTACTAGTCCTTAAGAGAAATCGTAGTGTTCTCATCTATCAGCACCAGACTAAGTACCAAGGTGTCATGACACCACGATCAGAATCGTAGAGCTTCTCCTTTCCATGTCAGAAGCTTCGAGCCTCATCCACGTGTTTAAAAATTAATCACAACTAATATGGAATGAGCTATAGACTTTGAAGACCTCGGGAGTCCCAATGACACAATAGTCATCCTTATTATATAACAAAGAAATATATTAACGAAGCTATGAAAAGTACCATGAGTCAGCAGAAAATACCTTTTCAGGTGTTAGGTGAGATAGAAGTTTGTTGTGTCAGTCGGCCAGTCTGCTGATCAGAAGTTATGCAGAAAGTCACCATCAAAGCTCAGAAATGTCAAATACATTTAATGCTTCAACAGATGTCTTCAACGGATACATTTTCAAAGGCATCATATATACAAAACATCAACAGATGAAAGAAGACAAGCAAGCACTATATAGAAAGTTGAAGAACACTCAACGATCAAACTCTGCGATCTGAAAAGAGAAAGCTTGCTCAGCTATTCAGTTCTTTCGAACAAGAGCTTAACGACAACTGAATAACACCATTCAAGAACTCATCAACCACTATCAAGTGAAGTAAGAAGTTCCAAGTCAGAAGGACTTGAAGAGTTCTAAGTGAACTGTGAAGAACCAAGTCTGGTAGACTTGAAGAGTTCAAAAATGAACTGAGAAGCGCCAAGACTGCTGGTCTTGAAGGAATCTATGAGATTCAAAAGTTGTAAAGATATCCTTAGTTGATTTTCTACTCAAGGAGTAGAAGAGTGGACTAGGAGCTTTGAATGGTCTGAACCACTTAAAATCTATGTGTCTCCTATAACTGCTATAACTGTTATAACTGCCTCACTCTCATTAACTCACTATATCTTAAAGGGAAAATAAACAAATCTTAAATTCTGTTGTGCTTAGATCATTCTCAAAACTAACAAGTATTTTGAAACGAAAGTATTTAAAATATCTATCTAACCCCCCCCCCCCCTTCTAGATAACTATTGTTCCTCTGGGAACCAACATATACCTTATTAGATACCAGGTCTACCCATTCTTTTCTTTTACCTACTTGTGCTCAACGTTTAAATTTGACTCCAAAAAAATTAGACTTTGACTTATCTGTTGAAACTCTGTTGGGAGAAACCTTCATCACATCCACTATTTATAAATCTTGTTTGATTCAAATTGACACTTTCACATTACCTGTTGATCTTATCTCTTTAAAAATACTTGCATTTGATGTAATTTTAGGGATTGATTGGTTAACTAATCATCATGCTAAAATTGATTATTTTCATAAGGTTGTTAGCTTTCATATGCTTAACTAACCTATTATGCGAATTCAAGCAACCAAACTACTAAAGTCAATTATTGTCATATCAAGCCATAATGCCATTCATTATTAAAAAATAGATGTCAAGCTTTCTTAGCCCATGTCACAGATTTAAACAAAAATACATCAGATTTTAATGATATTTTTATTATTAATAAATTTTCTGATGTATTCCCTGAATAACTTCTTGGCCTACCCCCAGAGTGTGAAATCGAATTTTGTATTGACCTTGAACCTGGTACAAAACCCATTTCTAAATCCCCATATCGAATGGCTCATATTGAACTTCAAGAGTTAAAAACCTAACTTCAGGAATTGTTAGACATCGTTTTCATTCATCCTAGTACATCTCCTTGGGGTGCTCCTATTTTATTCGTAAAGAAGAAAGATAGGAGTATGCGACTTTGCATTGATTATCGGGAGTTGAATTATGTCACCATCAAAAATAGGTACCCATTATCTGGCATTGATGACCTATTTGACCAGTTGCAAGGTGCTAAATTCTTTTCAAAGATAGATCTTCGTTCCAGATATCATCAGTTAAAGATTAAAATTGATGACATTCCAAAGACTACTTTCAGAACTTGGTACGGGCATTGTGAATTCCTAGTCATGTCTTTTGGATTGACTAATGCTCCTGTTGCCTTCATGGATATGATGAACCGAGTATTCAAGGAATATTTGGATCATTTTGTGGTTGTCTTTATTGATGACATCCTCATATACTTAAAAAGCCATGAAGATCATGAGCAACACTTGAGGCTGATACTCCAAAAGCTTCGTGAAAATAAGCTATACGCCAAGTTGAAGAAATGTGAGTTCTGGCTTAAGCAAGTAGCATTCCTTGGGCAAGTGATATCGAATCATGGAATATCAGTTGACCCGGCGAAGATTGAAGCAATACAAAGTTGGGAGCAACCTAAGTCAATAATCGAAGTACGTAGCTTTCTGGGCTTAGCTGGTTATTATCTGAGATTTGTGGAAGGATTTTCTCGAATTGCTACTCTATTAACTCAGCTGACTTGAAAAGATACAAAATTTAGATGGAGCGAGGAATGTGAGAAGAGTTTCCAAAAACTCAAGAGGAGACTCATTTCAGCACCTGTTCTGACAATATCATCTGGTTTGGAGGGATTTGTCATCTACAGTGATGTTTCAGGCAAAGGTTTAGGATGTGTTCTTATGCAACATGGGAAGTTCATAGCCTATGCCTCACGACAACTCAAAGAATATGAGAGGAATAATCCTACTCATGATCTAGAGTTGACAGCAGTTATTTTTACGTTAAAGATATAGAGACATTACCAGAAAGTGGAGATTTATACAGATCATTAAATATTTCTTCACTCAAAAGGAACTTAACATGCAACAACGATGTTAGCTCAAGCTGTTGAAAGATTACGATTATACCATTTAATACCATCCTGGAAAAGCGAACGTGGTAGCTGACGCGTTGAGTAGAAGATCATATGTAGGTACGAGTGCAATATTGTCACCATAAAGGCCTATTTTGTATGATTTACAAAGGATAGAGATAGATTTAAAGACTTTAGGAACCCACATGATGATGTTAAATATACAAGTAGAACCGACATTAATTGATAAAGTTAAAGATGCTCAGGCTACAGACCCAGAGCTGATGTGTATGAAGAAGAAAGTGCAAGAAGGTGTTATTCCAGAAGCAAGAATCGACAAAGAAGGAATACTTCGAGTCAAATCCAGACTTTGTGTTCTTAACAACTCTGATTTGAAGTATAAAATCATGATTGAGGCACACAACACACCGTTTGTAATCCATCCTAGGAATACCAAAATGTATCGTGATCTTTGACATATATTTTGCTGGAGCAATATGAAGAGAGAGATAGCGGAGTTTATCTCAAGGTGTTTATCTTATCAACGTGTCAAGGCGGAGCATCAAGTACCAAAAGGTCTATTGCAACCACTTGAAATTCCAAAATGGAAGTGGTAGCACATTAACATGGATTTCGTTACTGGTCTTCTCAAGGCATAGATGCAATTTGTGTCATTATCGATAAATTATCCAAGTCTGCTCATTTCTTACCTATACGAGAAACTTATTCACTTGAACATCTTGCTCGTATATACATAAATGAGATTATAAGACTGCATAGTATGCCAGTATCCATAGTTTCTAATCGAGACCCAAGATTCACTTCATGATTTTGGGTTAAATTGCAGAAAACAATGGGCACAGATTTACGATTCAGTTTTGCATATCATTCTCAGAAGGACGGGCAACCAGACAAGACTATTCAAACTCTTAAAGATCTATTAAGACTTTGTGTCCTAAACTTCAAAGGAAGTTGGGACAAGTACTTTCCATTAGTGGAATTCCCCTACAATAATAGTTATCAATCAAGTATAGGCATGGCTCCATTCGTGGCATTGTATGGACGCAAGTGTCGTTCTCCAGTATGCTGAGATGAGGTGGGTGAAGCAACGTTGTTGGGACCAGAATTGGTATATATGACAACAGAAAAGATTCAAATGATGCGGAAACGTATACAAACCTCGTAAGATTGACAAAAAAGTTACGCTGATCTTCATCGAAGAGACATGAAATTCAATGTTGGAGATTATGTATTATTACGTGTTACCCCATAGAAAGGAGTTACAAGATTTGGAAAGAGAGGAAAGCTCAACCCTCGATTCATTGGTCCATTTGAAATCCTCGATCGAGTAGGAACTATGACATATAAACTCGCCTTACTGCCAAGTATGTCTCGTATTCATAACATTTTTCACATATCTATGTTATGTAAATATGTGGAAGACCCGAACCGCATTATTGAATTAGAACTTGACGAGATAACAGAAGATTTAATGTATGAAGATGTACCTGTTAAAATCTTGGATAAGAAGGAACATATTCTACACTCAAAGGTTATACCTCAAGTAAAAATTTTGTGGAGAAACTAAGATATTGAGGAAATGACCTGGGAGTTAGAATCTGAAATAAAAACAAGGTATCCTCACCTCTTCGACATACCAGGTATGTACATCAATTTTGAGGAAGAAATTTTATAAGAAGGGGAGGTTGTAAGACCCCAACTTTTATGAATAAAGATTTAATTTTCTCTAAATGTTATTTTGAATAATAAGGTATGGATTTGATATAATTTTATAGTTGTGGGTAATATTAACAAATTTTATAAAGTAAGCAAGTTGTCATAAAATATTCATTTGGTCGGGGAATATTCTTTTTATCAGGAAATATCAGTACGACGGCACAATCATTGGTGGACCCCATAACGAAATAACTGTCGGGTATAGAAAGCGACAGAAATAACCTTTTTATAAAAATAACGGCAAAACTTTTACCGTTAACTGTTGAAATACCCGGTGATAAAAGTACAGTAATACGCGTGGTTGCACAGTAGCACACGGTATTGTACAGTATCTCTTATTATTGATTCTTATGTGAGAAGTCACTCAGTTCATTTAATAATTATCATAGTAGTTGTTGCATAGTATCTCATATTATTGATTCAAGTATTGTCACAGTATCATCTGCACAATATTTTATATTATTAAATCAATAAATGAGACGACACAATTATTCATATTATCATTTGCATTATTGACAATGTTTAGAAAGTTCTATCGAGTAAAGGGGTTAGGTCATCTAATTGAGCGCCAATAAGGAGAAGTTCTTATCGAAAAACCCCCTCTTTCCTGGGAATGATCTGGTTGTTAATATTGTGAGTTATAATATTAATAATGAAAGATTAAAAATGTGTTAGTCAAGTGATTTGATATAAATAGAGGGTTCTTTATAAAGTATTTGTTGTAAGTTTGGCTTATTACATGGACCCCCCACTTACTCATTTTTCAAAATTATCGGTAAAAAGTTATCTCAGTTTTTGTTTTATATTGCATAGTACTGCATAGTGTTACATAGTATTGTATAGTGTTGCATATTGTTGCATAGTGCTGCATAGTAAAATCAAAATTTTCGTCAAAAAATTCATGAACTTCGCCCGTGAATGTTTACTGTGCAGTCCGTGATTTTTCTTTTTAAATAGTTCCCTGTCATTCTCTTGTAAATAGGATGATTAGTTTAGAAATAAAAATCACACCAGAATCAGAGAATTCTTCTTCTATAATATTGAGCGTATTTCTTTTGAGTTTAAGGAAACTTTGAGTGTGGCAAATAGTGCAAGCTTTCTTCAAGAATATTCCCGATATACAAGTCGAAAGTATTCTCCTTTTAAGGTAAGGGATATTATTTTCATTCAATATTCGTAAGAAATAATATTTTCTTCCATACTCTGTAGTATGTAAGTAATATTATTTCATTTCATATTCCTAATTCTACACTTATTTTGATAAGTATTGTTTCTATACTCCTTGAAATTAGTGGAATATCCTTGAAATTTGCGCTTCATCTAGTATCATTTCACTGAAATTTTTTTCTGAACATTCTTGTTAAATTTTAATCTTTTCGTGTCGGCGTACTATTCATACATACGACATTATTCATACATACGGTACTATTCATACGATAATATTCACGGGGTACTATTCACGAAGTACTATTCACGAGATACTATTCATGACAAAAATTAATTTCTTTTATGTCCAAATTATTTTTGATACATGAATATCATTCTTGAATTTTACTCCACAAATTAGTTATCATGTTGACAATTTGGACATTCTTAAACTCTGGATAAATTGAATTATAAATCTTTAATACTTATCCTTAATCTCACTTGATTGATTTCTTATATCATTGTCATCATCCTCATGCTTGTATTGTGGTGAAAGTCATCTTTGGCCCGTAGTGCATAGATGGACTGTTGATTGGTATGATTATGACCAGGAATTATATATTGGTATAATCATGACCTGTAATGTTATAGATAAATGATGTGGTAAAAGTCCTCATTGTCCCATAGTGCATTGATGGACAGTTATTGGCATGATTATGGCCATTGGTGATACTAACGAATATCCTTGGCCCATAGTGCATGGATAATTCGATGATGTGAATATACTAACGAATATCCTTGGCCTGTAGTGCATGGATAATTCGATGATGTGGATTATTTATTGAGTTGTGTTACAGAGATAAAATATTGATGATGAACTTTTAAATCATAGAAGATAGTAGACATCATACTCTACTTGACTCTTCTAATGGATTGCTTGTTCCGCCGCAGTTAAACTTGTTGTCTATTGTATTCTATCAGTTTTTATATTGTTGAAGATTAAGGATAATTTATTCTACATTATCTTAGTTATAATATTTTTTATTGTGCTAGTTGAGTTCACCCTTTTCTTTCATTGTTCTCTTCAGGAAATGAGAATATAGCTGGGACTAGTTGGGGAATGGAGTGATGGTCCAAGATGGTGGCTATAGTAGTCCTCATTATTCTATAAAATAGTGTGACAATAATTGTAATTAGGACTTCATTTGAGTTTGGATATTGTCTACGAGACAATATTAGTATTAAAACTCACAGCTTATGTTTGTCGTATTGTATTAATAAAGTTTGTATTTAAATTATGTATAATTTATTTGGCGACTCAGAATGGGTTGTATAGACCTATTTTGGGGGCGTCACAAACCAAATTTTAGAATTATTAATTAAGAACATTCATTTATAATTTTAAAATTATAAAATTGGGTGTGACAGTAAATTCAACAAAGTTTCATATGGTTATAGTTTTTCCGCCTATATTTACAAAAAAAATGTGTAAATTCAATTTTAAAAATGTTAAATTTGACTAAAAAAATAAAATTAAGCAAGATTTTGTAAGACGAATGGAGTATTTTTTTAATGGAAGTTGATATTTTCACATTGAAAAATAATATTCTTAAATAAGTCTCTCACATAAATATGGGACTTGTTCACTATTAATATGGGAGAGATCATGAACAATATTAATTTTACATGTAAAAATATAAGTTCTTTTATTTATGTCATATAAGTCCCCAAGTTTGGGAGATTTTATTTTATTTTTTTAAAATATACATCCTCTTTTGTTTTCCCTCAAAAAAATTATGAACAAGGAACTTTTTTTTCTCTTCTTTAAATTTCTCTCTTCTTTACTCTACTTTTTAAATTTCACAAACATAGTGGAACGCTGGGATAACATTTAATTTATTATAGTATGTATATTATTTTATTTTATGATTAGTCTCTTATGTTACCTCTTAAGATTATATTTTATTATTTCTAAATTTATTTGATAATATATTATAATTTCTAGTGAAAATATGGTATAATTCCCTTTTAAATTATCAAATAACTTTATAAATAGTAAGAAATAGTTCATAAGATTAAATAAAGATTAATTATGGGATAAAATAATCTATATTTTAAAATAAATAATCACCAAATTCAGTATTTTTTTTATATTCTTTCAATTCAAAAGTAACATACGTTAGAGAAAATGTAAGTTTCCCCCTAGTTCCTCTTCCATTTTGACTAAAATGAATCCGAAGAAATAAAATTGACAAATTTAGTAGAAATATGAGTGATTTACTAACAACCAAACACACTTTTTTCAATTACATATTAAATAGTCATCATATTCTAACTATGATTTTGGCAATCCAAATGTAAAAAAGCCTATTTGTAACATCTTACATTGATAGCAATAACACTATAACAAAAAGGCTTATCAGCGACAGCATATGGTCGCGGATGTGTATTAGCAACTGAATGTGGTCGCTGTTATTAGTCGCAGGTAATCTGGTCGCTAGATGGACATCAGTGACCATTAATAGCGACCGATTTATCAGCGACCGCCATCAGCGACCGAATTCGTTTCTAATCTGACTCATGCTGAATCAGTTGTCAAGGATGATGTGGCACACGTGGCAGCGACCAGTAATAGCAACCACATCGGTTGCTAGTTTCCAAGGAGCTATCAGCGACCGCGCTATAGTAGTAGCGACCGCATGCGGTCGCTGATGTTGTTTTTTTTATAAATATTTTTCCTGTTTTATGGATTTCCCAAAAATACCCTGCTTTGTACCTGCTTTCTATCCCAACACACAACAGCATATATAAGCATCCATATATATCTCAACACATCCATAATAGTATATATAAACATCCAACCATATGATAGAATCGTAAACCAACACAATACAATGTTAGGACCAACACAACACAATACAATCGTAAACATCCATATGATAGAATCGTAAACCAAAGAATGAATATAAAAGTACAAGGCTTTAAATATCTAAAAAACAAGTCTAGCTCTTCATGGATCATCCAAATAGGTCTTTATAAGATCGAACTCATTACTCATGTGTACCTAAAATTCATGACTTTTGGATCAAGCCTATGTTAATTTAACACTATTAAAGATTAATTTATCACATGATTTGTCCATTAATTAATTTATGGACTATTTATTATTTTTTTAAGGTAATTTGACAATTCTCATCATATGGTCTCAAAAATGACAAAACATAATCAATAAAATTAAATAAAGGACCAATAATAAAGTAAAATAATTCACACAAATAATAAATTAGTAAAACTAATCCTATCTCACCTATTGTTTTTAGACTAAAAGAATATTTGCATCCTAAATTTGTGCATTGTTGAGGTTTGCATCCTAATATTTAAAATTTAAGTGCACCCTAAACTTCTTTATCGCTAAACAAAATGCACCCTCCGTACAATTAACTAGTCAAAATTGATCGGTTGTGCCTGTAATCCAAATTTTGAAAGGATAATTTTGGTAAAACATATTTAAAAAATTAAAAATATCAAACCCTAAAATCCCAACACTAATCCCTCCCTCTCTCCTCTCTCCTCTCTCCCTCTCTCCCTCTCTCCTCTCTCCTCCTCAAAATAATTCCACCTCCAGTTGCTACAAGCATTAACCCACACATCCCTCCTAATCCCTATAAAATTCTCGCCGCTCCGGCTGCTCCTCATGAACACCACGGAATCGCCAGCAACCAACTTCTTTTAGTTCACGAACTTGTTCCATCCCGTTGTCAGCAAATGTCGCCGCGGCGTCCCTCGATAGATATGGCGGAACTCAAAAATAACGCCGTGTACATCCTTCACAGTTAGGGTCTGCACCAGAGGGTCAGCCCCAAAATCCAGCGGCGGGAAAATCAAGTCGGCACAATACTTCGGCACCGAGAACCCTCCACCATTATTCGCGTCCGACGGAGTCAAAACCTCATTTGAGCCAATCAATTGCTTTGATTCATCTGACAAGTTTTCGAGAGAAATTGTCTGTTCTGGAATGGAAACAGGGAACAATCAAACAACTACATCCCCGTAACAATAGTCATAGTCTGGATGCCCCTCTAGCTCATACACACTTACCATCTCTTCTCTGTCGAACTCTTTTGGATCTTCTGCCCTAGAAACGGTCTTTAACCACCTCACACAAGCTGTTCGATCTTTTGCATCAACACTTTTAACAACCCCAACTCGACTAATTTCACCAGCATCATCGCTCTCATCAGCAGTCTTCTCCACTACATACTGTTCAGCAACAAATCCATGATCACCAGGACTATCAATAGGAATCAGTTTCGTGGAATCCAGCCTGCACTCTGTTGTTCCATCCTGCCAAGCCACGTCAACTCTTATCTTAGTATTGACAATTAAAAAGGCTCTTTCGAAGTTTTCTTCTTTCTTTCGAGCCTTCTTATCCCTTCTAACCACAACTTTACGGATCTTTTTGCGATGAAGAGACCAACTTTCATGGATAGGCTCCTTTGAAACTGATAATGAACTACTGCAAGAGCCTGATTCAATTGATACGTTACATTCTAAATTTCAACCATTCACATTCAATGAATTATCTGCGTCAATGTCCATTGATTCACTGTTCTCATTCAATTCCTCTGATGTGACCATGTCTGAATAACTCTCCAGTCTTTTTTGAGGATGCCCACAATCATGAAGTCCCAATTTTGATAAACCCTTATCCAAGAGTGTAGAAGATGATGGTGGTGGTGTTGGAAGAAGACACCAGTCACCTAACTGCCAATTTGTATGTGCAAGACAAGACAATAGTTTTAAGTTCATGGGACTCTGCTCTTCAGCTAGGGTGGTAGAAGATTCGGGCCCATACCCAGCAGATTCTATCCAATAAATAAACACCGACCCAACCGTAACTTTAATTACTGTACCCTCCAACCGGTTAGCTCTCCATAAACCAGATAACCACCTTGAATTCTTGAAAATAGATGAAGAGCTAGCCTTTACACACTGACCCGAATAGTAAGGGAAGTGTACATCTTCATGGATATTTTTACCAAAGACACAAATTGATCCAAATGAAACCCAAATTTATACTCAACATGATGAATCAATCTACCCATTTTGAGGTTCTTTGTATCCCTGCAAGCCCTAATCACATTTGGAAACTGTTATGACTTTGCTGGAAATTAGAAGTTACAGGAGAGAACTAAACTTGCAGGAAAAGAAGAAATTAACTGAAGAATAAAGATTCATGTATTCAATAGAACTAAAATCAGATCCCTATAGCCATATAGTAGCTCAGCTCAACAGCAATACACGCCATCACCATGCTCAGCACATGACACGTAACAAACTCCAAACAGACTCATAAAAGAAAGACTTAAGTATCCTCACTGAGACAAATAGAAAGACTATTCTATCCCTCTAACTATTTATTAGGTAATCAACTAAACTAATTAAGCTTAACAGGTAATCTCCCAACAATTCCCCCTCCCTTAAGAAAATCCTTGTCCTCAAGGATTAAAGTTAGGAAATTCACTGCAGATCTTTTGCCATTCTTCCCAAGTAGCATCCTCAGGTATTGTGTTGGACCATTGCACCAGAACCATAGTCACAGGGCTGTTATGCATTTTGATAATTTTCCTATCAAGGACTGCAATTGGTTCAGGTTTTAGTTCCCCTTCTGCAGTCA
Source organism: Panax japonicus (assembly GCA_020205505.1). Classification (NCBI taxonomy): domain Eukaryota; kingdom Viridiplantae; phylum Streptophyta; class Magnoliopsida; order Apiales; family Araliaceae; genus Panax; species Panax japonicus. The sequence goes on along the minus strand of CM035112.1, from coordinate 8,618,888 downwards.
CTTTAGGCAGCATAGTTTGTATAACTTTCTTCCTTCCAATTTTCTTCTTAAGCTGAGACACATGGAAGACATCATGAATTTTTGGCTTCAGGGGGTAATTTAAGTTGATAGGCTACATTTCCAACTCTTTTAACTATGGAATAAGGTCCATAGTATTTAGCAGATAGTTTGAAATTCTTTCTTACACTAACAGAAGACTGCCTATAGGGCTGTAACTTAAGAAAAACTTCATCTCCCACCTCAAACTCACTTTCGGATCTTTTTCTATCTGCATACATCTTCATTCTTTCTTGAGCTTTCTGCAGATTCTCCTTTAATAGCTGTTGTAATTTTTCCTTGTCCTGCACAAACATCTGCACTGCAGGATTCCCTTGTGGCCTGGCCTGATGGTAACTCAGAATTGGAGGATCTATTCCGTACAAAGCTTTGTAGGGAGTCATGCCAATTGATGTATGAAAATTGGTATTGTACCACCATTCAGCAAGTGGCAACCACTTTCTCCATTGAGCAGGTTTATGTCCAGTCATGCACCTCAAGTACATCTCAATACATTGGTTGACCCTTTCACTTTGGCCATCAGTTTGGGGGTGGTTGGCTGAACTTAGCTTGATTTGTGTCCCCATGGCTTTAAAGAGTTCCTTCTAGAAACTACTAATAAAGATTATATCTTTGTCAGATATAATGGCCTTTGGAGTTCCATGTAGCTTGATCACATGATCTAATATTAACTGTGCAACTTGTGAGGCTGTGTAAGGGTGTGATAGAGCCATTAAATGACATCCTTTGGTGAACTTATCTACTGTCACCAATATAGTGTCCTTTCCATCAGATTTAGGCAACCCTTCCACAAAGTCCATCATTATGACTTCCTAAGCTTGATTAGGAATGGGAATTGGCTGCAGTAAACCTGGAGATAATACATGCTCATGCTTATTCCTTTGGCACACCTCACACTGTTTGACAAATTTAGTTAAGTCCTTCCTCAAACCTGGACAATATAAAAGTGCTTCAGCCCTCTTAATAGTGGATATGATTCCAGAGTGTCCCCCCTGCGAGCTCCCATGAATTGCTTCTATTAGTTTCTTCCTCAGCTCTCCCTGATTACCCACATAAATTTTTCCCTCTTTCCTCAAGACTCCTTCTTTCCGAATGAAGAGTGGATTAGCATCTAGATTCATCATTAATGGGGCCAGAACCTGTTGTGCTTCTAATTCCCCTTCCAAGCTGCCACTGATTTCATCCTTCCAATTTGGACTTATTTCTGTAACTGTGGTGCACCTGATTGCAGTCTCATATTTCCTAGATAAGGAATTTGCCACTAAATTGTCCTTCCTCTTTTTGTAGACTATAGTATAATCAAATCCAAGCATTTTTGATACCCATTTCTGTTGCACCAGTGTTGTTAATTTCTGCTCCATAAAATATTTCAATACCTCATGGTCTGTTTTAATGACAAATTTTTGTCCTAAAAGATAAGTTCTCCACCTCTGGACAGCCATAATAATGGCTAACAATTCCTTCTCATAAGTTGATAGCCCCGTGTGTTTGTTTGCTAATGCCTTACTGAGATAGGCCAAAGGTCTGCCCTCTTGCATCAAAACAACCCCAATACCAGTCTGACATGCGTCTATTTCTATGATGAAAGGTTTACTAAAGTCTGGTAGTGTAAGTACTGGAGTAGAATACAAAGCATCTTTCAATCTACAGAAGGCTTCTTCAGCTTCTTTTCCCCCCACTGAAAGGCTCCCTTCTTAATCAGGTTGGTTAGAGGTTTGGAAATAATTCCATAATGCTGTACAAACCTTCTGTAGTAGCCTGTAAGACCCAAGAAACCCCTTAGTGACTTCAAATTTTTGGGAATTGGCCATTTCTTTATTGCTTCTATTTTGTTCTCATCCACTGCCACTCCATCTTCTTTAATTACATGGCCCAGATATTCAATCTCAGATTTACAAAAGTCACACTTACTTCTTTTAACAAAGAGTTGATGCTTCCTTAAAAGTGAGAGTACCTTTCTCAGATGTTGTTTATGATCTTCCAAGCAATGGCTGTAAACCAAGATATCATCAAAGAAGACTAATACAAACTTCCTTAATTGTTGACTAAACACCTCATTCATTACGCATTGGAAAGTGGCTGGTGCATTGGTTAAACCAAATGGCATCACCATAAATTCATAATGTCCTTGGTGGGTTTTAAAAGCAGTTTTTTGAACATCCTCATCTTTGACTCTTATTTGGTGATAGCCACTCCTCAAATCCAATTTAGTGAACACTTTACTTCCTTTTAGCTCATCTAGCAGTTCGTCTATGATAGGTATAGGAAATTTGTTCTTCACAATGATGTTATTTAAAGCCCTATAGTCCACACACAATCTCCAAGTGTTATCCCTCTTTTTGACTAAAATAACTGGTGATGCATAAGGTGAAGTGTTGTGCTTAATAATACCATTATCCAGAATTTCTCTAACCAACCTTTCAATTTTTGTTTTCTGTATATAAGGGTGCCTCTATGGATTGGTATTGACTGGTTTGCTACCTGGAACAATTGGTATGTGATGGTCTTGGCTTCTAACTGGTGGCAGCCCTTGTGGCTCCCTAAAAAGATCTTCATACTCATCTAGTAGATTTTTTATTTTTGTGGGGGGTGACTGATCACCTAATTCTGCTCCTTCCATAGCTGTTAATTGGGCTAAAAAATAAGTCTCTTCTTTGGGATTCCAATGGAATGTTTCTTGTATCTGCATACTGTAGAAGTTAGGGGTTTCTTCTTGGTTCCCAAAACTATCTTCTTTCCATTACCATGAATCACCACTTTTTTTTCTTCAAAGTCAAATAGTATAGGACTGACAGTTTTCATCCATTGAATGCCTAAGATAGCATCATATCCACCAAGAGGAGTCACATACATTGGAGTTTAAAACTTCAATTGCTCCATTTGCCAGGTAAAATTTGAAACTATTCTGGCACATTTGATGGAGTCCCCATTGGCCACATTTACTTTTACTGGAGTACATGGTTCAGTGGGTAGTTGAAATTGCTTAACCACAGTGGTAGACACAAAGTTGTGTGTGGAACCACTGTCTAGAAGCATACAAATCTGTTTGTTCTTAATCCTGCCCTTCAACTTGATGGTGTGAATTTCACTAGTACCAGTGATGGCATATAAGGAGACCCCACAACTATCTTCCCATTGTAATTTCTCTTCTCCTTCATCATGAATTATCATAGCCATTTCTGAAATTTCTTCCTCTGTTTGTTGTGGTTGTTCTTCTGTTTGTTCTTCTTCTGCAATCATGATGTAGATGTGTTTATTCTTACACTTGTGGCCTACAGTGTATACCTCATCACAGTGGTAATACAAGCCTTTATCTCTCCTAGCTATCATCTCGTTTGCAATCAGCCTTTTAATAGGATAAGTTTTAATCTGTCCACATCCTTTATTGCTTACTGGTAATTCTTTTGGTAGAGGTGAGTAAGACTTGAAGGAAGAGGTAGTATTGTAGCCTCCACCCTTATGTGAACTTGATTGTCTCCTGTCCAAGGACTCCAAGTGAAGTTCCTGCCCTTTTGCCTGATTAATTGCATCTCTGAGAGTCAGTGGTTTCACTACATATAGGGCTGTAGCAATTTCATCCTTTAACCCACTTAAGAAACTCTCTACAAAATATTCTTCTGTGTAACCTTTGTTCTGAGCCAACATAAAGGTTTTTAACTCCTCAAACCTTTTGATATACTCATCAACTTTTCCTCTTTCTGTAAGTTTATTAAATTGACCAGTCAAGTTCCCATGTGCTCTAGAGGCAAATCTACTACAAATATGTTGAATGAAGTCCTCCCAAAGCAACCAGGGGTGTTCTTCTTGAAGAGATTGGTACCAAATATCAGCTTCTCCCTCTAGATAAAGAGCTGCATATAGAACCTTAGTTCTGGAGTCCATGAGAGGATTCAATTGGAAAAAAAATTCACACTTTTTCAACCATCCTCTAGGATCTCTTCCTTCGAATTTTGGGAAGTCCATTTTTGACATTGGAAAGGGCAGAAAAGGGTTGTGAGGCTTGTATTGTGGAACTTTAAGGGGAATTCCCCAAGATTATGGGTTACCAGTGGTGGAGTTTGGTCCATATTGCATATAAGGGTTAGAAGAATTATGGTGTACTGAATACAAATTGCCAGGGAAATATGGTCCAGGCATAGACTGGGTTGTTCCTATGGAAGGTGGAGGTTCCCCATAGGGATTCCATAGTGTACCACTGAAGGGATACCTCTGAATGGTGTTATTAATCTGATTATTTGTATAGGGTCTGGTGACGGGTTCTGTAGGTGGATGTGTAATTATGTGGCTGAATGGAGTTGTAGGTACTTGATTATTGTTTGGAATCTGAATGGGAGGTCTTGTAATAATGGAAAAATTATTATTAAAGGAACTGAAAGTTTGTAGTGTGGTTAATGGAGTAGAAGTGGTTCCAATTTGAACAAGGGTAGCAAGTATAGAGATAGGACTAATAAACTATGAAATCAATGAAGGATTCAGTCCAGCTGCTGAATTTGCGACTTGAAAATTTGTAGCCCAATTAATACCGTCATCAATCGATGTTGTCTTACTCAGACTATTAGAATTAGCACTTCACTTTGGATCGATCGATTCAGTAGGGATTCTAGTGTTTCACCTATCTTCTTCGAAAGTTCATCATGAGAGGATTGAAGTCGTTGATGCGTCCCGGTTACTAGATCGAACTGCTCCTTCGTCTGTTCAAAGCTCCTCTCCATCATCATTTGGAGTTGTTCCAACCTATTTTCCAAGGACTTGAGATCTTTCTCGTGTTTTTGTAAACTGGGTTTAGCGGTGGAGTCTGCCATAACCGTCGGCCCAAGGTTGCTCTGATACCACTCTGTTATGACTTTGCTGGAAATCAGAAGTTACAGGAGAGAACTAAACTTGCTGGAAAAGAAGAAATTAACTGAAGAATAAAGATTCATGTATTCAATAGATCTAAAATCAGATCCCAATAGCCATATAGTAGCTCAGCTCAGCAGCAATACACGCCATCACCATGCTCAGCACATGACATGTAACAAACTCCAAATAGACTCATAAAAGCAAGACTTAAGTACCCTCACTGAGACAAATAGAAAGACTATTTTATCCCTCTAACCATTTATTAGGTAATCAACTAAACTAATTAAGCTTAACAGGTAATCTCCCAACAGAAACGTATAATTATCAGGTCGATCACCTGATCTTATATACTCCCTAAATGTTTCGAAATAATTCATCTAATCAGTAATCTTGGCAAACCCACCAACCATAACACTCCAATAAAATGGGTCTCTCTCGCACATTCCATCAAACAATGCATATGTATCATACAAAGATTTACATTGAACATACCCATATATAAGTTTGTTAGTAACAATAAGGTTTTCAAGCAATCCACTAACAGCCACCCGGGCATGAACCTTTCGAATTTGATAAACATTTTTACAGTAAACAAGTGTAGAAAGGAAGAGTTTTGGATCTATAATCTAGTGGCTTGAGGTGTGCGCTATTTGGCTACCGTAATCTAAGGGGGGTTCTTTAGGAATTTGAGAATGGGTTACGAACCTTACGGTATCAAGTATGGATGTAGCAGAAGAAGATGAGAAGAAACGAAGTGCTCCATGGTTGGAAATAGGGAGAGAAGGGTGGCGTAGCCATTTTTTCTAGAGAGAAGGGAGATTCAATAAGGTTTTTGATTTTAGGGTTTGATATTTTTAATATTTTTATTTCTTAAATTTGTTTTACCGAAATTACCCTTTCAAAATTTGGATTACAGGCACAACCGAAAGTTTAAGGTGCACTTAAATACGTTTTAAATATTATGGTGCAAACCTCAATAATGTTACAAACTTTAGGGTGCAAATTATCTTTTTGTCTTGTTTTTACTAACAAATATACCCACGAGTCTACCTGAATGTTTCTTACTTTAAATGAGAGTGTAACACCCGAGAAAATCAGATTTTTATGTGAATTAAATTTTATTTAATTATTTGAATTAAATGAATTTAATTGTTTATTTATGTGAGTAAGATGTTTAAAAGTTGTTTTATGACCTAGAATGTGCGGATTTGGTTAGGATTCTGGCTGTGTTAGGATTAATTATTTTGAATTTCCAAGACGAAAATGAAAGAGTTTTTTATATTATTATTTGCAATATTAACGATATCTAGAAGTTCTACCAATGAGAGGTTTGGTCACCTAATTGCGCGTCAATAGGGAGAAATTCTTATTGGAAAGCCCCCTCTTTCCTGGGAACGACCTGGTCGATTAATATTACGAATTATAATAATGATGATAAATGTTGTTAAAAATATTGAGGTAATTTTTATGAAGTTTTGCTTATTTTATGCACACCTATTTACCCATTTTTTAAAATAATCGGTAGAAAATTATTTAATATAATAAAGGTAGGGCCCCACATGTGGGGGCCACATGTGGGGCCCACATGTGTTGAAAGAAAAATGGGTGGAGAAGATTTAGGGTAACGGGAGTTACATTGTTATTATATATATATATCTATATATATATATATATAAGATGATTGAAAATGGGGATCACGGGAGTGTATCCCGTGAGTTTTCTCACATGTGATATATATATATATATAATATTTTATTTAAAAGTTTTTATTTTATTAGAATATTTTATTGCATAGTATCCTTTTCATTTTCCTATAAATAGGATGCTTAGTTAGAATTAAAATCACACTAGAAACTCAGAGAATTCTCTTCTATAATCTTGAGCGTATTTCTTTAGAGTTTTACGAAGCTTTGAGCGTAGTGCAAGTTTTCTTCAAGAATATCCTCGCCCTACCAGTCGGAATACTCTTCTTTTACGGTAAGGGTATTATTTCTTTCATATTCATGAAGAGAACTTCTGTTATTCCATTTTTTTATTCTGTTGGAATAACCTGTATACGCAGGCTACCATATACTTGGTGAAATTCTTCTGTTATTCCATTCTTTATTATTATGTTGGAATAACCTGTCTATGCGAATTACCGCATACATGCTGAAATTCGTCTGTTATTCCATTCTTTATTATTATGTTGGAACATCCTATCTGTGCGTTTACGCATGACCTGGTTCCATTATTTATTATTCTGTTGGACCATCCTAAAGGTGCGAATTTCGCCTGACCTGGTTCCGTTATTTATTATTCTGTTGGAATATTCTGTCTGTGCGTTTACGCATGACCTGTTTCCATTATTTATTATTCTGTTGGAATAACCTGTCTATGCGGTCTATCGCATGCCTGGTGATTTCTTTTGTTATTCCATTCTTTATTATCCTCAGTTGGTTAAAGTTTAATTTGACTTCTATATTCCATGAAATTAGTGGAATATCCTTGATATTTGCGCTTCATCTAGTATCTTTTCATGGAAATATTCTTCTGAGCATTCTTGAGTTTTACCCCACAAAGCAATATCATGTAGACAATTTGGACGTTATTGGTTCCGGGATAAATTAATTCTTGAACTTTTTTTATTGAATTCTTATATCATTGTCATCATCCTCATGTTTATTTTATGTTGAAAGTCATCTGTGGCCTGTAGTACATAGATGGATTTGGTATGATTATAACCAGGGATTATTCAGTATAATCATGACCGTAATGTTACAAATGATGTGGTAAAAGTCATCATTGGCCCGTAGTGCATTGATGGACAGTTGTTGGCATGATCATGACCATTGATGAATACACGAATATCCTTGGCCCGTAGTGCATGGATAATTTGTGGTTGTGATACTAATGAATATCCTTGGACGTAGTGCATGGATGATGTGGATTATTTTTTAAGCTGATTCCCAGCGATAAAAGTGATGAAAAACCTTTTAAATCATAAAAGATATTAGATTTTATTCTCTACTTGACTTTTTAATGGATTGCTTATTTCGCTGCAGTTAAACTTGATGTTTGTTATATTGTATCAGTTTAACATTGTTGAACGCTAACGATAATTTATTCTGTATTATCTTAGTCATAATATTTCTTACTGGGCTAGTTGAGCTAACCCTTTTACTTTTATTGTTCTCTTCAGGAAATGAGAATGTAGCAGGGACTAGTCGGGGAACGGAGTGACGGTCCAGATAATAGCATTAGTAGTTCTCATTATTTTGTTAAATAGTGTGATAATAAATGTAATGAGGACTTAATTGAGTGTGGATATTGTCTAGATGACAATATTTGTATTAAAACTCACAACATATGTTTTGTCGTATTTTACACGACTGTTGTACAATTAAGTTGTATTTGAATTTTGTACCATGTATTTGGCGACTCAAGATGGGTGATGTATACCTATTTTGGGGGCGTCACGGTTGGTATCAAAGCTTAGGGATATGATCTCTGGCTGAGATGTGAGACAAGAACTAGGAGGGGAGAGACGAGGAATTCCTTCGCTAGTATGACCTACCTAAGTTTATTTCGTATTTAATTAGTCGGTCAGAGTATAGGGATAACATGTGATATGTTAATTAACCCTTGTTTTGTGGCAATATTTGAAAATGACATCCGAGAATGTTGAGAACATCAATGGAGCACAAGAGACCGTTGAGTCTCCACAGATCAATAATCAGGATAATGTGCATCAGGAAGGCGACAATCATTAGGAAAACAAAAACACGGACCAGATGATGAACGATGGAATGTTCAGAGGCTTTATGCAATTCATGCAACATCATGCAAGAGCGGCTCCTGTCCAAAATGCAGGTGGAAACACTGGCAACTCTCGGACGGTCACCGCTAAGCAGTTCAAGGAACTGGGACTACCGGAGTTTTTTGGAGAGCCAAAACCACTTAAGGCAGAGATGTAAATAAAGCAGATCTGCAAGATATTTGATGTCTTGGGATGCTCTGAGGAGCAAAAGGTTTCCTTTGCCACCTTCATGTTGCGTGCAGAGGCAGATTACTGGTGGGAATCTGTAAAACGTACACAACCTGCCGCACTAAAGATGACTTGGGAGAAGTTCTAAGAATTGTTCAACGACAAGTACTTTTCCGAAAGTATTCGTCATATGAAAGAGGTAGAGTTCATCAAGCTGGAGCAAAACAACATAACCGTGTCGCAGTACGAAGCCAAGTTTGCCGAGTTGTCCCCATTTGCGTCCCATTTGGTTGATAATGAGGAGAGAATGACGCGAATGTTTCTAAGAGGTTTGAAACCCAAGATACGTCAATATCTTATCTCTCATAAACTTTGTTTGTATTCAGATGTTGTTAATATGGCTCATTTATTGGATCACGATAATGAGTCAACCCAACCAAAAGAGAGCAGCCGGCAAAATGATAATATCAGTGATAGCAGTCATCGAAGCGGAGACAATAAGCGTGGAGGAAATCAACATACCAGAAATGGTAACCACTTCGGTGGTAATCATGGACAAAATAATAAGAATGGACATTTCAAGAAGAGGAGATTCAACAATGATGGAAAGACATCAGCACCAGCACCCGTTGTTAAGGAAGGAGAACGACCACCTATCATATGCTTCAAATGCGGAGGGGAGGGACACATCAGTCCAAACTGCGCGATGACATCCAAAGAATGTTATAATCATGGAAGAGAAGGTCACCTATCCCGATTTTGTCGTTCACTGAAGACAAGTTCAGCTAGGATGGAGACACCAAAGGACGTCCCAGAAAAGTCAAAGCCAATAGTGCAAGGGAAAGCGTTTGTCGTGACCTCCCAGAAAGCAAAGAACCCGAACGAGGTCATCACGGGTAAGCTTATCATAAACTCTAGTGAAGTCTATACCTTATTTGATACCAGTTCTACCTATTCTTTTATTTCTCCTACTTGCGCTCAACGTTTAAATTTGACTCCGGAGAAATTAGATTTTGACTTATCTGTCGAAACTCCGTTGGGAGAAACCTTCATTACATCCACTGTTTATATGTCTTGTTTGGTTCAAATTGATACCCTCATATTACCTGTCGATCTTATTTCATTGAAAATACTTGCATTTGACGTAATTCTAGGGATTGATTGGTTATCTACTCATCAAGCAAAAATTGATTGTTTTCATAAGGTTGTTAGCTTTCATATTCCTAACCAACCTATTATGCGAATTCAAGCAACCAAACCATTAAAATAAATCACTGTCATCTCAAGCCATAAAGCTATTCGTTTATTAAAAAATGGATGTCAAGCTTTCTTAGCTCATGTCATGGATCTAAACAAAAATACGTCAGTTTTGAATGATATTTCTATTGTTAATGAATTTCCTGAGGTATTCCCTGAAGAACTTCATGGCCTACCCCCAGAGCGTGAAATTGAATTTTGTATCGACCTTGAACCCGGTACAAAACCCATTTCCAAAGCCCCATATCAAATGATTCCTATTGAACTTCAGGAGTTAAAGACCCAACTGCAGGAATTGTTAGACATTGACTTTATTCATCCTAGTACTTCTCCTTGGGGTGCTCCTGTTCTATTCGTGAAAAGAAAGATGGGAGTATGTGACTTTGTATTGATTATCGAGATTTGAATCATGTCACCATCAAAAATAGGTACCCATTACCATGTATTGATGACCTATTTGACCAGTTGCAAGGCGCCAAATTCTTTTCAAAGATTAATCTTCGTTCTGGATATCACAAATTGAATATTAGAACCGATGACATTCCAAATACGGCTTTCAGAACTCGGTACGGGCATTATGAATTCTTAATCATGTCTTTTGGATTGACTAATGCTCCTGCTGCCTTCATGGATATGATGAACTGAGTATTCAAGGAATATTTGGATCACTTTATGGTCGTCTTTATTGATGACATCCTTATTTATTCCAAAAGCCGTGAAGATCATGAACAACACTTGAGGCTGATACTCCAAAAGCTTCGTGAATATAAGCTTTATGCCAAGTTGAAGAAATGCGAGTTCTGGCTTGAGGAAGTAGCATTCCTTGGGCACGTAGTATCAAGTCATGGAATATCTGTTGACCCAGCAAAGATTGAAGCTATTCAAAGCTGGGAGCAACCTAAATCAGTGACCGAAGTACGTAGCTTACTCGGCTTAGCTGGTTATTATCGGAGATTCGTAGAAGGGTTTTCTCGAATCGCTACTCCCTTAACTCAGCTGACTCAGAAAGATACAAAATTCGGTTGGAATGAGGAATGTGGGAAGAGTTTACACGAACTCAAGAGAAGACTCATTTCAGCACCTATTCTGACAATACCATCTGGCTCGGAGGGATTTGTCATCTATAGTGATGCTTCAGGCAAAGGGTTAGGATGTGTTCTCATGCAACATGGGAAATTCATAGCCTATACCTCTCGACAACTCAAAGAATATGAGAGGAATTATCCTACTCATGATCTAGAGTTGGCAGAAGTTGTCTTCGCACTTAAAATTTAGAGGCATTACTTGTATGGGGAGAAAGTGGAGATCTTTACGGATCATAAAAGCCTCAAATATTTCTTCATTCAAAAGGAACTCAACATGCAATAGCGACGTTGGCTTAAACTGTTGAAAGATTATGATCATACCATCCAATACCATCCTGGAAAAGCAAACGTGGTAGCTGACACATTGAGTAGAAGATCATATGCGGGTACGAGTGCGATATTGTCAACGCAAAGGCCCATTTTGTATGACTTGCAAAGGATGGAGATAGAGATAAAGACTCCAGGGACCCACGTGACGATGGCGAATATACGAGTAGAATCGACTTTAATTGATAAAGTTAAAGCTGCTCAAGCTACAGACCTAGAGCTGATGCATATAAGGAAGAAAGTACAAGAAGGTGTTATGCCGGAAGCAAGAATCATTGAAGAAGGAATACTTCGAGTCAACTCCAGACTTTGTCTTCCTAACGACCCTGAGTTAAAGTATAAAATCATGATGGAGGCGCACAACACACCGTTTGCAATCCATCCTGGGAGTACCAAAATGTATCATGATCTTCGACATACATTTTTGGTGGGGCAATATAAAGAGGGAGAAAGCACTGTTTATGTCAAGGTGTTTAACTTGTTAACGAGTCAAAGCAGATCATCAAGTACCAAAAGGTCCATTGCAACCACTTGAAATTCTAGAATGGAAGTGGGAGCACATTACCATGGATTTCGTTACTGGTCTTCCCAAGGTTTCTCAAGGCATAGATGCAATTTGGGTCATTGTTGATAGATTGACCAAGTCTACTCATTTCTTACCTATACGAGAAACTTATACATTTGAACGTCTTGCTCGTATATACATAAACGAGGTTGTAAGATTGCATGGTATGCCAGTATCCATAGTTTCTGATCGAGACCTAAGATTTACTTCACGATTTTGGGTTAGTTTGCAAAAAGCTATGGGCACAGATTTACAATTTAGTTCGACATATCATCTTTAGACAGACGGATAATCAGAGAGGACTATTCAAACTCTTGAAGATTTATTAAGACTCTGTGTCCTTGACTTCAAGGGAATTTGGGACAAGTTCTTACCATTGGTGGAGTTTTCCTACAACAACAGTTATCAAGCAAGTATTGGCATGGCTCCATTCGAAGCATTGTATGGAAGAAAGTGTCGTTCTCCAGTATGCTGGGATGAGGTGGGTGAAGCAATGTTGTTGGAACCGGAGCTGGTACGTATGACTATGAAAAAGATTCAAACGATCCAGCAACGTATAAAAACCTCACAAGATCGACAAAAGAGTTATGCTGATCTTCATCGAAAGGACGTGGAATTCAATATTGGAGATCATGTGTTGTTACATGTTACTCCATGGAAAGGAGTTACAAGATTTGAAAAGAGAGGAAAGCTCAATTCTCGATTCATTGGCCCATTTTTAATCCTCGATCGAGTAGGAACTGTGGCCTATAGACTCGCTTTACCGCCAAGTATGTCTCGTATTCGTAACGTTTTTCACATATTCATGTTACGTAAATATATGGAAGACCCGAACCACATTATTGAGTTAGAACTAGACGAAATAGCGGAAGATTTAACGTATGAAGAGGTTTCTATTCAAATCTTGGATAAAAAGGAACATATTCTACGCTCCAAGGTTATACCCCAAGTTAAAGTTTTGTGGAAAAACCACGATGTTGAGGAAATGACCTGGGAGTTAGAATCTTAAATGAAATCAAGGTATCCTTACCTCTTCGACATACCAGGTACGTACCCTAATTTCGAGGGCAAAATTTCATAAGAAGGGGAGATTGTAAGACCCCAACTCTTATGAATAAAAAGGAATTTTCTATAAATATCATTTTTAAATATTATGGAATGAATTTGATATAATTTTATAGTTGTGAGTAATATTTATAAATTTTACAAAGTATACAAGTTGTTATATAATATTCGATTGGTCGAAGAATATTCGTTTTAACAGGGAATATTCGTATGACGGCACAATCATTGGTGGACCCCACAACAGAATTATTATCGGATTAAGAAAATGACAAAAATATTTTATGAAAATAACGGCAGAAGTTTTACCGCTAACTGTTGAAACACCCGGTGTTAAAAGTACAGGAATACGCATGGTTGCATAGTAACACACGGTATTGATTATTGATGCCTACGTGATAAGTCACTCAGTTTTATTCAATTATTGCTTCAGTATTTGTTGCATAGTATCTCACGTTATTTGATTCAATTATTGTTGATATTTTATTTAATATTATTAAATCAATAATTGAGATTACAGAGTTATTTATATTATTATTTGCAATATTAACGATGTCTAGAAGTTCAACCAAGGAGAGGTATGGTCACCTAATTGCGCGCCAATAGGGAAAAATCCTTATTGGAAAGCCCCCTCTTTCCTGGGAACGAACTGGTCGATTAATACTATGAATTATAATAATGATGATAAATGTTGTTAAAAATATTGAGGTGATTTTTATGAAGTTTTGCTTATTTTATGGACCCCTATTTACCCATTTTTCAAAATAATCGGTAGAAAATTATTTAATATAATAAAGGTGGTGCCACAAGTGGGTCCTACGTGTGTGGAAAGAAAAATAGGTGGAGAAGATTTAGGGTCACGGGAGTTACATTGTTATTATATATATATGTATTATATAAATGGTATAATTATATATATAAGATGATTGAAAATGGGGATCACGGGAGTGTATCCCGTGAGTTTTCTCACATGTGATATATATATATATATATATATAATAAATTTTATTTAAAATTTTTTATTTTATTAGAATATTTTATTGCATAGTATCCTTTTCATTTTCCTATAAATAGGATGCTTAGTTAGAATTGAAATCACACCAGAAACTTAAAGAATTCTCTTCTATAATCTTGAGTGTATTTCTTTAGAGTTTTACGAAGCTTTGAGCGTAGTGCAAGTTTTCTTCAAGAATATCGTCGCCCTACCAGTCGGAATACTCTTCTTTTACGGTAAGGGGTATTATTTCTTTCGTATTCATGAAGAGAGCTTCTGTTATTCTATTTTTTTAGTCTGTTGGAATACCCTGTATACGCAGGCTACCCTATACTTGGTGAAATTCTTCTGTTATTCCATTCTTTATTATTATGTTGGAATAACCTGTCTATGCGAAGTATCGCATACATGGTGAAATTCTTCTGTTATTCCATTCTTTATTATTCTGTTGGAACATTCTGTCTGTGCGTTTACGCATGACCTGGTTCCATTATTTATTATTCTGTTGAACCATCCTGTCGGTGCGAATTTCGCCTGACTTGGTTCCGTTATTTATTATTCTGTTAGAATATTATGTCTGTGCGTTTACGCATGACCTGGTTCCGTTATTTATTATTCTGTTGGAATAACCTGTCTATGCGGTCTATCGCATGCCTGGTGATTTCTTTTGTTATTCCATTCTTTATTATCCTCAGTTGGTTAAAGTTTAATTTGACTTCTATACTCCATGAAATTAGTGGAATATCCTTGATATTTGCGCTTCATCCAGTATCTTTTCAAGGAAATATTCTTCTGAGCATTCTTGAGTTTTACCCCACAAAGCAATATCATGTTGGCAATTTGGACGTTATTGGTTCCTGGATAAATTAATTCTTGAACTTGTATTATTGAATTCTTATATCATTGTCATCATCCTCATGTTTATTTTATGTTGAAAGTCATCTGTGGCCTGTAGTACATAGATGGACTTGGTATGATTATGACCAGGAATTATTCGGTATAATCATGACCGTAATGTTACAAATGATGTGGTAAAAGTCCTCATTGGCCCGTAGTGCATTGATGGACAATTGTTGGCATGATCATGACCATTGATGAATAAACGAATTTCCCTGGCCCGTAGTGCATGGATAATTTGTGGTTGTGATACTAATGAATATCCTTGGCTGTAGTGCAGGGATGATGTAGATTATTTATTAAGTTGAGTCCCAGCGATAAAAGTGATGAAAAACCTTTTAAATCATAAAAGATAGTAGATTTTATTCTCTACTTGACTCTTTTAATGGATTTCTTGTTCCGCTACAGTTAAACTTGATGTTTATTATATTGTATCAGTTTAACACTGTTGAAGGCTAACGATAATTTATTCTGTATTATCTTAGTCATAATATTTCTTACTGGGCTAGTTGAGCTCACCCTTTTACTTTCATTGTTCTCTTCAGGAAATGAGAACGTAACAGGGACTAGTCGGAGAACGGAGTGACGGTCCAGATAATAGCATTAGTAGTCCTCACTATTTTGTTAAATAATGTGATAATAAATGTAATGAGGACTCAATTGAGTGTGGATATTGTCTAGATAACAATATTTGTATTAAAACTCACAGCATATATTTTGTCATATTTTACACGACTATTGTATAATTAAGTTGTATTTAAATTTTGTACCATGTATTTGGCGACTCAAGATGGGTGATGTATACCTATTTTGGGGGCGTCACATAAACCTCAGTCTTCGATCCTTTTCTATTTATTTTTCGTACATAAGTATGAATTAGTGGAGCATGTCTCTTCCGGAGTAATAAGGATGGCTATTAGTGGATTAAAACATTGATAAGCCATGTATAAGTAAGAATCATAAGTGTTTAAGTAAGTTTAAAGCGAAGAAAACCATTAAGCGTTGACTTTGTTGTGGATGGACAAATTGAAAACCATCAAATATAGGTTATGTGAATATTGCTTGGTTATGTTATAGACAATGAATCAATGGATTGGTTCCATTTGATTTGGCGTATAAAACTTGAGTAACGAAGTTATGGCAAAATTTACAAGATTAGGCGTTAAAAGTTGAAATCGTAGAATTTCCGGATTATTAGTCAAAAGTCGTCGTTTAACTCGAAAACCCTAGTTTTCGATGGTGTAGTCTAGAACAACGTATTTAAGAGTCGTGGACTCAAGAATGGTTGAATATCGACTAAAAATGAAGAAACGAGCAATGAACGCTCATGAACGTTCGACGAACACGTAATAGAAAGTTAAATAGTTAATTCATTGTTAAAGGATTTAAAAACTACTTTTATCCGTATGAAATCGAAGTACATGGAATGTGTAAGTTAACGGCTTTTTAATGAGCTAATTCCGACTTATAACGACTAAGTTAGGAGTTCGGACATAATTCAATTAAAAAATATAAAAAAAATTCAAGGGCTCAGGGTAGGCGCTGCAGCGCCACCCCAAGCTATAAATCTCGTACCGCAGCGCCGGGTAGGGGGAATTAGTTACTGTTCAATGGCGTCGCAGCGCCACTGGTATAAAGGAGTCTCGCGCCGCAACGCCGAGACGAGGGTTTGGCTACTGCTCAATGGCGCCGCAGCGCCAATGTTGTACCTGAGGATGGTGTCGCAGCGCCGAGAGAGGAGAAATGTCTGACTTAGTTATTTTTAACCCAATTGTTTACTTAACAATGATGGAGCATGTATATACTTAATATACATGGTAAAACCATTCCTATATCATATATATATATGACTTTAGGAATTTAACGATGTTTAATAGTAATTAAACGAAGAGCATAAAGTGTGAGGAAGTAAATCGTATTCAACAATGGTACTTAACCAATGATGGTTGAGTATTGGTTTAGTGACGCAAGAACGTTAATAAGCCGTAATGGAAGATAGTTAGGTCGAAACGACTTTTATTAATGAAATAATTTCAATTAAGATATAAAAGAGAAAGAAGTTGGTTAAAACAATGAAGTTAGATTGTTTGATAGTTAATTCTATTGTGCTATTTGAATATATCATGTAGAAACTGTAAAGACCAAGAACTGCTGAATTTGTAACTGAAGACGCTTGAAGGCAAGTTTTCTTAACGCTTGTCTGACCTTCGTGTTAGCCAAGTTTTCTATGATTCATGTTATAAGATGCATGAATTGTTTTATGAAAGAGTCTATGTCAGTTTTAACTCTGCTAGACTAATCTTAAAAGTTTGATTGATTTGTTTACAAGTCTTTCGATATGGTATTGATAATGCTATCCTATGCCAATTGTTGGTACGAATTCAAAGGTAAGCCTGAGTATGAATAAACAAATGTATTTTACACCGATTATTCGATGGGCACACGAGATTGTCAAAAGTTAAATGTAGACACGTTTAACGGATGAATGTTGATTAACATAGAGTACTATAGGCTGATCACCTAGAAGTGCTCGTAAGATATATCGGACTTACAGACTTGGTGCCGGGTTGTCGTTTTTCATGAATGAAAATCAAAAGAATGTTCAAGGTCTTTCGACCTGCTCAGAATTCTTAAGCTACTATATGTACTCTGGAATTACTTTATGAAATGAAAAGTGCTATTTTAATATTTCATAGTACTTCATAACTACTTGTTCAGTTGGTGAAGAATAATCATATAATTCTCGATGTGTTGTATGTACTACATCTTACTAGACTTGCTGAGCTAGTTATGCTCACTTCTTGCTTGAATTATATGATTGCAGCTAAGGCCGATCGAACCGAGGGTTCTAGTAAAGATAAAGGCAAAGCTAAGATGAATAAGTAGATTATCCTGTAATAGACTAGTATGTTTGTATGAATTATACTATGATAAACAAAAAATGTATTCGGTTACAGAACCTGGGAAAGGATTCATTACGATTGGGGGCGTCACAGAGAGCCTGCAAAGTACAATAAGGAATGAATATAAAAGTTGGTTCTCTATGTATTTATTGCCTACGACTTACATTGGGTGGATTTTCTTTCTCTGTTAGATCATATCAAATAGTTTCCTGTGATGCTACATCTTTTTCTTTTTCTGCTAAATATTGTACATCTTTTTCACCTATTTGGCTTCAATCTTTGCTGCAATTTGATTGATTCTAGCTTCTTTTATGGAACTTATTATAGTTGCTCTCTATGTCAATTTTGTCAATTTTTTTACTAAAATGAAGTATCTAGTACCCATACTCTTTTTCGAATGTTGAGTGTCAAGTGTCAAACACATATTAGGGCAAAGTGAATAGTCCTTATAACATAGGTTGCTCCATCAAAAAAGAAGTCTTATTCCTCATTATGAGATTTTGGTTACTTTGGTTTTGGAGTAGCATCCTCTTTAAATACCTCCTAAAAATTCAACTCCTCATTTCCTTGTGGCATAGTCAGCATGATTTAAATTGTACTTTTTCATGAGCAATGTGTTAGTTTTAATGAGTTTAGTGGTGTGGAAAAAACACTTGATAAGTATATACTTTCATCCAGCAACATAAGTATAAGCATTTCACCCAGCAATCTGTTGCAAGTCCACAAAGGTCTGAACATGCATATCCTTACTAGCTCCTCTTTAATTACACTCTTTAATTACACTAATGAAGATGATTCATAAGCTCTTCTAGGTGGACATAAATTAGACATGAAATTGGACATGAGTGTATTTGAATTTCACCTATTTGTATTTTTACCCACCATTGGGGGTCAAAATACAAATAAGTAAAATTCGAATACACTCATGTTCAATTTCCATGTCTACATAGAGTTTTTGTTTTTGCCTGTAGCTAGTTATGAAACTCCAACTAGACAAAGTGTTTGTTCGTCTACCAGCTTATGGAATGTCTACCATTTGGAATTCTAAACGCACTTGAGAATCTTGTTTGTCTCCTCACAACTTACCCTAAATGCAACTTATTTAATTATCAAACACAACATTTGGAGCTTAAACAAAATGGTGCAGTGGCCAAACGCACTAAACACTACCACTGCAAATGTTGGTAACTGAACATATGGATCTCAACAAGTTCTCAACACCAAACCTTGCAGTTATAAGGTCCAAAAATTTGATGAATTACCAAGACTAAAGCCATTCGACACATTATAGCCTCATTCAAGCACCTTATGCTTAGCAGACAGTTTGGCTTCACAGTTGTAATATTTCAAATCAACTAAATCATTATGGGAAGAAAGAGACCCTTCTTATATGTCAGTTTTTCAGGATCAAACTAATAGTAAATTTCATAAAAGTACTATCAAAAATAAATAAATAAATAAAACATGAAAGGAAAGTAACATTTCATTGGATATAATATGATTTAGATACAGAGAAATGCAAGAAGGAATGTTTAAGATAAGAGTAGAAGCCTAAAAGGAAATTAAGTGGCACTACAGGCACAAGACATTATGTGTTTTTTACACCGTATTCTGCAGCAAATTACTCAGAAAAGTAACTACATACGCGAATGTGTAAATCAGATCCTGGATGGAATCATTGGTATGCTATTCTGTAGGTATGCAGAAGCAGCTGCAACTCCACTCCCAAGCTGCACTGGGTAACCCACATCCTTAAGAATCATCTCAACGCCTGCAAGACAGCCCAGCAGTTGCAACTGCGAAAAGATGCATATAATTTACATGAAATGGGATCAGTAATAGACGGTAAGCTGCAAATGGACTACATAATTGAATCAAATTTTGTTCATTAATTATCTATAAACTTAAGATTTAACAAATCAATTCTGCAATAATGTAATATTTTTGATTTTATGGAGCATATATTTAGCAAGTATTTGGGGAAAACAAACACTTCCTCCATGCAAAAATATAGAATCAATTTTGACGTTTTGAGGTCAATGAAACATTTTTTTAAAATCAAGACTGATCTGAGTTCCTTTAATTTTACACAGTACACTTATAAAAATGGTAAACAATCTAAAAAGTACTACTATTTACAATGTATATTGGTTTCTAAGTTGAATGAAGTACAACAATTTTGATTGTGAAAATATATCATATAGACTTTGAAAAATCAAACTTCATCTTATATTTTGGAACAGAGTCTTAGACTCTTATTTAGGAAACAAAAACTAATAAACTCCCGTAGTAATTTGTCAAATACATTTCTTGAGCTATTTCTTTACTAAATCTCCACATTCTTGCTGATTGTGAAATTCAAGTTTCATGGTCTAGAATACACCCGCCGTTCCATAAAAAGAGTCTAATTTGTAAAATTTACAAAAATTAAGTATGTATTTATTTCATATTCATCCCTATAAATAATAAGTTGTTAATTTAATAGTGATGACATGGTAATAAAATTATACAAACAAATTTGAGAACATGTTGTATTACCATCAAAAGAGGACTCTTTTGTAGGAACAAGTCAAATAGCAAATGAGGCTCTTTTGTAGAATAGAGGGGGCATAAGAAACTATGGTTATCAGAAACGTTGATCGACTAGGTAACGAAATTGGGTAAGAGGAAGCTACCAATGATAGAATGCACAAGGCATCTAAAATATCGTACCACGATTCAAAACGATAGTACCTAGTACGCAAAACGCATGACAATAAAAGTTCCCTAGTAACCCTGTAAGAAACAAAAACAATACCTCATTTAGGTTCCCAAGATGTCCTATTCTGAAAACCTTTCCAGCTACTTTGTTCAGTCCAAGACCTAAGCTTAAATTGTATCTCTTCCATGCCCTTCTAACAACTTCTGAACTATCAATGTATGGAGGAACAACAATTGCAGTGACTGTGTCACTAAACCATTCTTCCTTTTGGGTGCAGTTCTTCAGGCCCCATGCTTCTACCGCAAGCCTGTAATTTAACGTCAAACATAGTGCAAGATATTATAGCAAAAACATAAAAAATGAACATAAATATAGGAGAATGACTTCACTTAAAATTCAGTAGTTAATTACGAAAAAATGGATAATTTTATAAGTATCGACTTGAATAATTTCCTGATAATTATAGTCCTTATTAAATTTTAGATATGACTCTATATTGAGATTCCTTTTGAGAATTTGGATAACTAATAGAACATGCTATCATACGTTCTGAAATTTGAGAACATGGATGAAAAGAAAGGATAAGGAAAACAAAAATAAATGTAATTTTTAAGTAAAACTATCTTAATGCACATTAATTCAATGGATATACTTCTAAAAATTCTAATAGTAATAAAAATGTTAAAATGTAGTGTTATTTATAGTTAATAATGTTTCCATAAAATTTTACAATCATTTCCTTTTCCTTTTCCCTCAAGTTTTCCGAGTTCCAAACTTACCCTAAATAGAAAAGCACTTACCTTGTTGCTTTGGCAAGGCGAGTGTGCCTCGCAATGACATTTTCAAGTCCTTCCTCGAAAATGAGATCAAGAGCTGCTTTAAGCCCATACAAAAGTTGGATGGAAGGAGTGTATGGCCAAAAAGTTCCCAAATTATAGAACTTTAAGTAGTCTTTCCAGTCAAAGAAAACTCTAACTGATTTTGCAGTTTTGGAGGCTTCAAGAGCTTTGGGGCTTGCACAAACAATCCCCAACCCAGTGGGAAGAGAAAGAGCCTTTTGGGAGCCAGTTAGAGCCACATCTACACCCCATTCATCCATGCGGAAATCAAGTGCACATATGGAGGAAACCCCATCAACAAGGAAGAGTGCTGGATGCTGGTAGTGATCTGAGATTCATGAAAAACCAATTAGGGTACGTTTGGAACTTAAAAAACTTGAGGAAAAATAAGAGGAAAAAATTATATGAAATCTAGAAAAAATTATTGGGACTATTTTAATCATTTATTAGGTAACATTTTAACATTGTTACTGATATTAGATATTTTGGAAGAATAGATATGATTTATTTATTTTCAATAAGATAGGTTTTCTATTTTTCTTTTAGTTCTTGTTTTCCCTTTCCTTACTTTTCCTCCATGTTTTCCAAGCTCCAAATGTAGCCTTAGTGAAACAATTAAAGGAAGTACCAAAAAACAAGATTTTTTCTATACAATTCGAAACAAATACCAAGTTAGCAAGCCCATATAAACTTTACACACATAAACAGAGAGAAAGGAAAAAGACAGTAAGAATATCTAGGAAAGCACGCTCTTGTATCAATTAAATGCTTACCAAGTATTTTTCTTACTGCAGCCAAGTTGTTGGTAACTCCAGTTGCCGTCTCATTGTGCACAATGCATACAGCCTTGATGGTATGTGCAGTATCTGCAGCAAGTTTTGATGCCAAGATTTCAAGATTGGCACCTTGGCCCCAATCACTTTCGACAACATCAACATTGAAGTTGAGGCGCTGCTGTTGATCAATCCAAAGCAAACTGAACTGCCCGATGAGAAAAGATATAATTCGATCCCCAGGAGACAGTGTGTTTGTCAATGCACTTTCCCATGCACCAGTACCTATAAATCAAGATTAACCGTGAATTAATCTACATTAATCTAAAACTTCCTGCAATATATCTTTATACTCCCTCAATTCCATAATAGTAGTCGTTTTAACTTCAGGCACATGGATTAAGCAAGTCATTTAAAACTATCACTTGGTGATTAAAATTTGAGTAAGACTTCATCACTACCCTTTTATGAGAAGTTGAGAACTAATAATACAAGAGAGACTTTCTTGGAAAAATGATAGAACTTGGGGGTAATATAGGAAAGTGAATAATTTATTCTCCAAGAAAGTTGCAAACTAAAAGTAAATTGGAACAAATTTCTTTTTTCCAAAAAGTCCATTATTATGGAATGGATGGTGTATATAATAAAAATGGACAATTTACTGAAAAGGCATAAATGTTTAGTTGTTTCACACCGCTGCAACAGAGTTGCTGTAAAGATGAGTTGGAGTAGAAAAGAAAAAGAAGTTTAAGAAAAAACTAAACAGAAATTAGGCTACATTTGAATTTGAGTATTTGAAAAGGATACATTTAGGTTTTGTTTATAGAGAGTATGCCAAATTTCCACATTTGTAAAATTCTAACAAAATGAATCACGCTCCTACAAAAATTAGGCTTCCACACCACCTCTATTTCCCAATCTGCCATCATAGTAAGTCCATTATACTTGTCGAATTCCCTTTTCAAATTCATGCATTTAGCAAAAGAATATAGTATCTCATGAAATCATCAACTTCTGCAAAGCAGACAAACATCTGCTTGATCAAGTTATGATCATATACATAATCATAGAAGTTCTAATTTACCAGGAGAAGCTAAGGTACATGGACTCAGATGGAGAGTCTGGTCGGACACAGGTACACCTCAAATTTGCCATTTTTTCACTAATATGAAGTGTCCAACACCCAAGCCCTTGTCATAGTGTCGAGCATTGGACACTGGTACTCTAGGCAAAGTAAAAATCCATGTAACTACTCCTTGTAAGCTAGTACGTACTAATAGCAGATAGGAAAAAATACTATTTCCTACAGTAATTAACTATATTCATGGCTTGTCCAATAAATATGAGAGTAAATTACTTCAAACCAATTTGTTCCTTAGGCAGATACTATGAAAAGAAAAAGCACCAGTTACACAAGCACCAAATGGTAGAGACCTAACTTGAACAAGGACATCACAATCTAAAACCCAACTAGATAGGTGGAGAAAAGTACCTGTGGTTGGAAAAAGAAATGAGGTTCCTGAAGTAGTCTTGAAAATCTTCTTGACATCCTCAAGTAGGATTTTTGTCATTGCTGGAATGGCCGGAGAGCGATAGTCCTCATTGTTCCTGTTCATTGCACGAAGGACCTGTTCTGGGATATTGACCGGCCCCGGAACAAAGAGATGGTTCCTCCCAGGTCCATAAACGTAGTCCATATTTTCCTAAAAAGTTTGTGTTCCTTGTGCTCAAACCAAGCAGCTTAGCTGCAATAACCAGTAAAAAAGTTGATTATAATTTCATGATACGCCTTTCACTTCAACCAAATTATCAACCACCGCTGATCACATCTTATAATCATAAGTTTGAGTTATTTTTCTTTTAAGTAGTGCATTCCAGTGTCTAAATTTGTGATCAAACCTGTTTTCGTTAAGAAATCCCCCTTTTGAGGTATCAAATGAACTTAGAAATGATAACAAATAGTCCATAGGATTAAGTAAAAGACTAATCATGAGATAAAACAGTCCCAATGGTGTTAAATTAGTACAAACAGTCTCATTCATCACTTTTTCAAACAAAAGTAACCTTAGAGTATTAAGATTGATTCAAATGTGTTGGTAGGCATGATTCAGGAAAAGAAAACAGTAGTTTGGCATTGTTTCAGAGATTCTATGCAGCCCCTAATATACCAGAAGGCTCAAGAAACATTTGGAGAGGATTGTAATGGTGTCTATATCTAAAGAGGTAGATTGTTTCTATATATCTCGCTTGGGACTTCTTGCTTAGGGATAAGGCCTTAACATTTTTTCAGGTCATCACCCTTCTCCAACCCTTCATATTATTCCACTATTAATAAAATTAATGGTGAAGCCGAAAAACACTAGTAATCAAACACCTTAGTTCATTCATTATCCTCTTAATTTTCACCAAACTGCATAAAGCCCTTTAATTTCCCTACATTGACTAAAGCAGAGTAAATTTAAGAACACAAAAGTAGACAGTCACTACAATTAGTGGTGTAAACAAATCGAATCAAAGCGAACAAAGCTACTGGGATTCAACTTGGAAAGTAAATTTTTTACTCGGATTCGAATTGTATTTGAAAAACTCTACTCAGATTCGACTCGGCACGAATATTTATTACTCGAATTCGATCACACTCAAATCCAATTATATTCAAACTAATCGCGAACTTCAAATTCAATTCAAGCTCGAATTCGAGTCTCCATATAGTAAGTAGTTTTATAATAGGAAAAAATGTGTGTACACAGCTGTGTATTACACAGTAGGCTATAACGATGATTTTTTGGGCTATAGCGACGGTTTCACCCGTCGTCATAGCTATTCTGGGCTATGGCGACAGTTTACCGTCGCTATAACCCAAAAAATCTGTCGTCCTGGACGTACTGTGTAATACACAGCTGTGTATATACATATAGCCCTTTATAATATATATATATATATATATATATATATATATATATATATATATATATATATATATATATACGGTCCGGATCTTAAGCTCATCCATTATTTAACATACCAAACTCACCCCCTTTAGCGACGGACCGGATAACGATTCGGTCCGTCGCTATATATAGAACCGTCGTTATATGTTGTCCGTCGCTAAAAGCTAAGACGATGGTTCTATATATAGCGACGAATATGTTAGATAAGGGGTGAGCCTAAGATTCAGACCGTGTATATATATATATATATATATATATAAAATTACCAATTAAACTTATTATTTTACTTAGAAATTAGAAAATATATTTACAATTATACTTTCAAATAAAAAATATAATTAAAATTAAAAAATAATAATAAATAATAACTATTTATTTTAATTTAATTAAATTGTGCATATATTATAAGAGAATGTATTGAGTATTTATTCGAATATGTATCGAATAATTCGAATAGTTTGAAATCCTAAACGAGCCGAGTATAACGTTGCTCAGATTATACTCGTATTTTGATTCGAACTATTTATGTGCTTAGATTTAGATTATATTATTAACGAATATAAATTTCGCTCACATTTTTTCGAATCCAACCCGAACTGTTTAGTTGGATTTAAAGCCTTAACTACAGTTATCACTCAACTGTGGAATGTTTTGAGTATAAAATATAAATAGCCCTTTTTTTTATCTAAATTGACAAAAACAGAGCAAATCTAGAACGTATAAATCTTTCAAAATGGTAACTACTAGGTATAAATGGTAACCTTTGGAAACAGCAATAGCTATCTTATGATACTGAACTACTAGGTATAAATCTTTCAAAATGGTAACTAAAATCTAACAATAATTTGTCAATTGCAGGTCCAATTAGACCACCATCTATTTTACTAAATGGATTTTGTAAACAAAAGCTATTACACATTACCAAAAGCATGACATATAATGCTTATAAGAATGTGTTTGGTCTAAAACACTTGATGGAAATATCAACAAACCATTAGACTAGCTCTCATTAACTTCGCACACTAAAGAAGTTTATGCACATTTCCCTTTACCTTCCATTTGCTAGATATTAGGTAAAGTGAAAGGGGTCAAACTGCCTCAAACTCAAAGAAATTGGGTGTTTTGCTTGTTAGATAGGGAGGAGAAAGATATAGGACGTAATACTGGAGGGTTTGCCTCCCCCTTCAAGCACACACAAAAAAAATCCTCTAAAATGAAGAGAAAAGGAAGGTCACACATAACTACTGGATTTAAATGTTCAATTTATACAGGTGCCCATTCCATTATATTTTAATACAGTATATACATATCTAACTTGAGCTGTAAACGAGTTGAGACGAGCCCTAACCTCTATAGTTGTCACGGCGCCAAGACGGGACACGACGGTAGTTGACCGCCAGGACGGCTAAGCGATAAGGCGCCCGATGGCAACAAGTCGTTAACAATGTGCAATTTATACATTATTTATTTTATTTCAAAAGTATATTGCACAATAAAATTTTATATACACTAAAATCCAAAACATAATAACTAATGTTATGAAAAAATCTCCACTTTTTACTCTTGTTTCTAGTCACAGCTCAAGCAAAGTCATCAACTACGAAGTCATTTCCATCTACCTCACAAGCATTCCTCTCATTCAAAAGAGTTGGGTCATGGGTTAGGTTAAGATCATGGGTTGAGTTATTTGAGTAATTAGAAAAATTCATGGTGGGTTATGGTAAAAAATGATTTAATCCTTTAACTTGGGCCCTCTACCAATACGTGAGCCTAGGCGGCTCGGCGTTGTCTTGCCCTTCTTCAACGCCAAAACGCCTAATCGTCACTTAGGCGACTCCATGACAACTATGCTAACCCCAAAGCGCCTCTATGGAGTTTTGAACCCATGAACTACATCATTGAGCTACTAATCATGACATTCACTACCACTAGAGCATATCATGTAATCTACTAAACAAGGGATTCTCTTCCCCCTCACCAACCCATTCAGATCCTTTTAATTATGCTACCACCAGGGTCGTTTCTGAGATTTTGGTGGGCGAAAAATAAAAATAAGACCCTTTTCGAAATAGTCTTCACCCAACAAAAATAAAAATAAATAAATAAAAAGTACAAGATGTATACAAAAAATGTCTTTCCGGAACATAAAACAAAATAGTTTGACTACAACAAAATATATGAAAAGTTTGACTAAATAGTTCGACTACAACAAAATATATGATAATACATTAATTGAAAGATACTTTTTCTAGTATTCTTAGAGCCAAAATTTTCAATCAAATTTTCAAAATCATATATATTTATCTAACAAAATACAACTGATTTTGAATTTCCCGCTCACTCTAATAAATCATCTGGGCCGTCCAAAGTTTAGGATAAATCTCATCGTCCTTGTAGTGCCGGAGGCACGGTTCATGTTGGAAACTTGTGATTCATAATATAGAAGCCACCGGAAAAGGCTAGTGCGGAGCGTAGCTCGGGCCGTAGGTATAAATACTATCTATTGTAAAGTCCTATGTAACTAAGGAATCATCAATAAACAACAAGCCGCCTGTGGAGTACCCAAATTAGGGAACCACATAAATCTCGTGTTATTCTTAATTCTCTATCGTTTGTGTGCGTGCGTGTGATCCTATACTTTAACAGATCAAAGCTAATATATATATATATATATATATATATATATATATATATATACGGTAAGTATCAAGAGCATTCTCCTTAAATAGCATTCCGCCTTAAATAACATTCTTTTATCAAAACGACGTAGTTTTGGAGGGACGCGGTGACATTTTTGTAAATACGCGGTGACATTGTATTTATAAAAATGTCAACGCGTCCCTCCAAAATTACGTCGTTTTGATAAAAGAATGCTATTTAAGGCGGAATGCTATTTAAGGAGAATACTCTTGATCCTGACCGTATATGTATGTATATATATATATATATATATATCTAATAAAATACAAATGATTTTGAATTTCCCGCTCACTCAATAAATCATCTGGGCCGTCCAAAGTTTGAGATAAATCCCACCGTCCATACATCTATCTATCTAATCTATCTAATAATGATTTTGAATTTCCCGCTCACTTAATAAATCATCTGGGCCGTTCTAAGTTTGAGATAAATCTCACTGTCCATACAGTGCCGGAGGCACGGGACCCAGCTAGTATATATATATAAAAGGACGGTCGACCCTCCGCCCATGCTCAAAAAATGGCCCTGGCTACCACCGTTCCAAAATGAGATCCAGTTTGACCTTTTAAGGTTTGAATCACCACACCTAAACATAATTATTTTCAATATTACCTTTAACAGCAAAATTACTTATCAGGAAAACGTTATTGAAAACAATCATGTCCAAGTGTTGTTGAGTTGAGTTGACTTGCAACTACATACAAACCTACTTTGAAGAAGTAGAAAATCAAATGGGACTCTTACTTTAGGACTGGGGAGTACCTTTGGCTGCTTCTCCAATGGGGAAACCTTTTTCCTTCCCCTGCTCCCTCATACCAAAACGAATCACTATACATAAATCTATAAAAAAAAGGATTAATCGTGACACACATAACCTAATTTAATATTCTCATCGTCAAATAATTATCGAATTACTCTCGAATAAAGTTGTATTTCACCCATTCAAAAGACTTGACTGTACATAGAACACAAATTAGTTTGATACATATGTAAGATATATACAACCTATAAACACATAAATTGATAATTTTACTATCGAGTAGTTCTATACGCACAAATTATGCAGATGTGCACAAATAAAGAGAAAAAAAAAAGTACTATGTGGGTCCTACAATTTAAATTATTGATAAGGTTTATTAAGTTTTTACATTATTTTTTTAGTATTCAAAATACATGGGATAATAGCGTTTGTGCACAATTGTTTGTACAAGACCTTGTCACCAATTAATTGATATTAGTACTGTAACGCCCCAGTCCCATATCAAAATATAGGGAGAAAAATTTGTCTGCATATAAAGAAATAAAGTTACTAATAGTACTTTCAAGTCATGACCTTTTGAGAGTCTGTGGTGGGCTAGATGACCCAAGAAGATATCATTGGGTCAGTGGTTTGAGGCCTTATTTGGATGGATTTGATTCGATTTGGACTTGGGATTTGACTCAAGATTTGTCCCGGACTCGGAATTTGACCCGGGTTGTTTCAAGTACAAAATACAAATGACTTTTATAATCAATATCAAGAATCTTTCAATTACAATATCAGTATGCTTTGTGAGTGAGAAGAGAAGATTCACTATAAACAAGAAAAGATAGTCTCACGATAAGGAAAGAAATACAAACTAACAAACCGGTGAGAATCAAACCTAAGAATAAGATAAGAACTCATTGGCACACGTACACTATAATAAGAGAGAAAAAAATTATGTTGTCGGGTGGTTAAGTGTTGCTTGAACGATCCCGAAGTGCCGTTAGAACAATCCCCAAAGTGTCGTTAATAATATATGAGTCATGCAATCATGTATTGTTACGTTAATTTCAATTATTTGTAATATATATCACTACCGATTATATATTTGCCCTGACATTAAAGGTAGTATCTTTTATGTTTTGCACCATTTTTGTTCGGACAATATAACGGCTATATACGATCACATATAATTTTAGGAAAGGGATAAATCCACAACAAAAAATGATATTTTCATATGAAAGTCGTCGTTATAAGATCTATAGCGACATTTTTTATGTAAAAATATAAAAAAAGTTTCGTGAAAAATATCAATTTCCTAATTTTAACTTATAAACACAAATATTAAAACTGCAAAGATCATAAAATCCATACCTTCAGCTGATTCACAAGAACTATGGAAATGGAGCGATTTATTCAAAGTTGGCAAAGGAACAAGACAGCTCTCTACCGAGTGGGGAGAAAGATGAAACATCCAAATGGAATGCATAATTTTATAAGAGCGCGGGATACCAGTCACTTTTTCATGTGGGTCCCACTTGGCAGATAAGAACGTAAGATTGTGTATCCTTGGCTAAGAATGGGTGATATCATAATATGTTATTATCACGTAAAATCACTCGCATACCGTTTACGTATACTCATATATATATTGGTATGATCTGCCTGATTTGTTCTGTACGTGGGTCATATCAATATGCATGTAAGTGTATGTGAGCTGTAATTTTATATGATAATAAACTTATTGTAATATATTTCATGTAAATGTAACTATAAATATAAGGGGAAAATGTATATACACAGCTGTGTAGTATACAGTCATCTATGACGACGATTTTTTTGAACTATGACGACGGTTCAACTGTCGTCATATATATTCTGGTCTATGACGACGGTTGAACCGTCGCTGTATCCAAAGAAAACTGTCCTCATAGTATGATATTTTCATATATTTTTTTCTTACGAGTAAATCTCGCATTCATATAAAAGACATCAATATCATTTTTAGATGAAAATAACAATTTTCTTTTTATTTATTTTTTACTATTTGTTTTTGTTCCAAAAAATAAATCGTGCAACAAATCACCTTATTAAAATGTATTTGTATATAAAACCAAATCATTTTTCTTTAACGTTAGCTCATTATTCTTCTAATTGTACATCATCTATTCATTGTTTTGTAACATAATTTTAATCATTCATTGTTCAATTTTTCCATACTATATTTTCATTGAAAAAAAAACTATTTATACATTTAACCAACATTTTATTCCTCGTGATTTTGTATGAATGAGTAAAATTAGGAGCTATTTTTCAATTATATTATAGTTTTTAATTTAACAAGGACTATTATGAAAAAAAATGAAACAAGGACAAAAATGAAGGAAGTATAATTTATACCGAGATAAAATCGCAATATCAAATAAATCTTAGGTATCAGTACAAATATGCAAAAATATAGGGACCACCACCGAAAGCAACCAATTAAATTATTAGTCCAAAAAAACCTTTCTTTTTATTTATTTTATTTATAAGGCCTGAAGAAATTAGATGTATGAGGTTGAGAAAGAACCTGTGAAAGATAATGTGATAAAGAACTGTCAACCACTCCATGCATGGGAGGCAAAAGCCACATCACAATTTGTTGTTTCTGGTTCTAATTCTATCAACTAATTTATTTATTTTTGTTTTTATTTCCTTGTTGATGAGGCTAAGTCATGAATCTTCATTTGATTCATATTTTGGCTTGCTTTGGATAATATGAAAGAAATTAAGGATAGCAAAAATTTGTGCAATTTAAATATAGATATAAACAACTTAAATTCATATCCTTTCAAATGGATATTTATATATTGTTTTCATTTTGATAAAACATTCATTGCAAATCAAAAAATTCATCTAAAAGTAAAAAAAAATAAAAAATTGAGGTTTTAAGTTATAATTTTGTTGTCTTTAAATAAAGAATATTTATACTGTCAGACCAATAAGTGTTGTTGAAAATGAAAAGTATTAATAAAACAAACACGAATATGTAGTTGCTAAATTTAGAATCCTGCTGTGTATTGAAATAAATTTATGCCAAATTAGAATTGCAAAACTTATCAATACATGAGATTGATAACAATTATAAGTGGGTCTCACTTATTACACAGCTTTTTAAAAAATAATTATCACTAATACTTATCCAACA
This sequence comes from Panax japonicus, assembly GCA_020205505.1. Classification (NCBI taxonomy): domain Eukaryota; kingdom Viridiplantae; phylum Streptophyta; class Magnoliopsida; order Apiales; family Araliaceae; genus Panax; species Panax japonicus. Next base: position 8,587,033 of record CM035112.1, on the reverse strand, counting down.
ATCAAATAATCGAGTATAACATTCACAATATATATTATTTTTTCTAAATTTATATTTAGTTTGACAGCATAATTATTTTTTCTGATATTATTCATTGCCTTCATTAACTGCGTTGAGTACCACAATCTAGAAAATTTTGTAAACCTCAATCTTTCTCCAAAGCAAATTTTGAATTGAATATTCATCGTGAAACAAACAAAAGGCAAAGTTTAATTATTATTTTTAATTATTCTCATCTTTTCAACTAACTCACTCCAATAAGATAATTTTCCCTCTCTCATTTTTCTGATGAATTTTATAAGATTAATATTGATATTTTAAACCTAACATTAGTTTCATTACTTATTTAATGTGTTTATACTATGTTTGGATTGGAAAAATTAAATTACTGAAAAAAATGAAATAGAAAAATAAATTATTCATTTTATTCTTGAATTAAATGAGTTATTCCTTTCCTCCCCTAAAAAATAAAATTAATAAATTTAGCATGATTGAAAATGGTTCATAACTGATGTCGGTAAAAATAACTCACCAATTAATGACAAATTAACATGTATTATTTCTAGAACATTATTAATGAAAGGTAGTATAATAATTTCGTTCACCGAATATTCTAGAAACATATTGAATCTCATAAAGGATAGAATTTCCATGAAATTTAACCAACTAAGGATTAGCAATCTGGAAGGTCTTTGAAGTCATGTAGTATTCTAATTCTTAACTCTCGAAGGAGAGGACTATCATACTATAAATAAGGGATGTTCCAGCAAAAGATACACAATTTTACTACCTTAATAATTTTTTTCTCCTCGTATCAACATTCTGACTTAAGTATTGGAGAGTCCTTCCGGAGTCCCCAACTTCGGTGGACCTTTTATTTATGGATTGACCAAAACCCTAATTTGGAGCAGCTGATTGACGCAGTAAATAGCAAATTGGCGTCATATGTGGGAAACAAACAAAAAGTCATTCTTTTTCTGACATTTCAAAAAATCATCATGAATTCTCGCGCTTCAGCATCAAATCAATACACCACTATAATCACTTTTTTTATTCTGAAATATCATGTGAAGTTGAAATTCCCAATAACAAGTGGAATGAAGGAAGTCAATGGTGATCAAAAAGTGGTTTGGGAGGAGGCCAAGTTTTGCCTATTGATTTTTTAGATGTGAGGGAGGTGGATAAATATCAAATAAGAGAACATGCAAAGTAAATAGTCTCAATTTTATTGGAAGATGTTTCATCAATACCTTATATATAAAGGCAGTAAAGGCGATCTTAATTTGAGTCAATTTGGAGTTAACTCGCTCAATTGAAAAAAACTCACGCTAGATCAATCTCGCCTTCAATCGAAAAAACCGGTTGTTGTCTCTTCAGATTTCCCAATCCTCCATCTTCCTCTTCCTCTTCCTCTTCCGTTTTCGCTTCCCCATTCAATAATGGCGTACCAATCACAAGAAGTAGAAGAGAAAACACCCCCAAAAAACCTCCCAAAAGTCTTAATCCTCAAACCACCCAACGTTTTCAAGATCCTCGAGAAGCATTTTTGCCGGAAATTCGAATTCCTCCGGCCATGGGAATCTCCATTACCCACCGATCAATTCCTTTAATTTCAATCCACGCAACTTCGGTTCAAGCCATGTTCTGCAACTCTGATACTCGCGTCACCGCCGATCTCCTCCGCCGCCTCCCGTCGCTTGGCCTCATCGTCGCCAACAGCACCGACGTCGACCACTAAGGCCTTAGTGGGGAAGCAGATGCAGAGTTTTTATCAACAGTGTAGCAAGTTTGTGAATTCATTTCTCCGATTTAACACCATATTATCATGTTGTTAATAATTTTTGTTTATGGATTATTGTCTATTTCCTCTCTTTAATGTAGCATCAATTTGTCATATGGATTTCGAATAATGGGTTCTTTTTCATATGTTGTTTTGTACCTTATTTAATTGAGTATTGGCCCCAATTTTGTTCATCACATAATGGCTTTTCTTGCACTCCCTTTAGAAGAATCTAAATGGAACATATATTTCAGTAAGCATTTCCAATTCAAACCCAAACTCAAACCCAGGTTTTTTTGATTCATTTATGTTTTTATTTTACATATAAAAATGGCTGAATTTGTATTTTTTATATACATGGGTCTGTTGTTCTTTGATATTTTAGACGTTTATATTTTTTTGAATTAGACCATTTTCTCTTTTATTGGGTGATCTGAATTTGAATGTTAAAACAAATTGTTTCTGGGTAAAATTTAGTTGGTCATACATATTTTTGTCATTAATCCAAGTCTGAAAATTTATAGACCTTAACTAATTTATGACTGGATTATTGAGGTGATTTTCTAATTTTGTGGCATTTTGTTACTGATTTGCTTAAGTTGCTATATAATGAGGGGAAAAGTGTAGCTCTAACTCAGTAACTCAGATGAGAGCTCATATGAGAAGATGAGGGCTGCCCTTCCTAAAGTGGTTATTCGGGCAGAGAGCTCAGTAGCTCAGAACTACAGATAGGAGTCAACACCGTGGTTTCATCCAGTAAGCATTTTCAACCCAAACACAGATTTTTTGATTCATTTATGTTTTTATTTTACATATAAAAATGGTTGAATTTGTATTTTTATATTTTTAGTCATTCCTTTGTTTTATCGACTGTGAAATAAATTTACAGTAGGCAAGTGGATGTAGATAAATTTGGCATATGCCTCATCTCTAAGTATCTTTATATAGAGAATACCCAATAGGATGGTGCTTGATTAAAGTTTACATACTCGAGAAACACCTACCCTAAATAGAGAAATCCATTTGCCAAATACAACACAATGAAATCCATTTATATCTTTGTCATACTAAACACACAGTGAAATCCATTTATAGTTGATGATGATGCAACTATTATAGAGATACTGCATATTCTTTTTGGACAAGTGTTCCACTTTCTCTTTGTTGGTGATGAAGATCAAATTCATGTGCCATCTTCTTTGTCTTTGTGTAGTGCAGAATTTGAATTTATTGAAAGATATAGGATCTCAATTATTTGACTGCAATATGTGATAAGAAGAGTTTGCTTTACGAAAACAAGTGTTTTTTTATTACTTAAAGGCAGCTTCTTGAAATAGAATTTGGGCTGCAGGGAGATATACTGACTCAATGTGTCCATAATATATGATTATGTGCCAATACTATCTACAATGAATTTAAAATTTATAGATTTATTCTTTGTGACTTCAATTTCTTATGATGCTTCTTGCTTGGCTCAAAACATTATGCAGAAGGAAACATGCATTTGTAAGGGTTTTTTTATATGTTACATAATGGTGAAAGCAACATTTTCATCGTCAGATTAGATATTTGAACCACATTGTGTCATTTCTCCATGCAGCTTCTAAGCTTGAGGACATGCAGCCTTGCACTCTTTAAATATTGACATGTTTCTGTTTCACCAACAATTTATTCACACTTCAATTATATTAGTCACATGGATATCAAATGTCATTTCCTTAAGATAGTCCTGAATATTCATTTTAGTTGTTGAATATGGCCTTATGTATTTTCCATGGATTACAGGTGGATGAGATGAATTGCCTGGTTTCTGAACTTGCTGATGTAGCAGCACAGGAAAGAGCCATGCTTGATGAATGTGAAGCTCTGTTAGAAACTACAATGGCTATGCAGGTGAGAACAATAACAAAGATGCTTGGTTTCACTTCAAGTCATGTTGAAAATCACATTTCATTTGTTTTAATAATTTTGTCCTCGTATTGCTTTCTGAGTTGACCTTGCTAATAAACTGAGAACATCAAAAATGATCATGACTTATGTTCTTTATCATCTCTCTTTCTGTGCAGTGTTACAAGCTTTAGTGTTACAACTGCAGATATGGAATATAGCATTTCCAGGAAAAACCAAAGAATTTTGCGTTCAAAATTTGTATTTCTGAATTATGTTTCTTATCAGTAGTAAAATAATTTTGTATGTTTAACAAATTTTAGTTTGAAGTAATAATCTCATGTTTTTTAATACAAGAACTTCATCTAGGTTATGTTTGCTCTCCTCTCTCAGGAACCCAATGTTGAGTGGACATGGAAGGAATTTAGATAGACGATGTTGAAGTTTGTGTGGATCGACCTTGAAGACTAGAACATTACTCAATATTCAGATTGCGAAAAATGTTTGCAAGTTTGACTGGTATCTACTATTAACTTAAGTCTTCTTGCTTCCTGATAATTTTAAAGTCCATAACAAAAAGATTGAAATTTCCAGTGTAAGCCACTCCCTCCATTCTAAATTTAAAAAACTTTTTAATCGACTCTAAAAAGTCAAAAGTAATCATATACTTTGGAATACAGTATTTTTTTTTTTAAAAAAAATTAGTATAATTATTTGTGTGAGCCATTTGTTTTAGGAGTCAACTTAATCTATCCATCCATGGCAGTAACTGTGGTTGATCAAGCTTTTCTCCATAATGTGATACTGCATAGCTCTGGCATTTGAGAGTAGTACTCTGTTTGGACCTTTCGGTACTTTTGTCCTTAAAAAATGCTGAATAAACTGATATCTTGGTTTTCTTTAGGTAGGGTTTTACTGTTTTTTTGAAAGCCTAAGATTAAATCTTTAAACCCCAGTTAATATTCTAATAAAAATACAATGTATATCGCATTAAAGGTGGAAATAATATTATAACAAAATCAACATGTTTACAAATGTAAGTGATATGTCATGCAAAAAACATATCACTTACATTAGTTTATGTGATTATCTTCACAACCAGAAATGATCAGGATATGGTTTATTGTTTAAGTTACTCTAAAGTATTGTCATTCAGCCTTTATTTTGATTTCCTTTTAATGTTATGTGTTAATTATTCAAAGTTTGGGGTGCTTTGTTAGGAGAGATCTCAACTGATAGCCCCTCCATCCCAAATTGAGAATTTCAATTTACATAAACATGATCAGTTGATTTTTGATGTTTAATGTGGACTCCTCATTTGTTCATTTTCTTTACAACTTTTGATATGTTGAATAACGACTCTAAGTATGAGGTAAATGTGGATGATATGGAAAAGATTTTGTAATGAATTCGTGTTAAAAATATAATTAGGAGGCTGACATCGAGTTTAGCGAAATGAGAAGATTACCGTTTACAATTTTCAGATAGCTAACTTCTTCAAATTTTTATTTCTTTATAGTTCTTAAGAGACAGTTTAATATTAAGTTGTTTTTTTTTTAAAAAAAAAGGGTAAGATTTTACTGGCTTGAAATTGTGCTTACAACTGCTGCTCATTTCATAGGCAAGAATAATTTTGACCTCTAATAGTTGCGCAAAATTGTGTTTCTAATCTTTGGTTGTACATTGATAAGACGTCTTATGTTCAGTGGACTTGATGAAAGAGGGTTAACCGTGATCCTGTTTAATGAAAAAATTGACATGCTCAAAGGATCAATGAGACTTGCAGTCGACCGTGTGGAAGGCACTGATTCAGCTAGTTTTTGTCAATGATCGAGTTTGAGCAACTGAATGTTGTTGAAGAGTGACATTCTAACCGGCGTTGCTCTTTCCTACCAATAATAAAAACCAATCTGAAGCTTTCACTGTTTATTAAAATTTGTTTCTCATGTCATGTAAAAATGTATTGAAAAATTTATATGAAAATAATTTATTATAAAAAAAATACTTTTTCCATCGTAATTTTAATAAATTATACAATTTGTTATTCAAACTAGCTCGTGCATTGCATGGGCTACCAACTAGTCTTAAATAAATTCAGAAATTCATAAAGAATGCGTTAAGATAATACGCAAAGATTCAAAGAAGAATCTTAAAAGGCAAGAAGTAGAGGATCAGGGAACACCTGATTTTAATAATCATATAAAACAGTATGATTAGAAAGAAGATAAGAGGATCGTAAAATGAAACGATCATAGAATAAGAAAGAATCGTAATATAACACGATTATAAGATAAGATCACAACGTGATCTGATCAAGTCAAAGAAGGACAGATAATCAATCGAATGACTGAAAATTTATAGCAGAATGACTATATGGAAATTGTACTATGAGATAGTACAAAGAAAACTCAAAAATAGTTATAAATGATGAAATAGAAATTAAAAAAAATTATTGAGTAAAGAACAAGAAAAGATTTGTTGGGATTAAGTGGGATTTCAATTGAGGACTCATGTGATAGCCGAGTTGTACAAACTTTTGTATGAGCCAAAGTTTTGTGCTTGGTTTAATGACCACTTGGTTTATTACATTGATAATCATTGAAATGTCGGTGTCGCCTATCGGTATATGTATGGTGAAAAGGTGATTCTTTTCTCATATTTATATATGATAGTAGAGAATACAAGAGTAGGTGCGATTCTTAAAACTCGTACTTATGGCAAGTTTGTGACTCATAATTGTATGGATGTTTTGAACCCCTAAGCGTATGGACAATCCCTGATTAGTTCTTGGACTACGTATTGCTAGGACAAGTTCTTAGACTACGTATTGCTAGGAAAAGTTCTTAAACTCGTATTTTTATGGCAAGTTCCTAAACACATAATGTGTGGTAAGTTTGATGAATTGTACTAAGGTATAGGAATATTATAGAATAAGAGCTAATTAATTATAGTAGATTGCGTGTTAATGGTGCTAAAGATAGATAAAATTGTTTCATGGTGAGACAATGGAAGAAGTTGAAGCTGATGAAGGAAGAAATGGATATTCCAAATCTTCTAGCTATGCTAGATTTCAAAATTTATTGGAATCGTGCTGACAGTCGCACTATTGTGTTTTTGAAAAATATATTGGGTCAAATTGTTGAACCAATAAGTTTTTTTTTTTTTAAAAATCTCGGTTGTTTCCTATGTCTACACTAATTGTATCGGCTAAACAAAGTTGAAAATATCAAAATATATTTTATATAGTCATCAATGCATCATTAACACGATGTAGCTATGACAAATGATGGAGTCATCAATGCAGCCTAACCTAGTGTTAGATGTGATTTAAGGATCTTCAGCCCACTATGGTATGGTGTAATATGATAAAGTCAAAAAATGATGACATTGTTAACAAGTTGTTAAATACTGAGCGGTAGTATGCGTCATAAAATGATTTTTAGTTTTTTTTTATAATTAAAGAGGTGTTAAAGCCAATTGAATCGGCTAGACACAGATTCAGATATTATTTTTATATTAAACTTTTGAACTGTCCAACTAAATTGAATTGGTATGGACTCCATACTGAGTAAGAACTTCCCTATAGTGGGTTTATTTTATATTGCGTCCTGGGGACGGCAAAGAGGAACTGAAAGAAATTGTTCCGTCGAGATAGTGTAGTGTTGATCAACACAGAACATCCTTGAATTAGGAAATCCTATTGCGCTAAATAGCGATGGCAATGAACGTAAATGTCTTTCAAATTTATATTGCGTCCTAGGGATGGCAAAGAGGGACTGAAAAAGTGTTCCGCTAAGATATTATGGATCAACACAGTGCATAAACATGTTGATCACCTATATGTCCGTAAGATATGTCGGTTTGCAGATGGATTTCTGTTAAAACCTTTTCAAAAATAAAGTTTATGGTCTTTATGACCTTTAACATTATACAGAAAGCTCTTCCTAAGCGAATCTTTTGAATTCTTGAATTATTCATATTGCTTCACATTTATTAATCAATTGTAAGGAATTTCTGTTCTAGAAATTGGGTATAGAAAGAATGAAGTTCCTTAAGAGGAACTAGGTTGTCGAACACGACAGTGGTTTATGAATCCTTAAAGAAGGAAAAAGGTAGAGTTATGAGAAATAAAGATTTTCGGATAATGAAATTGATAAGGAATAATCACGTGAAGATTAGAAACGTGAAAGAATTAAAAAGTAAGTCCAAGAATTATAGAACTTTTGAAAGAACATGAAGAATGTAATGGTTTAGAAATATTCTTAGAAAAAGAAATTTGAGAAGTAAATAATACTCGTAATATAATCGAGGTTAATAAAGGTTTAGAAATGAAACCTATAGAATTGATTAAGAAAAGAAAGGAGATAGATGATATAAAATCTAAGGAAATGGTACGTTGAAATGATTCAACGATAAAGTTACGAGAAAGAATAAGATCTAAACCGATTAAGAACGATTTGGTATTGTGATTCCGGGGAAGAAATCCTTATAAGGGGGGAAGAATGCGACAATCCGAGTTTTTAAGAGATATCAAAATAAGGATTGAAATAAATAAAATTCTTATTATGTGATATATATTGATATTGTACTATATAATTGAATATATATTGTGCAATGTGATAACGTGTAAAGTAATAAATATTGATATTTATTTATTATAGGTGAATAAATTGCTGAAAACAATTTATAGAAAGGAAAGGAAATATTTGAATATATTATATTTTGATTGCAAATAAATTGTGGAAAAACAATTTTTAAAAAAAAAGATATGATCAAAGGATACAAAGATTTGTATGCATTAAATAAAGCATATTAAAATAAATTATTTTAATATAATAAATTTAATATATTAAATAAATTAATGTATGAGATGTAATACATTATATAATATGTAATGTATGTGGTATAATATATATGTAATATATGTACTGCATATATATTATATATTATATATTAAGCCTTACTAAGATGACTAAGCAAGCCTTAAGCTTGAGCTGACAATGAAGTAAAACATTGGTGGAATGACTCAGCAAATTGCAAAATGTAATATGTAGCAGGGGAGAAAAACAGGAGGGGGCTAAGTCTTAAAAAGTTTTCTCTCCTTTCTATTCCTTTATCCCTTCCTAACAGTTACATGTTATAACACTCAAACTCCTCCTAATTTTCGGCCAAGAAAAAAATGGATATAAGTTACTGATTGAAGGAAGTCGAGCAACATATAGCAGGGTAGGGGTTGTACCCATTTGATTTTCTAAAGATAGAACGAAGTCAAATTCAAATAAGTTTTATATATTAAGTTAATGTGGTAGAAGAAGTTGATGTCAAGTATGATATATGATAATCGCGATATGATTGCGCTGTGAGTTGGACTGTGAATCCATGTCTGGGACTGAGTATTGAAGGTGTCCATATAAATTAGCAATGAAAATAGAGAATTTTATGTTGGATATTGCAAGTGAGTTTTTAAAATAAAAGATAGCAAACTAACTTGTTAATTAGTTGTGAATATGTATCCATGTAAGCTTTTCATTAAGAATTAATGCTCGTGGACTGGATTATAGCTAAAAGAGATTAGGTTGGTTGTGTGGAGTATACCTAGCAAAAAATAGGGTTGGATTGGTTTTGGGTTACATAAAATAGGTTTGGATTAGTTTTAGAATCAAAATCATATTACCTATATTTAATAGGGTACTTTACATAAATATACAATAAATAGAAAGTAATTACAAGAAAAGTACATCAACCAAATAATTACAAAAAGAATATAATTATTACAAAAAAAGTGCAATTCACATTAATAAGGAAACCTAAAATCAAGGACAAATAACTGCCTTAATTCAAATTCAAATTCAAAAATTTGGATCTAACAAAAAAAATAAATTCAAATTCAAAATAATAATTCAAATTCAAATCTTCATCTCCCTCGCATACACTTTGAAATAATAGTTCGCCTTTACACTACCGCTACACCTCACATACTCCGCCGCTACACCGCCGCGAATCTCCGTAGTCCAAAACGCCAATGAGAATAAGAAGATTCGCCCTACAAAAAGTTTAAAAATAAATAAATATAACTATTAGTGTTCTGAAAAAAAATTTGTAACTATTTTGTTACTAATAAATAATAAAATGGTTATCTTTGTATGAATGGTTGGCTACCAACTCCATCACATTGAATTAGTAACCAAACTTTTATATCAAGGTAACCAAACTTTTATACCAAGATAACCAATCTATCTTCACACATGCAGTATGAATTAGTTACCTTCATCTGAAAGTTTGGCAACTAACTGCATGAAGGTTTGGCTACCAACTGTATTACTTGCAAAATAATTTGGAAACTTAATAAAACAGAATTGGTTACATTTTAGTTATGTAATTATTAGTGTATTAGTTATGTAATTATTAATTGTAAAAAATTGACTTCTGAATAAACAAATACTATTCTTTCGTTTAAGAGGGAAGATTCATTTCCATTAGTTCAACAACCACGGTTAAATATAGGTTGTAGAATTAGTTCTAGCAGAATAACAAAACATATAAAAAAATAATCTTACCTTGCTTGAAACATAATGATGAACTAGGATTATCCCCCACATTCATAACAAATAACACATCTTTGCACCGCATATCGAACCAGCAAACACAGCCATCCTAATTATCAAAAAATAAGTAATCAGACCCAATAAAAGAAAGCCCAAATTCAAGAATAATTCACTTTCAGACTTTCAGTCAATTACTCATTAGAAATGAATCACTTCCAGTCAAAAGCATTAATATTTCAAATCCAATAAGACTATTTAACTTCATAAAAATCAATTTGCTACTACACCTGAGCTTCATTTTTTGCTCCAATTTTTTTTCCTTTATAATTCGAGAAATTGGTGGGAGAATAAGAGGGTACCTCGCCAGAAGTGGCTACGAGGCCAGGGCGGCCACGGGAGGCGATACACAGCAGGTGGTCGTGGCCGTATGCCCTCTCAATCGTCTTGATTCTGCCATACTTCGTCTCCCTCTCGCTGTCCCTCTCCCTCTCTCTCTCTCACAGTTGTCTTGATTATATGTAGTTTCTCAGTTTCTCTCTGACTCTCTCCCTCTCTGTTTGATGGATAGATGATTTAGTTACCTTCATCTGAAAGTTTGGCAACCAACTGCATGAAGGTTTGGCTACCAACTGTATTACTTGCAAAATAATTTGGAAACTTAATAAAACAGAATTGGTTACCTTGGTATGAAGGTTTGGCTACCAACTGCATTATGAAAGGTTTGTCTGTTGTTGAGCCAGGCTGGTGGGTCCACTGTCAATCGTTCCAATATTGCTCGGCAGCTTGAGATTTGGCGAATTAATGGACTGGACTTCAACTTTATTGAGAACGATAGGATAAGGCTTTTTGAGTTGCTTGCTGGTAATATTCATAGAGCTTTAGATGATATAAATATTGACTGAAAAAGGTTTTTAGGGTTATTGATGTGGTACAAGCTTCCACCAAACACCTCATTACCTATTGTTTTTCAAACTTATCAGAAGCTTCTTGATGATGGAAAGGCACCGTATCCAGTCCCAGTTTACATTGATGAAGGACCACTAGAAGAAGGAATGAAGTGGAGTCCAGAGGAACACTTTGACCTTGCATATTATCTTATGCTTCTTCATGCCAGTAGAGAAAGAAAATTTCTGTCTCCGGCGGCGGCGGCGCTGGCCGATTTCTACGTCCTGTAGCTGCCATTTTTTTTAGTTTAGCAGAAGAGAGAGAAAGATATTTTAAATGTTGCAGAATTCTAATTAAGGAGGATTGTTTTAAATAACTTAAGGAGAGAGAAGAAGCTATAACTAATCCTTAAATTAAGGAATTCTAATTGAATTATAATTCCCTAAATTAAGGAATCCTACTTACACTAGAATATGTAAATAAATATGAAAGTGTATTAGTTATGTAATTATTATATGAGTGCACTATTTTTGTAATTTTTTTTAAAAATGTAAGAGAATATGTAAATCACCCTATTTAATATGGGTTATGTGGGTTGGATTTAAATAATTATTGGTCGAATCCAGCTCGACCAATTTTGCAAATTATAGTTTCACTAAAATTTTAATTTTTGTTATACTAAGAGAGTCTTATTTTAATTTTTTTGATCCAAGTTTGAAACTTAAAATTTTAATTGATGTGACTAATTTAAGTATTAAAAATATTAATTTTGTTATTATAGGCACTTTCAAAAAAAAATTACATTAATAATTATTATGTTAATTAAAATTAATGAAATTATTGAGAATTTTGAATAAGTTTTTTTTGAATGTAAAATTATCTTCCCCAATCCCCACTTGTATAAATTTTTTATACTCAAATGTATAAATATTTTATACAACTACACACAGTTGTAAAATTAATGAGATAATTTATTTGAATAATCTTATTTTTGCAATGCGGGGGGGGGGGGGGGGGGGGGTTGGGAGTGGGGGTGCGAGGCAGGGGGCGGAGGGGAGGGTATATACATAATCAATAAATATTATTTTTTTTGGGTTGGGTTGGGGTGGGGGCGGGGGTGGGGGGCAAGGGTAGGAGTACTATTGGGATTTGTGGAATAAATATTTATAATATAATATATTTGAACAAACGATTGAATATATATTTAATATATAAATAAATTTTTTGAAAACAATTTATGGAGATAAGGAGGAAATTAAATTAAATTATATAATATAAATTGTATAATTTAAATAAGTTATTTTAATTAATTAAGGGAGGAGATATTAATTATTTAAATCAGTAGTTCATTATACTAAAAAGTGTTTACTTTATTATGGATTAATTTCATAATTAGTGAAATTATTTTTATACATAATTACAAATGTATAAATTATAAAAGTATGTAATATGTATATAATCTAATATGTATAATGTATATGTGTTATATAAGAATGTAGTATAATAATGCATACATGTTGATGCATTAGCTCTACAAAGTGCAAAAAACTATTATAGAATAATATGGGTCAAAATTAGTTAAACTAGATTCAACCCATATTTATAATAATAATATGGGTCCAAAACCAAACCAACCCATCACTTAAAAACTAGTTAACCAACCCAATAGATCTAAGTGGTTTTGGTTAACTGTATGGTTTTCAACCAACATTGCCAAGTCTGGTGTGGAGGAATAAGGAGACTAAAATGGGATTGAAGAGTAAACAAATGGCTATAAAAAGAAGATTTCAAAATAGTGCTCCCAAGTTGCTCGATAAAAGTTCTAAATGGACTATTTTGACTAAAAATATTAGACAAAAACAAGGCTTGGGTTAGATATATATTGTATACGATGATAACTAAAGAGATTGAGCTTACTAAGTTAAAACGAAAATCAATTTGAAATCAAAAAAAATTCAAAAGTAGTAAGATAAGGCATTAGCCACGACTTTGGGCTGTTTGGAAGGTCCGAAGTGGACGTCTATTTTCTTAAAAAAATACCTTGATATGTTATGTTTATCATACTCAACAATAGACGTGAACCGAGATAGGAGCTAGAACTAAAAATTTCACAAAGTGGCCAAAATGGGAAGTTTGTTGTCGCGTTTCAGCAGCAATGGGCTGTAGCAGTGTACTATAGGGCAACAGGGGGACCTCCCTTGTGCTATCAAATTATCACGTGTTGTCTACTTAAAACGTTTGAGCTATCATTTCCCTAAATAGGTGGGTACACCACCTATATAATATGCAAATTTTCAGCATGAACGGATCATCTCTTTGATAAAAATAATAATTCAATAAATGTGATTCTAAAATGTGTAATCGTAAAGGTTGCGATTCAGGGAAAGAAAGAAAGAAAGATAGAAAAGTTTTAATTATTCGCATTTTCAACTGTTATTTCAATAAATTATGATGTAAAGTTAAAATAAGATAGGATCTAACGCACAAGATCGGGAAGGAAAATAGTTTCGATTTTGGGTTCGTCACAACACCAACCATGAACCTTGTGCAATTCATATAACACATAACACTGATATGTAAACAAGCTTTGAATCTCATTATAAGAATATAAGGTCTTTATAAACATGTTCAAAATTGCATAACTCAAAGAAACTTGGTTTTCAAGACTGCCACCTCGACTTCAGTCCAGAAAACAACTCTGTTCAGCAGAGTCCAAAATATTCATATACCAACCTTGATTATCATGTTTCTTAACTGATTCTTATTAGGTATGAACACTTGTAACATACATAAATACATATTATATATTACATGGCATGATTTAAACAATTCAATTCTCTTGATTTTGAAAATACTCTCACATAAGCATTTCATCAAATACTAAAAAAAAACATTACATTCATTACCTATGATCACATCCTTTTTCATGTATTATATGACACCCCCAAATCCGGGTACTCGAACTTCCCACAGATTTGATGTTCACTCACCAAAAATAATTAACATCTAACTACCCATAATAATGTTAGCAATAAAATTTAAATATAATCTCCCCAATAAAGGGTTACAACATCTAAAACAAATCAATCCCAGGTTATCTAACCTTAATACATCAAATGCGGAAACATCATAAACAAATAAGTCTTAAACATTACATCATAAGTCTTAATATAAACATTCTCAAATATTAAATGAGTCTTCATCATTTGCTTGCTTTTCCCTTGCCCTTACTTGTGGATGGCTCATCAACTCTAACAATCTTAATTAGCTGCAATGTTATTATGCAAGAATGAGCAACAATTGCCCACAAGTTTAACAATAGAACAATAATAATAACATGCGAATAAACAATGGATACTGAACCAAAAGAAGTCTCGGCTTTTGAATCAAGATTAGAACAGGAATCAAAAGTACATCTGAGGGTCACAAGACCACGAACTATGTCTCAGGTCACCAAGTATTTCTAATTTAAACCTTTAACAGTCGTAAGACTATATGGACCTTACTTCTCGTACCTAGGGGGATCAACCCTTAGTACCATGTACGTACACAACATCTTAACGCTATCGCGTAATATAATCCCCTGTAGCAGGGTTGTTCATCTGAACTTTGACATTAGAGTCCTCACCAAAGAAAGTTTGGTGTGGATGGATCTCAAGGGTAATTTAGAGTTCAATGATCATCAACTAAGGATTAGTTGATTCAATAAAGATTTAGTATCTATTCAAGGTTTCAATGAAATATTGAAATCAATACTCAAATCAAAGATTAAAATCTCAATTCTATACAGTTGAATGAACTTTGTATAACAAAGAGTAATACTTCAAGAGAATTAGAATATTTCATTTGGAATCATGAACTTGTATAATTAAGCTTGAACAATTCAAAATAAGAATATTAAGCTTATTCAACAATAATAAGATTTAAGAACTTACTCAACGAAAGTTTAGAAATAGAAACTTACACAATCTTAATATATAATAAGAATTTTCTCAATGTAAGAATAGAGTTTGAAAACTCGCGTAATCATAATTAAGATAGGGTATGAAACTTTCTCAACATAAGAGTAAGGTTTAGAAATGTATCGCCCAGAAAAATTGGATTTTTGAGAATTAATTTTTTTTGATTATGTGGATTAAATGAATTTAATTAATTAATTATGGGAGTAAGCTATTTGAAGGTCGTTCTATGACCTAGACATATCGGAATGTCGTATTATTTTGGCTACGTTGTAGAATTAAAGTGTTTGAATTTTCAAGATGAAAATAAAAGCTTTCCGAGAAATTTTTTGAAAAACACTATTCACACATTTCTGCTCGGGAATTATTTTTGAACTTCCGAGAAATACATAATAATAGAATATCAAGGTGAGATAGAATATCCAATAATATTTCAGTTATAACAAATGTAGTTTTTCGTCTGCGGACTTAAAACCTAACGATTAGAGAAAGTGATTTCCGAGAAGAAAATGAAAATTGTATAATGAATTAAAGCGATGATCGTATAATATGTAAGTATTGTACAAGGTAATGAATACGAGTATGATACGAAGTATTATATGACTAGTTATGAATAATGGTATGTCGTATATGAATAAGTATACGAGTAAGAATGCGTAGATTATACGTTATAAGGCTTTAAGCCATATGTAATGGATTTGTTGAATTGTGTAGGAAATTGTAATGTCCAATTGGGATAACAATAAAGCCCAATACG
Organism: Panax japonicus; assembly: GCA_020205505.1. Taxonomy (NCBI): domain Eukaryota; kingdom Viridiplantae; phylum Streptophyta; class Magnoliopsida; order Apiales; family Araliaceae; genus Panax; species Panax japonicus. Next base: position 8,571,220 of record CM035112.1, on the reverse strand, counting down.
AATTAATGTTAAATCCCAAATGTAGGAATGGTTAAGTCCAATGTAATTTAATGAACAAGCCCAAGTGTTTGTTTAATTACAAGCCCAATGTATAAGATAAGTTAATTAAGCTAATTGAATGTAAGGCCCAAGATAAGATCCAATTGGTAAAGCTTGATCCATGGGGCAACCCATGGATGAATTGGTGACCAAGAATTAAGTGTGTTGAGCAAGTAGACTTAAGGGTTAAGCAAAAGATAAGTTAAGTAATTTAAAAGCTAAGTAAAGTGCTTATGTGTGATGAGCAAGCAAAGTGCTTTTATGTGATTAACAAGTAAACTTAATGGCTAAGTGTTGTGATGACCAAGTAATTAATGATGAGCAAGTAAAAGGATAAGCTATGTGCTAAGCAAGTATACTTAAGAGTTAAGTAAGTGTGGTGGCCAAGTTTACTTAATAGCTAGGTAATGAATAGTAAGGAGGTGGAGTGGCTTTATGACCATTATACCCTCGCTTTCAGATTTCTATAAATAGCAAGCTTGGATTTTATTTTTGTTGGTTGTTCATTTCATCCAACAAGTTGAGAGCTTATTTGTTAGAGAAAATAAGCTAGAAAAGCTAGGAAGTTAGTCTTTCATATTTCAAAAAGCAAGAAGAAGATCAAAGATTAACCAAGTAATTATCAAGGGTAAGAACTTAAACCATTAATCTCTTCCTCTTCCATTGTTAGAGAAGTGGGTTGTGACGCCCCCAAATCTGGGTATCTTCCAACCCGACAGATGGTGCTACATGGTACTACCATTCATACATTCATTCAATTGAAAAGTCTCAAAAGAACTAATATATCTTCTATATATTCAAAATAATATTACATTTCCCAGGTTCTTTGTAACCCATTCGTTTGTTCTTGTCATAATATCAAATATATTACAATTGTTCACCTATACTATTACATAAGTAATCTAAGGGTTCGTCTTCGCCTCGCCCTTATCCTTGACGGAGCCTTCAGTGTGACGCCCCCAAATTCAGGTATCTTTCAACCCGACATATGATGCTCCACTATACTAATATCCATACAATCATTCCATTAAAATACAACAAAATAAAGGTAATTACTATCTTCTTATTACAATCAAAGTATATTCCTCCCCAGGTTCATAAACCGATTACATCATTCGTTGTTCATAATGTATAATACATACAGACATACTAATCTATTACACGATGGTTAAGTATCCATCTTAGCCTTGCCCTTATGTCTCTTGGCATTCTCAGTACGTTCATCCTTAACTGCAATTATATAATTCACGCAAGAAGTGAGCATAACAAGCTCAACAAGTTTTAACAAAGGATAGCAGTAATACCACATTCGTGAATTATATGTCAATTCCTACATAACTGAACAAATAGTTATGAAGCATTATGAAACAATAATACTTTAACATTTCATATCATCAATTCCCAAAGTATAGAGTAGATTAGGAATTCTGAACCGGTCGATAGACCATGAACAGTAGCTTTCTGTTTTCATACTTGAAAAGGATATCACAGCACTAAAGTTGTACATCCGCATTACTTACGAGCACTTCTAGGTGATCAGCCTATAGTACTCTATGTTGATCAACACTCATTCATTAAATGTATTTAAGTTTAATATTTGGCAAACTTGCGTGCCCATCGAATAATCGATGAAAAATATTTTTGTTTGTTCATAGACTAACCTTACCTTCATATCCGTACCAATTACTTGGCATATGATAGCGTTAACATTTCTATATAGAAAGATATAATGTCAATCAATCTATATACTACGAGTAGTCTAGCCGAATTAAATCTGGCATCGACCCTTTCTCTGAAACCAGTCGTGCAATTCAGTATAATAAATCACATAAAACTTGACTAACATGAAAGTCAGATAAGCGTTAAGAAAACTTGCCTTTCAGTGTCTTTAAATAATTTAATCGTCTGACCACAACCTTTACAAAATTTACATGATATATTCACATAGCACACTATAATTAGCTATTAAAAAAATGTTCACATTGTTTCTACCAACTTCTTTCTCTTCTATGTCTTAGTTAATTTAATATTAATAATAAAGTCAACTCGACTTACTACCCTTCATCCCAGCTTATTAACCAACTGACGTTATTAATCGGACTCAAACATCGTTGATAAAGTACCGACTTTGTTCATCATTCAAAACTTATTAACATGCATTCAATTCCTAAATTCAATACCATATACTCTAGTATAGGTAGTATAGGAATAGTTTCAATACACTTATGAAGTGTACAAACATTACCCTTATAGATCTATGAACAATTGAAGTTCAAAACCTAATTTCTCTATCAAAAGCCCTGCACTCTCGCCGCGGCGTGGTCTTCTTAGTACTAGACTGGCGCTGCGGCGCCAGTTAGCAGTGTCTAGGTTCCGATCTCGGCGCTGCGGTGCGAGACTTTATACTAATAGTGGCACTGCTGCGCCATTTAGCAATACCCAACTTTACTATGTCGGCACTGCGGTGCGGCATTTAACACTACATCTGGCGCTGCGGCGCTAGACATCAGTACCAGATAATTTCCATAATTTGAATTTTTTTGTGAAATTCCCGAAGCCATAATTTCTTCGTTATAAGCCCGATTTGGTCCGTTCAAAAGCTTACACCTCATAAATGACATGCTCTATGCGTTCATATAAGAATTTGACACTTTCGAATCCGTTAACTCAAAATTCACTATCGAGTTCAATTTCTAGACGTTCATAAACGTTAATGAGCGTTCAATGCTCGTTTCCTTCGTTTTAAGTCGGAATCCGACGATTCTCGAACTCACAACTCTTATTTACCCTATCTCACGTGTTGACATTAAAAAACAACGTTTTCAAGTCTCGCGACAACTTTTGACCTCTAATCCGGAATCTCAACGTTTTCGATGTTTAACGTCTATTTCCGTGAAATTTGCCATAACTTCGTTACTAACGTTCTCTAGGCCAAATCACATGGAATACTCCATGGATTTCATATCTACATCCTAACCAAGAAAGATGCATATATTAACGTATTGATGGAGTTCAATCGTTTATCAACAATCGATCTCAACAATCAATATTTTCATGGTTTGAAACTATATCGAACCTCATAATTCTTATGATCTCATGACTTAAAAAGATTGAATCTATAATAAATCATCCTTAATCCACTATACAAGACACATACCACCCATTTTATGATTCTTCGTGATAAAAGAAAATCAAAAGAGATGGAAATGAAAGATAAGGAATATACCTTAAGAACTCTTGGTGTTCTTGATAAACTTCTAATGAAAAAGCTTCAAGGTAGAAGATTGGTTTGAGTCTAGCTCACTTTCTCTCTCAAATAATCTAGTTTAAGTCTAAGAAAAATATCAAATGGCCAAACCTAGCTTCCTATTTATAGAAAATAGAATGAAGGGCAATATGGACATTACACTCCCCACCTCCTTACTATTCACACTTGGTCACCAAGTAAAATGCTTGGTGACCAAGCATTAATCTTAGCTTGCACACCAAGGGTCATCCCCTTGCCCACCCTTTCCCATGGGTCATCCTCATGGGTTGCCCCATGGGTTTTACCCATTCGGTGACCCACCGGTTCGACCCATGGTTCGGTTTTCATGAATTGGGCTTAACTAATGATGAATGCATATTATTCATTTATTTTGATTCCATTATATTTAGTTTTATTGCATGTTTCATGTGTATATGAGCTTATTAAGTTGTTTAATGATTTCAGGAAGAATTGGAGCTGAAATGAGGAAAAAGTGAAAATTGCAGGATTTTTAGCATTAAGTTGGATGCATGTTCTTGGCTTGGGACTTGGATTTTATTGTAGAGCTCTTCTTTAGCTTTCCGGAACATCTTGAATCGTCCCAATCGGAGTTCATATGAAAAAGTTATAATATTTTTACTAAACGGACGTTGAACCTCAAAGTTTGGAAGTTGTAATTTACACAGCAGCCACTTGGAGCCAGATTTCGACCTTGATGCAGAGCGATTCTGTCGATTCTCAAAGAATGAAAGTTGTAGATCTCGTCGATATCTTCGTTTTGATAGGTAGCAGGCCCCGTAACTCCTCCTGGATCAAAAGTTATGCTCGTTTTGCCAAAGGACGTCGCAACAGGAAATGAAAATTCGCCCCAGCGAATTTGAGCGGGAAAATCAGGAAATCTTGGATTTTTGGAAAGTTTCTAAACGCAGATTTTGGTAGACTTCTACATGGAATTGGATTGATATTTCTATTAGCTTTAGGATTTCCTTTAGATTAAGATTTATTTCCAAATTGAATTCTATTTCTTTATGGAAACTAGTTATGATTTGTAATTCCTTTTAGGATTTGGATTTCTACATCCTATAGGATTTAGGACTTTGTCTAGCATTATAAATAGAGGATGAGAGTCATGGTTTTATTCATTCAATTATTCAACATTCAACTATCCTCTATTGGAGTGAAGGCTCAAGAGCATGTCAGGCTAGTTCTTTTTATTCAGTTCTAAAGGGAGGTGAATCCTTGTTACAAGTAATTAATTAATTGAGTATTATTATTTATTCCTTCTTATGTGAAATTTCTTCTGATAATCTGTTTTCATTGATTGCATGCTAATTGATTTAATTAATTTAATATGGCCAATTGAGTTAATTTGATCATTATCATATGTTAGATTAAGATTGATATTACGTGTAATTGATATCTCTCTTCATCACAAGTAACAACTTGGTAATAATAATTGTGGACAAGCTTTTGTTTATTGCTAAGATTATTAGAAAACAAGTTAAACAAATCGAGCTTATGTATTTGTTGCTTGGATTAGCCTAATTCTCTATTTCTTAATGCTTCTATCATATTAAATCTAGAGAGCTTATTCTAGGTTGTATGCTAGTTAGAATCTGGTGGAGAGCTTGTTTCATACAGTGATAATCTAAGGAGAGTTTCGGATAGCAGAGCTTATTGTTATCTAGGGCTAATAATTTCATTGAAGGAAAAATAATAATTACTTGATTAATTGATTGTTGTACTTGGTGAAACTGAAATGCAGAACTGAAGTTTTTACATATTTGGTTAAATCATTAATTTTTGTTCTCTTAGTTTAAAAGTAATTTTCAAAAAAAAACCCCATCTTTATTTTCTGTTGAAATAGTAGAATAATTATAAAACAACTTTACTCTCTGTGGGATCGATCCTTACTTATTACTGTGCTAATTATTATAAATTGTGAAGTGAAAGTGAGGTTAATTTAGGAGTGTAAACGACAGCTCCCAACTAATTTAACCTTGGGCTTTGACTTGGGCTTAACCCATTAATCCCCTTGGGCTTGCTCATTCAAATAATTGGACTAATTATAATCCAACCCAAATGAATTAACATTAAGTCTTAACTTAATTCTATAATACGAATCGTATCTTATACGTACAATTCACGTATTTTCTCCGTTTAATACTCGTACGATAATCGTATTGTACTTCGTATTTACTCATCCTATTATACAACATAGATACTAAATAACATCATACTTGTATAACACAAGCTCTAACAATAACGAAATTCTTCTACACATTTCATTTCCTTCTCGGAAATCAATATACTCAACCCTTAGGTTTTAAGTCCACAGGCAAAAACTCTGTTTTTCATAAATGAAATATTATCAGATATTTCATCTTATCTTGATATTCTATCATTACGCGTTTCTCTGAATTTCAACATAACTCCCCGAACAGAAACGGATGAATAATATTTTTACGGAAATTTCTCGAAAAATATTTATTTTCGTCTTAAAAATTCTAAACAATTAATTCTAGCACATAGCCAGATTACTAACCACATTAGCACATTCTAGGTCATAGAACGACCTTCACATAACTTAATCACATAATAAATCAATTAAATTCATTTAATTTACATAATCAAATAAAAATTTAATTGTCATAAAAATCCGATTTTCTCGGGTGTTACATTCTCTCCTCCTTATAAGGATTCTGTCCCCAGAATCTTAGCTTATAATTACATAAACAAATGAGGAAAATCTTCCTTCATTTTACTCTCGAGCTCCCACGTTGCTTCTTCAGCATTGTGGTTTCTCCATAACACCTTTACTGAAGGTATGACCTTATTTCTTAAAACTTGTTCCTTCCTATCAATAATTTGAATTGGAAGTTCCTCATAGGACAAATCTTCTCTATCTGGATAGATTCATACTCTATTACGTGTTTATAGTTCGGTTTATAAGGACGCAATACAGACACATGAAACATATTATGAATGCGTTCCATTTCTGGAGGTAAGGCTACTTCATAAGCCACCTCTCCTACTCTTCTTAGAATCTCAAAAGGTCCTACAAACCTTGGACTTAACTTCCCTTTCTTTCCAAAACGTATCTTCCTCTTCCAAGGCGATACTTTCAGAAAAACAAAAGATCCAACATCGAATTCTCTCTTCTCTCTGTGAGGATCTGCATACTTCTTCTGCTTATCTTGGGCCGCTACCAATCGAGCATGTATTATCTTCACCATATCCGCTGTTTGCTGTACCATTTCAGGTCCCAACATCCGACGTTCACCCACCTTATCCCAACACAATGGAGTTCGGCACTTCCTTCCATTCAACTCTTCGTAAGGCGGCATGCCTATACTAGCATGAAAACTATTATTGTACGAAAATTCCACCAACGGTAGATATTCGTCCCAACTCTCTTTGAAATCCATAACGCAAGATCTTAACATATCTTCAAGCGTTTGAATTATCCTTTCACTCTGACCATCCGTCTGAGGATGATACGCCGTACTCAATCTTAACTGTGTTCCCATTTGTTCTTGTAAACTCCTCCAAAAGTTCAATGTGAATCATGGATCACGATCTGACACAATCGATACAGGTACTCCATGTCTAGAAATAATTTCCTTGACATACAACTTAGCTAACTGGTCTAGGTTATACCTAACTCCTATTGGTAGAAAATGAGCTGATTTCGTCAATCGATCCACTATCAGCCAAATAGCATCGTATCTTTTTCTTGTTGTTGGAAGTTCCACCACAAAGTCCATTGTGATATGCTCCCATTTTCACTTTGAAATTTCTAACGGTTGCAACAATCCGCTAGGTCGTTGGTATTCAGCCTTAACTTTTTGACAAGTTAAGCACCTACTAACGTATTCTGTTATCTCACTCTTCATATTTGGCCACCAAAAGTTCTGACGAAGGTCTTGATACATCTTCGTACAACCGGGATGTATCGAGTACCTCGAACTATGAGCCTCCATCATTATTTCCTCGTTTAATTTAGAATCATTCGGAACCCAAATTCTTCCTTCAAAATGAAGTACTCCCTCCTTATCGAGGTTATACCTAGTCTTTTCTTCATCTTCTATCCTCTTCTTTATCTGCTCGCATTCCTCGTTACTCAATTTTACTCCCTTAACCCGTTCCGCTATGGTCGGTTGGGTTTCTATGGAAAATAACATTTCCACCGCTTCCTCCGATAACTTATCTTCTAGCTCCATTCTTTCCATCGCGGTTACCAACTCATTCTGAGTTGTTAACATTGATAGTTTCTCTCTACCCTTCCTACTTAGCGCATCGGCTATTACATTTGCTTTCCCCGGATGATATAAAATATCACAGTCATAATCTTTTATCAGCTCTAACCATCTTCTCTGTCTCATGTTCAACTCCTTCTGTGTGAAGATATATTTCAGACTTTTGTGGTCCGTGTATATTTCACACTTCTCACCATATAGATAATGCCTCCATATCTTCAAGGCAAAAACTACAGCTACCAATTCCAGATCATGAGTAGGATAGACCTTCTCATAATCTTTCAATTGACGTGACGTATACACAATGACTTTGTCATACTGCATGAGCACGCAACCTAGTTCTTTATGCGAAACATCGCTATACACTACAAAATTCCCTGTATCGTCTGGTAAAGACATTACAGGTGCCTCACATAACCTCTTTTTCAGCTTCTGAAAACTGTTCTCACATTTTTAGTCCACACATACTTCACCGACTTTCTTGTCAGATTTATATTAGTAAGCTAATAAAACTGAATTGGTTACCTTATCAAATGATTTGGTAACCAACTACATGAAGTTTGATTACCAACTGCATCACAACCAAAATAAATTAGTAACCTAATAAAACTAAATTGGTTACCTTATCGGAAGATTTCGTTACCGGTGAAAATAAAGAATGGACCGGTGGCGGTGGGAGGCGGAGGGATCGAGGAGAGGGAGGGACGGGAGGAGGATGGGGTGGGGAGTGGGGTATGGGGGGAGAAGGGTGGAGGAGAAAGGGGGCGGGAAGAGGGGGAGGAGAAAGGGTGGCGTGAGGAGGGGGATGCGGGAGGAAGGGGAGGCGGAGGGAGGGGAGGGGAGGGGAGGTGGTGAGGCGGGGGCGGGAGGAGGGGGAAGGCAAAGGGAGGGGGAGGGGGAGGGGGAGGGGGCGGGAGGAGGGGGTGGCAGTAGGAGGAGAAAGGGGCGGGAGGAGAGGGAGGGGGTGGGGAGGGAGTGGCGGGAGGAGGAGGAGGCGGGAGGAGGGAGGAGGGGAGGCGGGAGGTGGGGGAGGCGAGAGGGTGGGGAGGGGTTGGACAGGGGGAGGGGTTGGCGGAGGGAGGGAGGAGAAGAAGGGAAAGAAAAATGGAGTGGGAGAAAATCGTGTGCATAATTAAAGGGATAAGATTACACTCTTTTTATAATTAAGTATTGCACTTGTATTGTGAATAAATATGGAAGTGTATTAGTTGTGTAAAATTTGTATGAGGGCACTATTGTTGTAATTATTTTTAAAAATGTAATAGAATATGTAATTGTTCCAAAAAATTAAGGTCATGGAGCCCAAATTAAAGGCAATGAAAGTCGAAAATTAGCCTCATGGGTGCCAAAAATTAGCGCATGAAAAGAAAAAACTCTATTATTATTCAATTACTCCTTTAAAAATAAGTTTTTTAAAGTAAGGGACAAATGATGCAAGTAAAAATAACTCACCAATAACAAGTTGTCACGTGTTATTTTTATAATATCATTAATGAAGGGTAATATAATAATTTCACTCACTAAGTATTCTAGAAATATATTAAATCTCATAAAGGATATAATTCTCATGAAGTTTAACCAACTCAGAATTGACAACCTAGAAGGTCTCTAAAGTCATGTAGGATTCTAATTCCTAACTCTTGAATAAGAGGACTCTCATGTCATAAATAAGGAATGTTCCAGCATATTCAAGGAACACAATTTTACTCACATATTAATTCTCTCATATTAGCGTTCTGACTTAAGCAGGTTTTCAGAAGAGATCAAGATGGTCAAACGGTGGTCAAAGTTTGTGGGTTGACCGAAACACTAATTTAAAGCAGTTTGTCGATGCCAGAAAAAATTTGTTTAGTGGTTTCGTTTTTCCTTTTTCCTCTTTTTGATTTATTTTTACCCTTTCTATTTTAATATGTCGATTGATTTGATTAAAGGGCGAGATTTTAGGAAAAGACCGAGATTTAGTTGACTTATTTTAACAAAGTTTGATTTTATTGATGCTGATGATTGGACCGAATGAGAAAGAGCCGCCAGTTGGTATGGTTTTAATGGATGTACCAACTCATCTAAAATTTGAAGGTTTTCGCAATATGGTCCAATATGTGACTCTATAGGATTGGTCTGAAACTGAGATTCTTAGAATTCGGGGGCATGCTTAAGCGAGGGAAAGGTGTTAGGCACCCCCCGACTTTCGTGAAAACACGGTTACCGCATCTTATTGATTTTATATGCATAAAGTGGGTGGGTGGGTGTGCGCGCGTGCGTGCTTTTATTACTTATTTTTTTCTAAGCCTTATTGTGAGTTATGGAAAGTAGTGTTGTACCTCTTTTGCACCTAGGTACGAAGGATTTAATATAAGGGTAAAATGCAAAGTCGACCACTAAACTTTAAGGATTTTTGTTTATTGAGCCCTTTTCTTTTGGTCAACGCAAATTGAGCCCCTTTCTATTAAAAAATTTGGACTTCAAGCCCCAGGCACCACATGTGCGTTGACCTACATACGTGGCGCCTACATGGCATACATGGCATATCTGACGTGGACATTTTTTATTTTATTTTACACATGGAAGGGAATATTGAACTTAACCCCAAAAATATAATGCTGCTACCAAGATTCGAACACGAGACCTCTAGCTTAAAACATAAATCTAAGAACCACCTGAGCTAACAAGCCTAACTGTTATAATTTTGCGAGAATTAATATTTATAACTAAACAAATCATTATAATAATAATAATAATAATAATATTTATAACAACAACAACAACAACAACAACAATAATAATAATAACAATCATAATAATAATAATAGTACTAATAATAATAACAATAACAGTAGTAGTAATAATAATAATAATAATAATAATAATAATAATAACAGTCAATGGATTAAAATTTTAAGCTAGAGGTCTTGTGTTCAAATCTTGGCAGCAACATTATTTTTGGGATTCAGTTCAATATTCGCCACGTCAGCCCGTGTGGCGCCTAGGGCTCGAAGTTCAAATTTTTTAATAGAAATGGACTCAATTTGCGTTAACCAAAAGAAAAGAGTTCAATACCCAAAAACTTCTAAAGTTCAATGGTTGACTTTGCATTTTACCCTTTAATATAACAAAAAAGTTTATCTTCAACAAGATATAGAAATTGAAATGATATTTTGGAAAAAGGGTTTTCAAATCCATCGCTCGACTAGGAATTGAGGACTTCGATACTTCCTTTTATTATCTTTATGTTTATTAGGTGATCTACCCAAACCGATTTATTCTTCATGAAAGCTATTTGTGATTTTATTGGAAAATCGTTTTGGGTGAAAATACATGCAATAAAGCATTAAAAAGGGTCAGATCATAATCGGGCATGAAAGTCATCTCGATGAATCCGAACACCCACAAATATAATTTTTCACTATTACGAGATCTTAAATCCGACTTCTCGGGATGAACCCCTCAAGCTTGTTTTAGGATCCAATATTACATGTACAATGATATCATATTATTTAAACATTACATCGCAAAGGAAAAATCCATAATGGGAATCAAGTCAAGATCCAATTATTAGATCTCGGTGCCAGGATTCCTAGACTCCCATTATTATACATAAATATGTGTATACAATATCCTAGACTTGATATTAAGTGTTGAATTCCCCATATCGAGTCAATAGGACCTCCTCACCTTTAGATAATGATCTAGGGCTCTACAGAGTGACTGGGGCTGACTAAAAATAGTAAAACATCTAGATCTACCATAGATCTAAGCCAATCTAGCATATGTGTTAGAGAATCATGCTTCATAACCGCTCAAAATGCTATATTTGGCTAGATCTAGGTAAATAACTTGATTTACAACTGAATATGCATAATTTAATCAGTAGAAACTAAGTGTCTACCTCCCAATACATAATATATGTGAGACCCCAAATTTTATGAATAAATATTTAAAATTCTCAAAATATTTTTTTTAATATTATGGTGTGGATTTGAGATAATGTTATAGTTGTGGGTAATATTAATAAATTTTGAAAAGTATGCAAGTTGTTGTATAATATTCGATTGGTCGGGGAATATTCGATTGGTCGGGGAATATTCTTTTTGTCGGGAAATATCCGTACGACGGTATAATCATTGGTGGACCCCACAACGGAATTATTGTCGGATTGAGAAAACGAAAAAAAAATATTTTTATAAAAATAACGGCTGAAGTTTTACCGTTAAAACTGTTGAACTACTCGGTAGTAAAAGTACAGTAATATGCGTGGTTGCATAGTAGCACACGACATTGATTATTGATGCTTACGTGAAAAGTCACTCAGTTATATTCAATTATTGCTACAGTAATTGCTGCATCATATCTCTCATATTATTGATTCAATTATTGTCACATTATCATCTGTATAATATGCTATATTATTAAATCAATAATTGAGACGACAAAGTTATTCATATTATTATTTTTAATATTGACAATATCTAGAAGTTCTGTCAAGGAGAGGTTTGTCACCTAATTGCGAGCCAATAAGGAGAAATCCTTATCGGAAAGCCCCTTCTTTCCTAGGAACGACCTGGTTGTTAAATATTGTGAGTTATAATATTAATGATGAATAAGTTCGTGTTGATTAAAGATGAATTTGATAGTTCCATTGTGTTGGGATTATTAGTGTTAGTGGAAATTGACATTTATTCTGATGATAATGGATGTCTGGGGGTTATATTGATAAATCGAGTAAGTAATCAGATAAATGAGAAATTATTTGCTATTAATTCACATGATTATAAATATTTGTTCACATATGTGTACTATTGATTCACATTCTTGTTCTATTAGGGGAGTTGGTGCAAAATTGATAATACTTGCATGACTAAGTTAAAAATGGAGGTATAGATGGAGGTACTATACTATAATTCGTATTTTTACATGATTATAATTATTGATTCACATGATTTAACTATTGATTCACATTATTTACTATTAGGGGAGGTGGTGCAAGTTTGATAATTCTTGCAGGACTAAATTAAAAATAAAAGAAAAGTTGAAGGTATTGTACTGTAATATTTTGAGTCCCAAAATGTGCAATTATCGAAACTATATTTTTTTATAAATAGAAGCTCATTCTTCCTTCATTTCTCACCAATTCACTAAAGCTATAGAAGCAATTATTATAGAGATAAAGAAGAAGAGAAGTCTGCTACCTCTCTATTCCAGTATTCAGCTTTATTCTAAGATAAGGGGTATTATTTTTTACGTATTCATAAAGAGAGTTATTGTTATTCCATTCCTTATTATTATGTTGGAATAACCTGTCTATGCGAAGTACCGCATACATGGTGAAATTCTTCTATTATTCCATTCTTTATTATTCTGTTGGAATAACCTGTCTGTGCGGTCTATCGCATGCCTGGTGAATTCTGTTGTTATTCCATTTTTTATTATTCTGTTGGAATATCTTGTCTGTGCGGTTTACGCATGACCTGGTTCTATTCTTTATTATTCTGTTGGAATATCCTGACTGTGCGGTTTACGCATGACCTGGTTCTATTCTTTATTATTCTGTTGAGAATAACCTGTCTGTGCGGTCTATCACATGCATGGTGAATTCTTCTATTATTTCATTCTTTATTATTCTGTTGAAATAACTTGTATATGTGGATTACCTCATGCATGGTGAATGATCCTTTGTATTCATATGAATAATATTTTCATTCAAAAGGGGTTTCTTCCAGGGGCAGTTTTGTAATTTTTTGACCCTAAAAAATTCTGAAAAAATTTGAAATGATAATTTGATGAGTTTTCTAAACTGTGTCCAAAAATGGCAATTTTTGGATGTATAGATTAAGAGTTATGGATTTTTATGGGAAAAGACTATTTTAAATGTAAACCCTTATAACTCTTTGTGGTTAACTCCAAAATTGGTGAAATTTGTATTGGAAGTACATGTATATAATAGGAGTATACATTGTAAATTTCTGAATTTTTGGACAAAAGTAAAATTTATGATAAATGTCTAAATATTCGGCAGTTTTGGCCATATGAAAAATAGTAAATGAATTTTAAAAATTCCGAGAAAAATATATGTTCGATATGAGACTATGTTCTACTAAATCCCAGAAAAGAAATATTTTTGGGAATTATTTGGTATTTTTTATGAAAATGAACTAGTTATGAGTAAATGAATTAAATATGTTATGTGAAGTAACAAAATTAGAAAATAGGATTTTATGGCTTGGGAATCCTATATAGGGTATATGTAGATTTGTTATGAGGGATTTGATCATTGGTGATGAAATCTTATGAGTATGACATTTTTGAATGATTAAATACATTATTTGGTAAAGTGTAAACAATTGAAATAAATTATTTATAAGTTTAAAAGTGATTAAAATATTATTATAATATTAATAATATTAGATGATGAGTTTATTAAGTGATTGATAATATTTGAATAAATATAAAGTCTTTAATATTTATCCTTATTTTCGTTTGATTAATGCTTATATCATTGTCATCATCCTCATGCTTATATTGTGATGAAAGTCATCTTTGGCTTACGTGATGCATAGATGGACTTGGTATGATTATGACCATGGATTATTCGGTATAATCATGACCGTAATGTGACGAATGATGTGGTGAAAGTCTTCAGTGGCCTAAAGTGCATTGATGGACTTTTTTTGGTATGATTATGACCAGGGATTATTCGGTATAGTCATGACCATTGATGATTTAATTAATATCCTTGGCCCATAGTGCAAGGATGACTCGATGATGTGGTTTATTTATTAAGCTGAGTCTCAGCGATAAAAATTGATGAAAACATTTTAAAACATAGAAGATAGTAGACATCATGCTCTACTTGACTCTTCTAATGGATTGCTTGTTCCGCTGCAGTTAAACTTGATGTCTATTATATTTTATCAGTTTAACATTGTTGAAGACTAATGATAATTTATTTTGTATTATCTTAGTCATAATATTTCTTACTGGGCTAGTTGAGCTCACCCTTTCTTTCACTGTTCTCTTCAAAAAATGAGAATATAGCTGGGACGAGTCGGGGAACGGAGTGACGGTCCAGATGATAGCATTAGTAGTCCTCACTATTCTGTTAAATAGTGTGATAATAAATGTAATGAGGACTTCATTGAGTTTTTATACTGTCTAGATGACAATATACGTATTAAAACTCGTAGATTATGTTTTGTAGTATTTTACACGACTGTTGTATAATTAAGTTGTATTTGAATTTTGTACCATGTATTTGGCGACTCAAGATGGGTGATTTATACCTGTTTTGGGGGCGTCACAATATATATGTAAAACAACACATTTAACCGGTAAAAACTGCTATATCTACATAGATATAGTATTTATAACATCATTTACAAAGAAAGTGACTAAAATGAGTGCTTTTCACCTTGGGGGATGCGTGAACAAGCTTCTTTTTATTTGGGATCAACTTATATCACTCTTAACTTACAATATATATGATATATAAGATCGAACAACTCAAAGATGGTAAAAAAGATGCAAGACCCGAGCCCTTTCTCTCTCTAGCTTCTCTCTCTAGCTTTTTATTCTTGCTCATATATCAAATAAAGAACTTCTGCTGCTAACTTAAAGATCCGATGTGTCAACCTGAATTTTCAAAATTTATTAAATAAGAATTTAATAAATAAAATTCTTATTATGATATGTTTTGAGTTTGGGTATGTACGTGTATATATGTGTTATATATTGTGAAATATGTGGTTTGGTGTGAAGAGAATTATATATTCATGCATTAAGGAAAAAGAGGTTTAATATCTAATTAAACTATTGAAAAAATTAAATAAAGTTGTTTCGAAAAGGAAATTAACTATATAATATTAGTTAATTTAATTAAGTTAAAATTATATTATGAGATAATATAATTTAACTGTTATGCCTTGTGAGCAATGAAAATTATTATGAATTAAGTTTCATAAATAATATGAGTGATTCATTTAATTAAAATAGTGAATTAATGTGAATATATTTGTTTAAATAAAATGAGAAATTAATATATATTTTATATAAATTCAATATGTTAATGTAGTAAGATTGTGAGTTTTGGTAAATGGTTAAAAATATTTATGGAATTGAATAAATATTTTATTTGTAATATTCATGGAATTGAATAAATATTCGATGGAAATTATTATGGAAATATTGTAATTTAATTAAATAATTAAATTATAGGATTAATGATTTATTAAATAAAATTAGAGTTATATTAGTTAAGTAATTTAATCAAATAAAGTATGACATTTGTGAACCATCTGATAAGGGATTATTAAAATAAATTAGTAAGATGTTGTTAGGATTTTAGCCAAACATGGCCTAGAGACCCTTTGTATTTGCAATTGCCATGTAACTGGCCAAGCCACGTTTAAGTTGAGGTTCAGTTAATGTTTACGCTATATTCCTAAGGCTAAGAGTTAGAAAATAGAAAAGAAGAGAGGAAGAGACAAATTGAGAGAGAAAGGGAAGAAATTCTCTTTATATATTGAGAAGGTTTAGAGAATCAAAGAAGGAAGAAGAAAAAGATTCACATCATCTATTCTAGGTTTAAAGAAGAATCAAAGGTAATATTCTAGCTTTAAACTTTAGTTTGTGTTTCTTAAAGTTTTCTCTATAAATGATTTTGATGAGAAAATTGTTAAGAAAATGGGTTTTATTTGTTATTGATATATATAATATGTTATAGGTAATCTAAAAACAATTTTTGAATTGACAAATCCATGAAAATCATGTTGAAGATGAAGAGTATGAGTTTCGCTTATTATATGTATTTTGGGTCTACTTTGAGACTAAAATTGGTTAGGAGTTTATGTTATAATTGTAAAATTGATGATGGATTGTGTTAATACGATAAGAAATGAAAAGAATGCAATTTAAATGGATTGATTTGTTAAGAATCGAATTCATGGTAAGTGATTACGCTAAACATGTTAAAACATAAAAAACTAGTATAAGCTTGGTTTGAAATCCTCTAACATGGTTGTTTGAATGATTTCGTAGTTAAAATCATGTTATACATGTTGGAGTTTTGTTTTGGTTAAGATTAGAACATTTGGGTATGTCTAATTTATTGTTGAATTGAAGAAATTGGGATTTTTGGCTTAAAAACATTGTTGTTCTCGAACTGCAGAATCCAAGTCTAGGCAACTTCGCCCCGAAGAATTTTCCAATAAAAGGATCTGCGCCCCGACGAGCTCTCCGCCCCAGCGGCCTTTTGGTGGTTCAAAATCTCGCCCCGTCGAGTGTTGGCAGAATGGTCAAGAAATGAGTTTTTTTGTGGTGCAAGCTGGTAAATATAAATTGAGTCTATGTTAGTGATTATAGAAAGACATAAAGCATGTAATAAGATCTAATCGTAGATTGTAATCACAAGGGTGATAATAATAAGTTGTGAAGAATTTAAACTTAATATTCATGAGAATTTGAGTTATAGTTTAACAACACGTTGTGTATCGTGATAATAGGAAATTCATATTATAAATGTGTAACTCTTTGAAGGAAGAGCTTTGGAAGCATGAGATGAAGATGCCTAATTAATTTGAATAAACTCAATATACAACTAATATGATGAGAAGATAAACTTTAAGGACTTAACTAAACGTTAAGCATCGAGTAAAAAAGAAGTATAAAAAATAAAAATGAAGATTAACTTAATGGCTTAACTAAAGGTTAAGTGTGAAATGCAGTAAAATATGAAGGAAGTTAAGGTGAAGGTCGATTTAATTAACTTTGATAAATGTTATTAAATGATAAGCTCGTAGTGTGGAGTTATGAAAAGTCTTAAACACTTAAGTGCTCATGGTGTAGCAAGTTAAAAGAAAGGTTTGTGAAGTGTAAGGCAAGACTTACATAATCGGCTGGCAAGTGGTCTTAAGTGTCAATCAAAGCTAAGAGAGGGGTTATCGAAACTAACACAAGTATTATGTAAGAAGAAAACTAAGAGTTAATGTGATTTCATTATATGTAAAACTGATGCATGTGTATATGAACTTTTGAAATGTTGTAGGATATACACAAAGAAGTTAAGTTATAGTTGATAATCTATGAGCTAGGCAAGTCTTTCAATTCCTATTTGCTATGTGAACTTGATGATGAATTTTTTTAATTTGTCTTGTGAAGATATTATATATGTTGTGAGCATGTAATGTTAAAGTCAATTTATGACTACATTGATTGAGTAAAAAATGCTGATTAAGTAAGGAACTCAATCTTATTACTTGTTATGTGAACTGAAACACGTATGAAATGTTAGCCTAATGGATATGTTATATAATCTGATCATGTTATTTATGTGCTACGTGATGCATAAAAATTGTTAGATTTGTTGGGCTGTCGAGCTCAATATGGCAAATAACCATTTTTTGTAGGTTAATGGTTCAAGGTAACGCTATGTGCTATTTGAATGACATGGATCAGAAGTTATATATAAAGATTTAAATACTTTAGTTGTGTTGTTATTATGTTGGAATCATGCGAGTTTAAGGTTCTGAATAATGTACTTAATGGTTTATGATGATTAATTCATGTTGAGTTGTAAAGTTTGAGTTATCTGAAGTATCTAAAGGATATCGAATTGAGATGTAAGGTTTTATTTATTAACTTTGATGAAGCAAATTATAAAATAAACTTGATTCAAAGATATGTAAGCGATAAAGGTTGTGATTCAGGGAAGTGAAGAAAGAAGAAAGAAAAGTTTAAGTTATTCTGCAAATATAAGCATCGAATAATGATGTAAAATTAGAAGTTAGAACCGATGTCGAGAGTTGGATTGTTGAAATTTTAGGGTTGTTACATCCGAGCCATCCGCAGGTGTACCTGCGGCTGGAGCAGGTACATCTGAGGCTGGGCCCCATGGGTCTCGTTGTCTTAAAGTTCGTGCCTTAGGTCTAGGTCCGATGGAAGTTAGGCTCCGTACCAAAAAATCTCAGAAAGTCTTTACGGAAGGCTGTGAAATGCGGTTGAATCTGACTGACTCGGAGTCTGGGAAGATGATTTAATTAGCTAAAAGGTATCTTTCGGCTCCCGAGGGTTGTTAATCGGCTCGTCTTTGATAGCTCGCAGTTCATTGGTTGTTGCGGTGACGTCTTATGGTCATATCCTCAACTTTGATATCCTCAGCTTTGTAATCCTCATTCGGCTCGCTCTGTGTCTAGTCATCGTTGCACCTTGATCTCTACTTAAGGTTGTCATTGGGGTTAAATGATATTTTTGACCTACCTCGGGGTTCTCTCTGAAGTGAAATGACGATTTTGCCCTCCTGTAGGGTTAGTCTAGGGAAAGCAAAATTTTGAATATCTACAGATGTCTCTCTTTATCATGTTTATGCAATGCAATGGAATGAACATGACAAAGATTACTAAACATGAAGAAACATGACAAATTATATCTAATGATGCAATGTCATATGTAATGTATACAATAAAATGTTTGATTTAGATTTTAAAAAAGCTACTCCTATCTGCTGGGGAGGATGATGATTATACTGATGTCATTAGGTACTGCTGATGTCTTCATTGATCGCATCGCAAATTGCACACCATAGCACATCACAAATTCTTATCAAATCGCATCGCAAACTGCATATTGAATTATTATCAAATTGCATCGCAAGTCACATTTTGAATCATTATCAAATCGCATTCTGAATTATTATAAAAATTGCATCGAAAATCACATTTTGAATTATTATCAAATCACATTGCAAATCACATATCATAAATCTCATATCGCACATCATATATCGCACTTCGCGTATCGTAAATTGCATATCCTACTTCGTAACTCGCACATTGCAACTCGCACATCGCATATCACACTTCGCATATCATACATCGCACATCGTATATCGCACATCGCATCTCACACATCGCATGTTGCAAATTACATAACTCATTTTAAATAGAATATCATATTACAAATAATATATTAAAAATCAAATTTTATATTAAATTAAATCACAAATCAAATTAAATCAGATATTAATTCGCATATTAAATCGCAATTCATATATCAAATCAACTTTTATATCAAATCGCATATTAATTCGCACATTAAATTGAATATTAATTCGCATGTCAAATCTCATCTCTCATTGAAAATCACATCTCCAATCGTATCTCCAATTGTTATCGCATTGCCAATCATATCGCATGCGATAATTCATTCATTGCTTACTTATATGTTCTCCTTATATTTTAGACCGGCTTTTCATGTGTATATAGATGATGCTGATATAAAAATTGATGTAATATTCGCACATATATATGATGATGCATAGGCATTTATCGCATATGTTCTACTACTAACCATCATGATGCATGCTTTGTACATCATCATTTAGAAATTAGAATATGTCGATTAGAACTGACCCCTGTATGGTCTTGTGATACTAATTTTACAGACGAGGCGCTTGTTTTTGAGTTAAGGGTTCCCTTTGGAATTTTTCCCTCTTTTGTTGTAGCACGCTTATGTCGTCGTAATTTCTTTCAGGAGTCCTCTCATTTCTTTTGATAAGAAGCTTGGTCCTACCTTAGACTCCTTCCATTTCATTGAATCGCAAAAATGCCCCGACCTTTCGCCTGTTATTATGGGGATTCATCTAGAAAACTTGATTTGTTAACATGTTGAGAGTGACCAATATCCTGCACATGTCGGGCTGTTGGGGATATGTTTGATATAAAAATTAGTATAATCTCGTCAATGAGGCATATGAAGTTAAAGTTCAAAAAATTGAATGCTCATCGGGTTTGCCACTTAACTCGTATTCACTGAGTTTTTATCTTATCGCTAAATATCTTTTAATTGAGTATGAAAATGATTTTTTTGCTTGATGTGAATCGCTAACTTCAATGTTATTATTTTTTCTTTCTTTTTAAGAAAATTTTCATTTATTAAGTTATGAAATCTCAAGAAAGTTTTTAAGCATCCATGGTCATTGTTCATAAGTAAGATCAAATTTAATAGACTTGTCTCCCTTTATAAAAGATACTTCGTCTTCGCCCTAGATACCGTTCTTCACAGAATTAACGTCATACGACATGTGTAATATGAGTGATGACACCCTTAACATGGGTTTCTCTTCCATGACTTTAGATGATCTTATTCTGATCTCGCAAACTTTTTCATCATTTTGATTCTATATTTTCTTTTTTTCTTCTCGTTTAACTTAACTCGTTTTCTTAGGCTATCCAGAGGTACCCATTTAACGATTTTTGTACCAATGACTCCCAAACTTCAGGGAATTAGGTGTAAAGATACCCCTTCAGGTTTACTTGCTCGAGTAGCAAATGCCACACTTCGAGATAAATCAGGCGGTCTACTTTATTTGCTCGTCACCTAACCATATGCAGGATTTACTTTCTTAGGCCTAAATTACCCATGTAGCGAGTGTTGGGTCGGTGACTCCCAAACAGACAGTTTTACGGCACCATGTCTTAATACACCTCTCAATCTTAATTACTCGAGTAACCCAGGCCACGATTCAAATCTGCTTAGGTCTTGCCTTCTTCCACCTCGCCATGCTCGTTTTCTTAGGCATTAAGTTATCCATGTAGCTAGCGTTGGGCCGATGACTCCCAAACCAGACAGCTTTAGGGCACAAGGTGTAAAGACACCCTTCAGGCTTAATAACTCGAGTAACCCTGGCCACGATTCAAGACATTAGGCTGACTACTTATCTTTTATCTTTTCATTAATTGTCATTGCTATCTCCATAGTTTTATACCCCACAACTAAGAGTCAGGGCAATCGCAAAGTGAAGACATGTATATGAGGTTGAGTCTACTCCAAAAAGCACTTTGAACTAGGATGTCGTGCCTAATCAAAAAGTTAAATAGTCTTAATTCTCTAATCGTTCCCGTGATTTTTGCTTGTTGGATGCTTATCAAAATTAATCCAATTCATAACAAGGTAAACAAAATTTTTGCTTTGAAAACCTTTTTCTAAGATTCTAATGCAAGATTTATCTATACTTAAAACTTCTATCATCGCAAGTGTACGGAGACAAAAAAAAGATAGAGAGCTAAAAGAGTTGTACCTCATATGTGGATGTGACGAATGAATTGTTTAAGTTGTGATTCTAGTGACAGAATCCTTGTAAGGAGAGAAGGATATAACAATCCAGAATTTTATTTGTAATTTCAAATATTTATTGAATTAAATAAATATTTTAATTGATGTGTTTGTTGTTAAGTAAATATTTGTTGGATTATTTATTAGTTAAATAAATAATTTATGCGTTGGGGGAATTAAATTAATTAATGTAAGATTTTAATTAAGTTGATAATTGGTATTTTGAAATTAATTAAAATAAAAGAGTGATGAATTAAATTTTATGAGATAATATTCTAATTTAATTTAATAATTAAATTAGAGAGTTGATAAGGATTAAATGAATTGTTATAATGTTATTTTAATTTAATTTAGTAATTGAAGTGATGTATTAATTTATTAAATAAAATTATAATAGAAATTAAAATTTTGATGTATTAGGTTATGTGACAAATTGATTTAATAAGTTGTTGTTAGTTTTAATTTAATTAAATTTGAATATGTGAATTTATTTAAATTAAGTGGGACAATAAATTATATTATAAATGAGTTATGAAAATAAATTAAAAGAGTTTTAATTTGGTTTTACCAAACAAAGCCTTAGAGCTTTTGAAATTCTTATTTTAATTTTGTATTGCCAAATAAGGCATAAGGATTTTAAGTTATTATTTTTAAAGTAGTTTTAGCCAAACAAGCCTTATGGCTTTTGATTTTCAAAAGAATTGTAATTGATATCAGTTAATTATATGAATTAATAGGTAATATATGTATATGTCAGTTATATTACTTATATTGTATTAGTTATATTATATTATACTACGTTAAGTTAGAAAAAGAGAGAAAAACAAAGAAGAAGAAGATAAAGAAGAGAAAACACATAGAGAAAAGAGAGAAAAGAGAAGGAAGAAGAAAAAGGGTTGTGGTTTTGAGAGCCAAAATGGGATTAACAAAGTAGCCTTCATTATCTAAAAAAGAAAGCAAAGTTATAATTCTTATTTTTTAAAAAAAGTTTTTATTCTATCAAAAGTTCTCTGTAAGTGATAATTTGTGGATAATTGTTTAAAATATGAGTTTGTTATGTGACATCCCCAAATTCGGGTACTTCATTTTCACAAGATTTGGTGTTCACTTTCCATTTATTCATATCTATCTACCCAATTATAATAAAATTTAAATCATAAATTCTCCCATTAAAAGGGTTACATCATTAAATCAATAAGTCTTTCAGGTTATCTAACCTTTAACATAAATCAAATGCGGAAATAAAATAATTACATCACATCATTTAAAATAAATTCTATCATCACAACATTAAATAAATTAAAAGTCTTCATCACTTGCTCATTTTTCCTTTTCCTTTGATAGTGGTAGGTTTATCGACCTTCTCAACCTTAGCTGCAATTGTGACAACCCGAAAAATCGGATTGTCCAGAATTTAAGATTTAAAGAATTAGTTATTAATAAAATAAATTTTTATTAATAATATTATGTGTTATGTGTTTATTAATCGTTCTATAACCTAGAATGATTGTAAATCGGGAGAATTCTGGCTACGAGCTAGATTGAACAAGTAAGAATTTTCAAGACAAAAATAAAATTTTTCTGGGAACAAAATATTTTTGGGGAAAAAGACGAAATAGACACTATTCATCCGATAAATGAAAGTAGTATGGACACAAGCCCATCATGTTTGATGATAAAGCATATACTTTGTAACAATCTTATTAATTTATTAATAAAAAATATTAATTTATTAAAGGCTTTTAATTATCTACATGATGTTATTTTATAATATGTGATAAACGCGTGATTTTAAGCAATGATTTTAGAATAAAGATGATGATCATTCTAATGAGATCTAAATTCTTAGAAAACTTCAAACTAAAATAGTTCCCAATCGTTGGATTACTAAATTGGGGATTAGTGAATTCGGATAGATTGGTACATACGTTGCTTGCTCATTGGATGAGGATGATTGATCTCATGATTATTTGTGTGGAGACACTAAAGCAAGTATGAAGGTGCTTATTAGAGAATAAGTTCACTGAACGTGGCTCGCTAAGGAATACCTAATGGAGTTTTACTTGTTTGTCAATAGGAATTCCTGTAGTGATAGTAGTACAAGTGATCCTTGGACTTGAGATCATCATAGTATCTTGTATATGATGAGTTATACTTTGACTTATTCCTTAAGACCCTTAGGGTATATCAAAGGGTGTGCATGGGTATAATAAGTTGTACATGTAGATAATGTATGATCAATAAAGAATCTATCACTTCTAGTAAAAGAATAGAAATGTCATATGTGATTCGATAAATGACAATCCAGTAGTCATTGGCCAAGGCAGAATGAAATTAGAAAGGAGTTTCTAATTTGCATTATTTGAAGTTGTGCATTTAAGAGTCGAAATACATATAATTAAATAAAATAAGACTTGACAGTAATTCCATGTCTTATATTTAATTGGGACATTGTATGGTGGAAGGATTGAATTGTACGGTAACTATTAACTCAAAGGTTCTTTTATGATTAATGTTAAAATCTATATTATCTGAAAAGTCGTTGATCGCTAGGGAGGCTTATCCCAATTGTAGAATAAATATTATTTATTTAAATAAATTAATCGTTTAATTTATTTATTTAAATAAGATTAGAATTGTACTAATTGATTTATTCACAACCGGTTTAATATGGAGAACCTAAAGGGTCACACCATAAAAGGAAGAATAATTATTTAAGAAGTTAATGGTATAATCATAATAATAAGTTAAGTATATTTAATTTAATAGAATAAATTAAATAGCTTAATATTTATTATTTAATATTTTGGAAATATTAAATATAAATTAATAAGAGGAGTCTTATTATTATTATTACTATTATTATTATTTAATTTTTAAAGGAGTTTGAGAATTAATTAATAGAAGCACTCTCATTTATTCCTAAAGATTAGGAGGCAAATTAATTAAAAGAGTTTAATTAATTATTCCTAATAAGATTAGGAGCCTAATTAATTAAATAAGTTTAATTAATTAAAATAAAACACAATTCCTTAATTGTTAAGGAGGGTTGCCTTAAGAGGAGTCTTATTATGGGTGTAGAGTGGTTGTTGACTTTTTCACAACATACGCAATTCCAATTGTTGGAGAGTACGATCCTTTTCTATGAGAGATAGAAAAACTAGGGGTTTGTCAAATACTCATCTTCTTGAATCTTTCTTCTTCCTTGTTGGATCACCTCTAGAGGCCAAACACTTGGGTGGCTAACATTGATCAAAGGAAGGAACCAAACCCGGTGGATTCAAGTTGAACGCGAAAAGAATTGGAGGTGAACTTGTACCTGAGGAAACTCGAATCTTCAAGGGTATGATTCTTGTTCTTTAT
Source organism: Panax japonicus (assembly GCA_020205505.1). NCBI lineage: Eukaryota > Viridiplantae > Streptophyta > Magnoliopsida > Apiales > Araliaceae > Panax > Panax japonicus. Next base: position 8,546,212 of record CM035112.1, on the reverse strand, counting down.
CTTTTCGTTTAATTAATAATTGTGCATAAAGGATGATCCGAATATATGGTTTATAAAATTTTAAAAATTCTTATTTTCACGTTTCCGCTTAATTTGTGCAATTTGATTACGTTCATGAATATTACAAACCAAACAGTGGCATCAGAGCTAAACCTTTATGAGAATTATTAATTGTTCAAATTTGATATGTATATTGATATGTGTTTAGAACAATTTAATTGGACATAATTTGTTGTATAATTTTTTTTTTAAAAAACGTTAGACAACTTTTCCTTCGCGTGGACACGTACTAAAGATATTTATGAATATTAGAAGGTACAATTACATATTTTATTATATTTTTAAAAATAATTACAATAATAGTGCACTCTTAAAATTTTTACACAATTAATACACTTCCATATTTATTTACAATATTAGTGCAATTAGGATTTCTTAATTTAGGGAATTAGTATTCAATTAGGATTCCTTAATTTAGGGGATTAGTATTAATTTACTAATTAAATTAAGTAATTAATATATCTACATATTAAAAAATCAACTCTAAGTAATTACTAATTACAGAACCATTTTGGTTCCGGCGAATACTGATCAGAAAAGGGGAGAAAATTTTGGGGAGGATGAATCCATGATCACGATCATGGGTGATGCAGTTAAGGTTGACTGGAAATCGGACAGTGCTTGGTGATGATGAATCCATGAGGGGTGGTGGTGACGGTTGATCAAGCTTCCATTTGTGGTGGTGGCGGTGGTCTTGGGATGGAAAAGAATTGATGATGGCAGTTGATGTTGGGTTGTTAGGAAGAAATAATATGAGGGGATGTGGAGGATCAATGGAGAGTTCACTCCCTTTGGCCATATAATTTAATTATATGAAGATGGAGAAGAGAGAAAGAGGAGAAAATGGAGTCTTGAAAAGGTGCAATGGACTCGGCAAATATGAAGGACCGGGGATGAGGGTGGAGACTAAGGAGAAGGGAAGAACGTTACCATCGCTCTGTTTCTGATGTCACCATCGCTCTGTTTCTGCATTTTTTTTATAATGCAGTTGGTAGCCAAACCTTCATACCAAGGTAACCAATTCTGTTTTATTAAGTTTCTAATTTATTTGCATGTAATACAGTTAGTAGCCAAACCTTCATGCAGTTGGTTGTCAAACTTTCAGACCAAGGTAACTAATTCATATTGCAGGTGTGAAAGTATATTGGTTATCTTGGTATAAAAGTTTGGTTACCAATTCAGTTTTATTAAGTTACCAATTTCGTTTGAATGTGATGGAGTTGATAGCCAACCATTCATACAAATGTAACCATTTTATTATTTATAAGTAACAAAATAGTTATAAAAAAAATTTCAGAACATTAATAGTTACATTTATTTATTTTTAAACTTTTTGTAGGATGAATCTTCTTCTTATTCTCATTGGCGTTTTGGACAACGGAGATTCGCGGCGGTGTAGTTGCGAAGTATGTGAGGTGTAGCGGCGGTGTAGCAGTGGACTATTATTTCAAAGTGCATGTGAGGGAGATGAAGATTTGAATTTGAATATTTAAATTTGAATTTAAATTTATTTTTGTTGTTAGATTCAAATATTTAAATTTGAATTATTAATTATGGCAGTTATTTGTCCTTAATTTTAAGTTTCCTTATTAATGTGAATTGTACTATTTTTGTAAAATGGGTCATAATTATAATCTTTTTATAATTATTTGATTAATACACTTTTTTGTAATTATTTTTTATTTGTTATATACTTATGTAAAGGACTCATATTAAAATTTCTAATAAGAAATTCTAATTCACGTGGGCCTAATAAGAATATTAGCTTTTCCTTTGATTCTAATAAGGAATATTGGAATTTCTGATTCACGCGTGGGCCTTGATTTCGGTAATATATATATATATATATATATATATATATATATAGGGTCCGGATCCTGTCCGGACTCCCGGACAGGTGTAAAATCCGGACCTTTTTTTTTTTTTTTTTTTTTTTGCTTTTTTTTTTTTGAAACAACTAAAAAAAAAAAAAAAAAATTTATGGAATTGGAATTTTTACATTATACAGTGTTTTGGGCGTGATTTGGATGCCTATAACAAAACATGTCTGTACAGTCTGGGCAGACTGTACATACATTGGTTGGTGTGGGTGTTAAAAACACACCCAAAACACTTTATTTTGGAAAAATTTCACTTCCATAAATTTTTTTTTTTTTTTTTTAGTTGTTCTACAAAAAAAAAAAAAAAAAAAAAAAAATTTTTTTCAGGTCCGGATTTTCTCCCGTCCGGGAGTCCGGACCTGATCTTTATTCTATATATATATATATATATATATATATATATATACAACACGGATCAGGTCCGGGAGTCCGGACCTGATCCAAAATTTGGACCCTATTTTTTTTTATTTTTTTTGGTAGAACAACTAAAAAAAAAATTATGGAACTAAAATTTTTTCATAATACAGTGTTTTGGGTGTGTTTTTAATACCTACACCAACCAATGTATGTACAGTCTGCCCAGACTGTATAGATATATTTTGTTATACGTATCCAAATCACACTCAAAACACTGTATTATGTAAAAATTCAAGTTCCATAATTTATTTATTTTTTAGTTGTTTTAAAAAAAAGCAAAAAAAAAAGATCCGGATATATATATATATATATATATATATATATATATATATATATATATAATCTTGGTAGTTACCATTCTCTAGGAACTTGTGATTTATACAACTTATCTCTAATTATTATAACTCTAATTATTATAACTCCTAATTTTTTAAAATATAATTTTTCCACTCCCCCATCGCCCCCTCTCCCGCATTCCGTCTTATTTGAATAGTGAATACTAGTACATGATGTAATAATAAATACAACTCGTAAACAATTTTTTCTCATTTTTTTCTTATTAATAATAAGTACCAGATATAATTATTGCTTATTTTTACTGTATATAATATTATTATAATAATAAACTATAATAATAATAATAATAATCAGGGGTGGGCAAAATTTTCGGGTTTTTTCGGTTTTTGGACGAACCGGACCGGTCCGAACCGACCGGTTCGGTATAAATGTAAACCGGTCCGGTTCGGTATGAAAAAACCGGTATATACCGGTTTTTCGGTACCGGTTTCGGTCCGCCACTTTTATGGTTCGGTATATACCGAACCGGACCGGTATATACCGGTTTTCTATTTTTTATTATTATTAATAATTTATTAATAATAATAATAATAATATTAATAAAAATAATAATAATTATAATAATAATAATAATAAAAATAATAAAATAATAATAAAAATAATAAAATAATAATAAAAAATAATAATTATATTAATTTTCGGTAAAAATCGGTACCGAACCGGTACCGAACCGGTACCGAACCGGTACCGCCGGTTCGGTATACCGGTTCAACCGGTACCGGTATCGGTACCAAAATTTAAGTAATTTCGGTACCGGTTCGGTTCGGTACCGGTCCGGTTCGGACCGGTTTTTACCGGTTGCCCACCCCTAATAATAATAATAACAACAACGATATACGTATATAATAATAATAATAATCTTAATAAACTATATACTCATAATAATAAATTTGAGTTAATATATATATATATGGACATAAAAAAAGATTGAACAAAATAATTTAATAGCTTGACATTGTTAAATCATACATTTATTATATTTATATATAAGAGTAATATAATAATAATGTAGTTTAAAAATAATATTATTATTTTTTCTCTTCCTTCCTCCTAAACTCACAAACAAAGAAAATATAATAAAAATCTCATTCCTTCCCTTCCTTTCTAAAACTCACAAACATGATAAAAGAAAAATTATAATCTTTTCCCCTTTTAGACTATCCCATCACATCCCTCTAAACTCACAAACACAACCTGTATCGATTTTACCTTGAATTCTATAAGAAAGAAAACCAGTTGTCAAAGTCAAGCAAGTACACCTTTAACACTATAAATATAGTAATATTACATACTCTATATTGTAACATATTTATTGTAAATTTAAATAAGTACAGCCTCAATACTATAACATATAATACATTGTTGCATGTTAAATAATACTTATAATTTAATTTAAAAAAGAAAAAAAATCTGCATTCATCAAGTTTAATTTAATCTAATTACGAAAATATTTTGTTATAGATTATACATATCTAAAGTTAATTTAGGTTTAAGTTAAAACTATAATGATTCAAATTTAAAGGTCTCCCTAAATTAAGTAGGAGGTCATATGTATTCACTTTTATTAAGAAAATTAATAACCTTGACAATCTGCACTCTTTTTTTTTCTCTTTTTAGTTCTTAACCTTACATGTTGGTGAGAATTAGCATTTGGCATGATAACAAATTCTTTATAACCAATAATGATCTAGGAAACCAAAACAAATAACCATATTATTAAGCATAAACTAGATAAATGGTGTATGATGAACTTATATGGTAAAGAATAGGTTTATGAGCAAGAAGTAAATAAAGAATATGTTAATTGATTTTCTATTTATTAAGGATAATTTTGTCACTTTAATATATTTGGGTGTGCAACTATCATTATAAAGTGTGCATATACTCCCTACTAAAAGGTGTTTGAAATCGCTTATAAATAGTCATATTAGTTTATAATCAATTTCAAAAAATAAAAATAAAAATTAGTAACTTTAATTTGCAACTACTCATAATTTTTGTTTTTGGAGCTAATTAGACGCACTAATTTTGGTACTTCTGATTGTCAAAATCTAATAATCAACTTTGATCAAATATATAATTAATTTATTCTTATTTATTTTAATTATATTACCTTTGACCCCTTATAACTTCTCAAAACTTTCCTTTTAAAACTAAAAACTGAGTAAGAGGTTCGGTATTTGTGATTCGGAATCCTTATAAGAGGATAAGAATGTGACAATCCGAATTTTTCGAAAATTATTTTAATAAAATTAAAATAAGAACTTAATAAATAAAATTTTTATTATGAGACGAAGTAGGTTTGAATATATATGTGCGTGTGTGTTATATTTTGAAATATGCGATTTTGTGTGAAGGGTTAAATATGAGAAAATGAGATTTACCAGTTAATTAAACTATTAAAGAAAGTGGACAAAATTAATTACGAAATGAAATATGGAGGCGAAGAAAATTAATTAATTATTTGGGATTAAATTGAAATGATATTATGAAATATTATAATTTGAAGATCACACCTTGAACGACAATAGAATTATTATGAGTTAAATTTTATAAAATGAGTTAATTAATTCACTTACTAAAAAATTAGTGAATTAATGTATGTATTTTGTTTTAATGAATTGAGGGAGTTAATTAAACTCATTATTTTAATATATTATATATGAATATAATATATTTATGTAATGACTTAATATATTATATTATGCCAAATAAATATAAATTAAATATGGAATGAGGTGATTAATTCACTATTTGAAAATTAGTGGATTAAAATATTCATTTTAATTAATTGAATAAAGAAATTTATTTAGTTAATGATGATAATTGTAACATGAATAATGGTATAATATTTAATATTATGTCAAATGGTATGTAAATTAAAATATATGAGATGAGATCCAATATATAAAATATGTATATTGGTATCAAGTTAGTAAATTAAATTTATATTTGAATAAATGATTGAATATATTAAATTATATATTTAATAAATAAATCAATTATTTGAAAACAATTTACGGAAAGGAGGAAATTAAATTTAATTATACAATATAGATTGTATAATTTAAATAAGTTATTTAAATTAATTAATGGAGTGAATGTTAATTATTTAAATAATTAATCAGTTACACTAAAAGTATTAAATTTAATTATGAATTAATTCCATAATTAAATGTAATGATTTTATACATAATATAAATGTATAATTATATAAGTGATTCATAATTTATGGGAAGTATAATTAGAATCAAGAATCACATTATCAATCATTAATATATATATTGGTTGAAGTTTTCTAATTTAGGTAGGAACAGGATTCTTGTGTCCAAATCAATTTATTTAAGGCAAAGATACAATCCACTTCATATCTTTCACCTCTTCCTTCCTAGCCAAGACAAAGAAACAACCAAGAAAAAGTAGATATTATCGTTCAACTCTTTTGTCAAAGATTAAGGAACATGAATCCCCATTGTCATCTTTCTTAATTCTCAAAGCTTAGACTACGAAAAAACAAGGCCAGAAATTTTCACCCCACAGAAACAATATGGATGAAATTCCTCAAGATATCATCTTCAAAATCTTGTCAATATTACCACTGAAATCAGTTTTGAAACTAAAGTGCGTCTCGAAATCATGGTCCCGAATAATTGATAGTCCTTCCAACATGCAGATTCATTCTCAACCGTTGATTATTCCGGATTTCAAGGTGTCCCGAAACACCATTAGTTTGTATGCAGCTGTTGAAAGTGAAGAGGACATGATGATACATGCTGGCAAGAACCCGATGGCGAAATTCGAGCTCGTTGGTTTTTGTGCCCATGGTTCTTGCAATGGCTTGCTTTACTTTACGGAATATCGCCAAGGAGGAGTTGTGGTTGTGTCAAATCCTTTTAGAAACCAGTTTAGGGTTTTGCCTCCTGTGAAATTCCAATGTTACTGGCCAAACATGAAGGCGTTCGGATTAGGTTTTGATGATTCAACGAAGAATTTCAAGATGGTTTGTACTTATTTTGGAGATTCAAGTTACGGATTGGGTACAATTGTGCATAATTTCGGGACAAATTCTTGGAAACAGATATCGGAAGGACCTCGATATCTTATGTATGGTAAGCCTGTGTTTGTTCATGGATCTTTGCACTGGATTGTAAGCCCTTTTTTCGAGTACGAGAATTTGAAAAGCATGATTGTGTCGTTCGATGTGAGGAAGGAGGAATTCGACTTGATTCCTCATCCAGAATTTCGCTCAAAAGATAGAAAATTATTTAAGTTATTTGATCTGAATGGCGATTTGGCTATGGTTGATCTGTCATGTAACAGAAAGATTGAGGTATGGGTGATGGATTATAAGAGAAAAGAGTGGAGCAAAGAGTATGATATTGGCATGACTGCACCAGTTGGGGAAGATGATAATGGGGGGATTGAAGTTATTGGTATTTGGAAGGATGAAGAATTTTTAATGAAATCTTGTGAAGGATACTGGATTTATTGTATGAAGAGTGGAAGATTTAAGTATAAACAAATTTCGGGTTTTGATTCTAGCACAACGATTTGTAGTTATAAAGGGAGTTTGAATTCGATATTATCTGATGGTATGGAAGTATGACATGAAAGTTTGTTTGTCCTAGAGTTGCTTTTGGTTGTGTTAAGATCTTCGTAGGCAAATTTTCATTTTTAGTTTAGATTCTATAAGTTTTGTTAGGTAAGATTCTAGGAACCAAGTTCTTTTGCAATTTTAATATCTATTGAGTTGTTTTAATTTCTCTCTCTCCATGAATCTCTGGACTCCCCCCTCCCCCCTCCCCCCTCCCCCCTCCCCCCTCCCCCCAATTAATGACTTGTCACATGCACCAATATAACATGTGTCAACACGAGCGGAATTGGATGTCGGTGTGGGATCCGAGTCGGATCTTTCACTTGTCAGTTTGACACTCAAATAGTTGATTGTGTACCCCATAAACTTTATAACATTTTAAAAATTGAATCCATTAACTTATTACTTTTCTACTTAATGTGTGATGTGTAAATATTCACTCAAATATACACAACTAATTACATTTTACATTCAAATAATCGGCAAGGTTTGATATTTTTTTCACTAGATCTCACATAATACTAACTTTAAACAACATTACTTGTCAATCCACACACATGTATCCAAAATTTGGAACTTTAATTTTTATGTCTGAGTCTTTGCATCCTGTTCTTTTATGTTTAGACATGTCCGATATTTAGACACCAACACCCAATTCTCGTACTCGAATCCATGTAACATAGCCTGCAATTATTTAATTTTCAACATTTACTTCCTACTTCATCAAACATCAACTTCATTTCAACCTATTCATCGCCACTGTTCCAAACTAACCACGATCGCCATCCCAAGATGGCTATAGAAATCAACTATAAGGGAATGAATGAATACGAGAAAGCAATACTAATTAATCATAGCGTCACTTTAAAGGAATAATTTGAAACTGGAAGGCTTTAGTTTAGTTTATACCTAAATGTAATTAATGTTTAGTTTAGCCGTGGCGGCATGGTAGTGAAATCACGATATTAAGCTTGAGGGCAGAATGGAGGGAGTACTATATAAGAATAGAGCTAAATTTGTATATGCCAGCTCCAATAAAATACTACAACCAACTAATTGAAGAGGAACAACACACAAAAATATAAGACTATGGAGAAGTTAAGATCAAAATTTGAACTCTTCAAATATTTTGATCTGTACTAATGAACTCGCAAGTTGTCAACAAAGAGAACTCATTAACAAATGTACAGAGAAAATTGGTACTACTTTTGGTCCCATGAGAAAGAAAAATTCTCCCTTTTGGTTTCTACTATCTGCACTATATGATGTATACTATTTCTGTATCTCTGTATTTTTTATATAATTACTATTTTTTTCATTGGTAAATCTAATCAATATTCATCATCACAAAGTACTCACAAATTAAAAGAACACAGGATGCTATGATGCTTTAAATTTGCTGCTTTTAGGTGTGTTAAACTCGGAATGTCTTGTTGCTCGAAGAGTTTATGTGTTTGTCTGTGTATGTACATCCCTAATGTTCATAAGAGCAAGACTGAATTTCTAAGAGTATATATGGCAATTTAAACAAAAAGGAAGCTAGTGCTGAAAATGGTACAGAGAGCCCTAATACTACGTGTGGATTGGAGTAATGAAGGTAGGAATGGAATGACTCATTCCTATGGAATAAAATAAATTGTGTTTAGTTGTGATTGGAATGGATTGAACTATTCTTATTCCTCCCAAATTTATGAATTTTATTCTTTGGGGGAGGGAGAACGTATGGAATAACTCATTCTAACTAGAATGGAATGAATCATTCCAATCTCCATTCCATTCCTTCAATCCAAACGTAACATAAGAGATGCAAGAAAAATAACCCTATTAGCTTAAAACATAAGCAACTTTCTCTAAACAATCTAGCACTCCAAATTTCTCATAAAATGGAAAAGAAGGCACACTTCCGTAAAATTTTAGCATTCCTCTTGCTTCCAAATTCTCTAAACATTAAAGATACAACTCTTCAGTTAATTAGCAAGGAAGGAGAAAAAATCAGCAACTTTACAGAACTATAGTTACTGCACAACTATAGGTTCATAAATTTATAAGTAATAATATGCGTTTGTTAACAATATTTATCATATATCTATTTCTAAAAATTCGGCAAAATTTTCTTTAAAAAAAAGAAGAAGAAGAAAGATTCCTACTCATATCAGTCTTCCATTTGCAGATATAATCTATGTAAAATTTCACAGATTGCTTCAATATGAGGATGTAGCCTATCACCTGCTAAGAATGAGTGCATACAACTTTCAATTTCAACCCAACTGCATCCATATGTTTTTCGAACTCCTCTTGCATCCATCATCTCCCTAACTTCCACTGCTTCATGCCACCTACCACTATCAACATATGAGTTTGAAAGCAGGACATAGTTTGATGAGTTACACGCTTCATCGCCATAACCATAAAGACGTTCTGAAATACTACGTGCCATCCAAAGGTTCCCGTGTAATTTGCAAGCTGCCAACAACGCAGTCCACATAACTCCATCAGGCTTAAAAGGTAAACCTAGCATAAGATCCTCGGCCTCTTTTAATAACCCAGCTCATGCTAACAGATCTACCATACATGTATAATGCTGCTTTTTTGGTATGATCATATGCTTATTAATCATGTCATTGAAGTAATTACATCCCTCTTTCACCAAACCACTATGACAACATGCACTGAGCACACCAACAAAAGTGATATCATTTCGCATTGTAAGGGATGACTCAGAAAGTGCCAGCTCATCATATTGTTTGAATTTAAGACTAAAGTAATATGGGTGTCATTAATTATTTGTAATGATTCCACATATGAATGTGTTTTACTCCATGAGTAGATTAAATTAAGTATTTAAAAGTTCAAATCTATGGAGTAATGAATGAGATATTAACTCCCAAAGATCACATTTGAAAATGATAAATGATAATAAATATATGTGGGAAGCCAAGTCCTATATCGGTTAAGAACAAAATAATTAATAGGTTTATATACATTAAAGTTGTTCTTGGGTTTGGGCCCCCAGGGGCACCCCACTTTTGTGGAAGGGAGAAGACCTAACCAAGGTTTGGTTTAAACCCACACGCGTGCCGCCGCCGACCACTTTGGCGCTCGGGCTCGTGGGTCTAGGAGGTCCTTGTATATAATTTTTTAGATAAAATTTATTTATTTAAACTGCGTCGTTTTGGGAAAGGCTATCTGTCTGAACGGACGCTCCAAAACTACGTCGTTTTTTCCTAAACAAACACGCCTTTTCTGTTAAACCTTAAACTACGTCGTTTTTGTTCTAAAACTACGTCGTTTATGGTCTGAACGGATGCGCCTTTTCTGTTTAAAGTCAAAACTACGTCGTTTTTGGCTTAATCATTTCTTTTCAATGCGTTGTGTCCCTTCTGATAGGTCACTTACCCTCCTATAAATAGATAGGGGGTGCTGCCATTCGAATTCATTCAATTCATTCAAGCATAAGCATTCTAGTCTTCTTCTTCGTCATTTCATTAGCAGTTTATAGTCATTTTTGAGAGAGAGTTCTGAGCATTTTATTTTTGGTTCGTTGAGTATACTATTTGGAGTGCTACTATAGTATAAATTGTCATTGTATCCTGGGAGACAAGTGCTATCAACTATGAGCACCATACTAAGAGCATAATTGTCTTAAGGACATAGTACCAAATACTAACATTGACAAATCATTTCTGCAGTTTGGAGATATGTCAAATATATATATATATATATATATATATATATATATATATATATATATATATATTTTTTAAGAAAGTCCGGGAGTCCGGTTCCTATCCGGACTCCCGGACTTTCTTAAAATACGGACTTTTTTTACTTTTTTTTAAAACAACTAAATTTTTTTTTATATTTTATGGAACTGGAATTTTTATAATACAGTGTTTTGGATGTGATTTAGATACGTATAACAAAACAGGTCTGTACAGTTTGTGCAGACTGTACATACATTTTTTGGTATAGGTATCAAAATCACGCCCAAAACATTGTATTATGGAAAAATTTCAGTTCCATAAAATATTAATTTTTTTTAGTTGTTTTAAAAAAAAGCAAAAAAAAAAAATAGGGTCCTGATTTGATCAGGTCCGGGAGTCCGGACCTGATCTGTGGTGTGTGTGTATATATATATATATATATATATATATATATATATATATATATATATATATATATATATATTGTCCATTAGTTTTACCAACACATATAGCTTCAATGCATTGATACCTTCACCATTTTTAGTGAAGCCGCATATAATTGCATTCCATGAAACAATATCTTTCTTTCGCTCGACACATTTTGAATACATATCAACAATTGCACTTCCCACAACAATGTTGGTCTTTAAGCCATTTTTCAAAACAAGACCATGAATTTGTTGACCCCCACGAAATGAGCTAGAACTAGCAGAAGCACCAAGTAAACCACCAACAGTGTACGAATTCAACGCAACACCAGATGCCCACATTTTGTGAAACAACCAGAAAGCCTCCTTCACATGCCCACTTTGTGAAAATCCAGAAATAATTACTGTCCAAGAAACGACTTCTTGACGTGGCATCTCCTAAAACAATTGAAAAGCTAAGGCAATAAATCCACACTTAGCATACAAATTCACAAAAGAAATGCTAATAAAAGAATCCAAACATAACCCACATCGCATAATAAGAGCGTGCACTTGCATGGCTTCAAAAACTTGCGAACAAGCAACAAATTCATTCAAAACAATAGCATAAGTATACTCATCTGCAAGACCCCCTTCTCTACCAAGATCCCGGAACAACTCTACACTCTCATTACCCATTTCACACTTGGAATAACACGACATCAAAGCATTCCATGCAATCAAATCTATACTAGTCATTTCATCAAACAACTTCCGTGCCGTCTGCATACCACCTACTCCAGTATACATTTTAATAAGATTAGTCCCAAGAAACGCATCCGAATCCGAACAGACCTTAACAATCTCTCCATGAACCTGTTGACCAAAACCCAAATCACAACAAGGTATTACAATTGAATAAGTGAAATTATCCGGCCTAATAGAACAACACCGCATTTTGATGAAATGGGTAAAAGCTTGTTTCAATTTTTGCTTCTGAATTAAACCAGATATAACAATATTCCATGATTGACAGTCTGTTTTGAGATGCAGATTCAAAGAATCTGAGTCCTTCATTTACGAGGCGAGACTTGAAAATTCCAGATAAAATTGTATTGAGAGAAACAATATTAGTGCTAGGAATGAAGTGAAGGAGCTTGTGAGTTTCTGAAAATGTTCCAGAATTAATGTAGGATTGAAGGAGGTTGCATTGATAGATATTGTGCAAAAGACCAGTCTTTACAATGGAGGCATGATGCGTTATTGCTGTGTACATGTGCTCTCAAGTTGCAAGTTTTTGGATACAGTTACCCGTAATTAAGTTAGTTAAGAGTTGTGTTAAAAATAGAATATTACTACCTCATTTCCATACTAATAATAGTAGTTTTAACTTCTTACACACTAATTAAGAAAATCACTTAATACTATTATTTAACATTTAAATTTTATATGAAATTTCATAACTATACCTCTATGGGAAGTTAAAAACTATTAATACAAGGAAAAAAAATTCTTGAGACAATGAAAGAAGTTAAGGGTGATATAGAAAAATAAATAATTTATTCTCCTAAAAATTATAATCCATAAATAAATTAGAATAATTTTTTTCCTTTTAAAAAGTCAATTATTACAAAATATAGGTACTGTGACGCCCCAAAATAGGTTCACACAACTTATTCTGAGTCGTCAAATACGTGGTACAGAATTCAAATACAATTTCAATTATACAATTGTCGTACAAAATACGACAACAAATAAGCTGTAAGTTTTAATACAAATATCACCTCGTAGACAATATTCAAACTCAAATAAAATTCTCATTACAATTATTATAACACTATTTTATAGAATAGTGAGGACTACTATATAGTAACCATCTTGGACCATCACTCCATTCTCTAACTAGTCCAAGCTATATTCTCATTTCCTGAAGAGAACAATGAAAGAAAAGGGTGAGCTCAACTAGCCCAATAAAGAATATTATGACTAAGATAATGCAAAATAAATTATTATTAGTCTTCAACAGTGAAAAATCTGATAGAATACAATAGACAACAAGTTTTATATTAACAACTGTAACGGAAATAGCAATCCATTAGAAGAGTCAAGTAGAGCATGATGTCTACTATCTTCTATGTTTTAAAAGTCCATCATCAATATTTTATCCCTGTAACACCAATCAATAAATATTTTAAATCAACGAATTATCCATGCACTATGGGCCAAGGATATTCGTTAGTATCACCAGTGGTCATGATCATGAAAAACAACTGTCCATCTATGCACTACGAGCCAAAGAGGACTTTCACCACTTCATTTGTCTGTAACAATACATGTCATGATTATACCTATACACAATTCATGGTCATAATCATACCAATCAACAGTCTATCTATGCATTACGGGCCAAAAATGACTTCCAGTACAATATAAGCATAAGGATGATGACAATGATATAAAGAATCAATCAAGTGAGATCAAAGATAAATATTTAGATATTTCTAATTTAATTTATCCAGAGTTTGAAAATGTTCAAATTGTCAGCATGATAACTATTTATGAAGTAAAATTCAAGAATGATATTCATGTATCAAAACTAATTTGGACAGAAAAGGAAATTAAATTCTGTTGTCAACAATACTCATGAACAGTACACCATATGAATAGTACCGTATGAATAGTACCCATGAATAATACCCCAATATGAAAAAATTAAAATTTAATAAGAATGTTCAGATCAATATTCCAACGAAATGATATTAGATGAAGCGCAAACCTTAAGGAATTTCTAATCATTTTCGGGATTATAGAAGCAATACTTACCATAGTAAGTTTAATATAGGAATATGAAATAATATCACTTACATAGTATGGAGTATGGAAGAAAATGATACCCCTTACAAGTATCGAAAGAAAATAACATCCTTTATGGAAAAAAATAATATCATTTACATTAGTAGAAACTAGATTTGACTGGAATATTAAATATTTTTTTGAGAAAATCTTGCACAAAAAGCTACACTCAAAGTATTCTTATACTCAAGAGAAATACTCACAATACTATAGAATAAGAATTTCTGATATTGTAATGGTGTGTTTAGGAAGGAGGGGTAACCTTCCTTTTATAGTGAAATTTCGGAGAAAAAACAAACAGGTTGCCCAACTTTTCTTTCTCTTTTATAGCTAACTATTCGCCTAACTATTCGCCTAACTCTTAATTTCTTATGGGAGAGGGCTCATACATTTGGAAGAATTAGTTTGCAGGCAATTTATCAAGCCACCAAAAAGAAAAGGAACAGGTTTTGGAAAAAGAATTCAAAACTAAAATGATAACATTCACTCCACTTTTATTCACAAGCTAAAAATTATATATTATAATAATAATATTACCAAAAAAATTTATATTATAATATTATCACATTATTATAATGTAATATTATAATAATATATTTGAATGAATATTTTATCGGAGAAGATAATTGTCAAACTTTCAACAAATATTTCATGTTAAATTCCTTCATTTATATCAAAATTGAACCAATATTCACAACATAATAATTATTCATAATTAATATTATAAGCTCACAATATTAACAATCGGATCATTCTCAGGAAAGATGAGGCTTTCCGATAAGGATTTATCCTTATTGGCACGTAATTATATAACCTAACCCCTTTCCTCGACAGAACTTTCTAGACATTATCAATAATGCTAACTAATAATATGAATAATTGTGTCATGTCAATTATTGGTTTAATAATATAAAATATTATGCAGATGATACTGTGACAATAATTAAATCAATAATATGAGATACTGTGCAACAATTACTGTGACAATTATTGAATGAAACTGAGTGAGTTCTTACGTAAGAATCAATAATCAGAGATATTGTGCAATACCGTGTGCTACTGTGCAACCACAGGTATTACTGTACTTTTATTACCGGGTATTTCAACAGTTATTGGTAAAAGTTTTGCCGTTATTTTTTTTATAAAAATGTTATTTCTGTTGCTTTTTATATTCGACAGTTATTTCGTTATGTGGTCTACTAATGATTGTGTCGTCGTACAGATATTTCTCGATAAAAAGAATATTCTTCGACAAAACGAATATTTTATGACAACTTTCTTACTTTACAAACTTTGCACATATCACCCACAATTATAATACAACACCTTACTATTCAAAATAATATTTAGAAAAGATTAAACTTTTATTTATAAAAAATTGGGGTTTTACAGGTATATGTAGTAGTATATTACTTGTTCTCTAGTAACTTGTACTATTTGAAGCATTTGGCGTATGTATAAGTTTCAAAAATACACGTACTTGAAAATGTTGTTCATTTTATACGAATTATTTTACTTAGAAATACAATTTTTGTATAAGTTTCATAAATACACGTACTTGAAAATGTTGTTCATTTTATACGAATTATTTTACTTATAAATACAGTTTTTGAAGTTCAAACGCAATACACTAAAAAAATAAAAATAATGCGTATGTTTGAAATGTACCAAAAATTACCACTCTAATTGCACAAGAAGTTAATAGCCGAACAGACCCTTACTTCCTCTATGCCAAAAGGATCGATATTAATTTTTTGGAGTCAGTTAAATTCAAATTAATATAAAATTAAACAATAGTTAAGAAAATTTAAAACTATCTAAAAAATACTACTTATTACAAAATTTATTGTTTTTAAATATTAAATAACTCACATCAATTTTAAAATATCTCATATTAACTTTAAAAAATTAAACTTGATCTATTATTTTGGAAGAGGATGTAATTTATCAAGCAATTTTTATAATTTAATACTTCCTCTATTTCATTAAAAAGTTAATTTGCAAATATATTTTGTTTTTCAAAAGAGTTCTCATTTTTTCATAATAGTATAAAATAAAATAATGTTCTTAATTTTATTATCATGTAATGAAATTATTAACTTACTATGCTAGAAATAAACATGAAAAAGAAATCCTTTAACTTTTTTAAAAGATATATAAAGAAAAAAGAAATGAGTTTATAAAAAAATATTTGCCAAGTAGACATACTCCTTCAATTCCAAATTTAAAAATACATTTTAACATTTTAAATGAATTTATAAAATTCATTAAAAACAATAAAATATGTTCATATGGAGAACATTTTCATTAATTTACAATAGTTACAATAATTTGTTCGAAAGTGATAAATTCTTACAAATTTTAAAATTTAAAAGTATACAAATTGATGAAAAATGTATCCCAAACTTTAATAACAAAAGAATTATAAGGTGGTGTTTGATTGTATCTTAAGAACCGACCTCTTAATGTATCTTAAGAGCTCATATCTTTGTATTAAGAGATCCTCTAAATAGTTTAGGGCGTGTGTGATAAAACTGATGAAATAGTTCTGAATTTCTAAGTAATCAGAATGAGTTGAATGAAACAGAATTTTGAATATTAAATGAAAAAGTTATTTAATAATTGACATATCTGGAACATAAATTTTTATTATTTTACCCCTCTGAAAAAAATTCAAAATTATTGTAAATTTATTTAATTCTATATAATAAAACAGAACCAATTTTGAATCTTTTATTTGACAAAACACAAGGACAATTTAGATTTCATCTCAATTCTTCCAACTTAATCTAAAGGCTCACCTTTCATCTCACACTAAAAATTCCTGCCCAAATTAAATTCACTCCTAAAAATTCCCGCCCAAATCAAATAACAATAATAACAACAATAATGATAATAATAATTATAATAATAACAATAATTATAATTATAATAGTAATAATAATAATAATAATAATTATTATTATTATAATAATTACTACTATAATAATAATAATTATTATTATTATTATAATAGTAGTAATAATAATAATAATATTTATAATAATAATAATAATAATAATAATAATAATAATTAGTATTATAATTATAAGAACAATAATAATACTAATAATAATAATAATAATAATAATAGAAATTATAATAATAATAGTAATAATAACAATTATAATAATAGTAATAGTAGTAGTAATAATAATAATAATAATTATTATTATTATTATTATAATTATAATTATAATAATAATTATTATAATTATAATTATTATTATAATAATAATGATTATTATTATAATAATAGTACTAATAACAACAACAATAATAATAACAATATTAATAACAACAATAATTATAATTAAAATAATTATAATAATAATTATGATAATAATAATATTATTATTATTATTATTATTATTGTGGTGATGTTATGAATTATGAAAATTGTTATTGATGATTTGTAAGTTTTGTAAACAGGTTTAGAGTTTTCTAGATATCTATTTTTGAAGGAAAATTAATTATTGTGATGGTGTGGTGAATTAGACTAAAAGACAAAATGGACCCCAAACTTCATTTTCTATTTACTTTTGCACCCCAAACTTAAAAATGTTTCTAAGTACACCCCAAACTTAATTATACGTAACAAAATGCACACTTTTACCACTTAACTGGTCAAAAGTGACCGACTGTGACCGGCTAAGGCTGTAATGTTTATTACAAAGGGGTAAGATTGGTAGTTTACACTTAAGACTTAGGCGGATATTTTGACACCGGTTATGTTGGTTATCAGACAAAAATCCCCAAATCGATTTGCTTAGGGTTCACGATTTGTGAAGGAGAAGATGAGTGATTCTCGATTCTTGAGGGATTCGGTAGACAATAACGTTTATGAAGAGAAGGTTATCCCAGAATATAATAAGTGCTTCAAATACATGTGCAATAATGATCTGGTGTTTTTTAGTGTGTACTTTTTATAGTTTAGTGGCTTCTTTTTCTTTGTTTATTGTGTTTTGGTAGTAGTTTAACTTTGTTTTTTGCTTTTTGTAGTATTTATTTTGTAGTGGTCTCTTTTTATGCTTGGTTCTCCCAATTATGGGTAGTGGTCCCGATTATGGGTAGTGGTACACACATTTAACTGGTAGTGGTCCCTTTGTGTTTGTGGTTGTGCAGGCAATAAGGAATATTTTTCAGTCAAATTTTTCCATGGTGGACACTTTGAAGATAGCCCACATAAGCAGTGGGTGGGAGGTACATTCAACTATTTTGATTTATGTCATCCTGATTACATCTCTTTACTTGATATAGCCGAAATGGGGAAGGAGTTGGGATATAAAGGTGGACACTTTAAGTTCAAGTACAAGACACCTGCAACTGGTATGGATAAGGGATTATGGGAGTTAGAAAATGATGATGATGATATACTGACAATGTGTATGCTTATCATTGCTAGTAGGCTAATTGAAATAGTTTTGGAGGTGATTAGACCTGTGGGAGCATCAATTGACTTGGATGATGAAAGAGAGTCAACTGATGAAGATTATGTGAATAGTTCTGGGGAAGAGTCAACTGAGGATGAAGAGGATTATGACTTAGATGATGATGATGATGAGGATGAAGAGGATTATGAGCATAACAGGGGGACTGATGATGGGCCAGAGGGTGATTAGGCTAGGGGGACTAAGGTTGGGGCAACTGAGGCTAGGGCAACTGAGGTTAGGGCAACTGAGGATGGGGCAAGGGACAAAGGGAAGGGAAGGGTGCAAGACAGAAAGGCAAAGGAAAAGGAGCTAAAACAAGAAAGGCAAAGGATAAAGGTAAAAGAAAACAAACTACAGAAATCCAGAGTACACAAGAAGAACCACATGAACTAGGATTTTCATCCTTTAACTATGATGAATCTGATGTGGAAAGGATGCCTAGAGTTGATGAATTTGATCCTGAAATACATGACTTACATAAAGGGCTGCAATCAGAATTTAGGGAAGGTGTCACAGAGGATCCTGAGTTTGAGTTGGGAATGAGATTTAACAATGTCACTGAAGTGAGGGCAGCAATCAGAAGTCATGGCATCAAACAAGGAAGGAAGATTTATTTCAAGAAAAACCTGTCAAATAAGATCCAAGTAAGGTGTGTGGAGCCATGTACATGGCACTTCTATGCTGCAAAGGTGCAAAGAGACCATACATTTAAAATCACTAGGTTATAGAAAGTGCATAGTTGTTGTAGAGAATGAGATAATTATTGTATAAACGCAGAATACATTGCCAAAAAATATGAAGATGATCTTCGAATGAATCCAACATGGGGATTAGATCAGTTTCATAATAAAGTGGTTAAAGATTTGGATATTGGGGTTTCAAGGAGCCTAGCATACAGAGCTAAGAAGAGAGCAATGAAAAACATTGAAGGGAGTGCTGAGGAGGAGTATGGACTTGTCTTGGACTATGTTGCAGAGCTCAGAAGAGCCATGTCTGGGAGTACTTGTATTTGAAAAGAGCAGAACTAGAGCATGTGTGAGACCCCAAATTTTATAAAATAAAAGTATTCAATTTTTTTATAATTATTATTTTATTTAGTAAATGGTTAAATTAAGAAAGGGTTAAAGTTAAGGGTGATATGTGAAAATTTTGCAAAGTAAGCAAGTTGATATAAAATATTCGTTGTGTCGGGGAATATTCGATTGGTCGGGGAATATTCGTTTTAACAGGGAATATTCGTACGACGACATAATCATTGGTGGACCCCACAACGAAAGTATTGTCGTAATTAGAAAGCGATAGAAATATCTTTTTATAAAAATAACGGCGAAAGTTTTACCGTTAAACTGTTGAACTACCCGATAGTAAAACTACAGTAATACGCGTGGTTGCATAGTAGCACACAGTATTAATTATTGATGCTTACGTGAGAAGTCACTCAGTTATACTCAATTATTCCTATAATAATTGCTGCATAATATCTCTCATATTATTGATTCAATTATTGTCACAGTATCATCTGCATAATATTTTATATTATTAAATCAATAATTGAGACGACAAAGATATTTATATTATTTGTAATATTGACGATGTCTAGAAAGTTCTTCGAGAAAAGGGGTTTGGTCACCTAATTGCGCGCCAATAGGGTGAAATCCTTATCGAAAAGTCCCATCTTTCTTGGGAATGATCTGGTTGTTAAATATTTTGAGTTATAATATTAATGATGAATAAGTTCGTGTTGATTAAAGATGAAATTAATAGTTCCATTGTGTTGGGATTATTAGTGTTAGTAGAAATTGACATTTATTTCGTTAATAATTGATTTTTGGAGGTTATATTGACCAATCGGGTAATTAATCGGATAAATGAGCAATTAATTACTATTAATTAATTCACATGCTTATAACTATTTGTTCACATGTGTGTACTATTGATTCACATGCATATACTATTAGGAGAGGGGGTGAAAGATTAATAATACTTGCATGACTAAATTAAAAATGGAGGTATAGATGAAGGTACTATAATGTAATTATTTTTTCACATGTATAGAAGTATTGAGTCACATGATTGTACTATTGATTCACATGATGTACTATTAGGGGAGGTGGTGCAAGTTTGATAATACTTGCAGGACTAAACTAAAATTGAAGGAAAAGATGAAGGTATTATACTGTAATATTTCAAGCCCCAAAATGTGTAATTATCGAAACTATATTTTTATATAAATAGAAGCTCATTCTTTCTTCATTCTCACCAATTCACTAAGACTCACAAGAGCAATTATAGAGAGAGAAACTATAGAGAGAAAGAAGAAGAGAAGTCTACTACTTCACTATTCTATTATCCAGTCTTCTTCTGAGGTAAGGGGTATTATTTCTTTCGTATTCATGAAGAGAGTTATTTTCTTTCAATACTCGAAAGGGTTGTTATTCCAATCTTTATTATTATATTGGAATAACCTGTCTATGTGGACTATCGCATGCATGGTGAAATTCTTCTGTTATTCCATTCTTTATTATTCTGTTGAAATAATCTGTCTACGCGGACTACCGCATGCATGGTGAAATTCTTCTATTATTCAATTCTTTATTATTTTGTTGGAATAACCTGTCTACGCGGACTACCGCATGCATGGTGAAATTCTCCTGTTATTCCATTCTTTATTATTCTGTTGAAATAACATGTCTACGCGGACAACCGCATGTATGGTGAATGACCATTCGTATTCATTCTTTATTAAATTATGGAAATGATCTGTCTATGTGGATTACCACATGGCGGGTGAAAATCCATTTGTAGTTTTGTATATTATATTATACGCGTATGAGATATCATTTCTTTTGTACTCGTCATGGAATATCGTTTTCTTTTATATTTTCCTTTTATGAGTACTATTCACAGAGTACTATTTATGGGTATTATTCACGTATATAGCACTATTCACGTATACAGTACTATTTACAAATACTAGTTATTATTCACGAGTTACTATTCACAGGTACTATTCATAAAGCATTATTCATGACTACTATTCACAAAGCACTATTCATGCGGTATTATTCCCGAAGTACTATTCATAGGGTACTATTCACTATTAACCTAAAAAATATATTTCTTTTCTGTCAATATTATTTTTGATACATGAATATTATTCTTGAATTTTACTCCACAAAGCAGTATCATGTTGGCAATTTGGATATTTTTAAACTCTGGATAAATTTAAAGTCTTTAATATTTATCCTTGATTTCGTTTGATTAATTCTTATATCATTGTCATCATCTTCATGCTTATATTGTGATGAAAGTTATCTTTGGCTTACGTGCATAGATGGACTGTTGATTGGTATGATTATGACCAGGGATTATTCGGTATAATCATGACCCGTAATGTTACAAATGATGTGGTAAAAGTCCTCAGTGGCCTGTAGTGCATTGATGGAAAGTTGTTGGTATGGTTATGACCAAGGATTATTCGGTATAATCATGACCACTGATGATTACATGAATATTCTTGTCCCGTATGGCATGGAAAATTCGTGGTTGTGATACTTATTATTAAGTTGAGTCTCAGCGACAGTTATTGGTATGATCACGACCATGCATTCTCTTCGGCTAAGGGTGCAAAGATGAATTGTTGTTTGGCGTGATCATGACCATTGGTGAAAACACGAATATCTTTGGCCTGTAGTGCATGGATAATTCGGTGATGTGGATTATTTATTGAGTTGAGTCTCTACGATAAAATATTAATAATAAACTTTTAATTCATAGAAGACAGTAGATATCATGCTCTACTTGACTCTTCTAAAATACAGTTGCATGTCTTTGGCCTGTAGTGCAAAGATGAACTGTTAATGAGTATCTTTGGCCCGTAGTGCAAAGATGAATTTATTAGTATGATTATAAACAGGAACTGTGATTTGGTATAATCATGATCTTTGATGTTTCAGGTAAAGACAGGTGATGAAAATTATCTTCGTCCTAGGTGCGAAGAGGAATTTAAAATCACAATTATGATTATGAGTTATTCACATGATTGTGGAAAGGAACTGTTGATTGATGTTACAGGGATAAAACATTGTTGGTGGACTTTTAACGTAGAGAAAATAATAGAATTTATGGTCTATTTGACTCTTCTAATGGATTGCTCGTTCCGCTACCACGATGGTTGAAAAGTTTTATCATCTACCATGTGTTCTAAATCTCTGATTTATTACTGACGAAGGCTATTGATAATTTGATTATCTTTAGTCATGATATTCTTTATTGGGCTAGTTGTGCTCACCCTTTTGCTTCACAATTCCTTTCAGGTAATAAGAGTGTAGCTGGGTCGAGCGGGGGTAACAAGGGAATAGAACGATGGTCTATAGCTGTTGAGGTTTTCCCTAAAATAGTATGGAAATAATTTCATTGAAAATTTTAGATAAGTGTGTAGTATTTTATACGTCATTTTAACCATTGATTTTGGTGAACAGAATAGGGTGAGGTGAACCCAACTTTAGAAGGGTGTTTTGCCACTATCATACAAGATGTCTAATGACAGACGACTTCATGTTATCATAAGATAGGGTTGTGCATACGCACTTGCTGATTATATCTATGAGCACTACTTATATAATCTTGGAGTTTGGTTGAAATATAATTCTCAATTAGAGACAATGGAGATAATTATATGTCAAGAGAAGACTCATCATTGGAAAGAACATGACAGTAATCTTCTCATTTTTCTTTGGGTTCTATTGGGTCAACCAAGGATAATTCTTGAGTCATATGATACCTATCATAACTTAGATGCATGGCCTCCCATGTACGAAGGTTTTCTTGAGCATTTTTTAAAGTTGTTAGTTTCTAAAACAGTTATTAATTGTACTTTTATGTAAAGTACCATTGTAAGGTGTTGTGGTCGAGGCACCATGAGAGTTACATATATTTATATTAAAACTCACAGCTTATGTGTTGTCGTACTCTGCACGACAGTTCAACAATTGTATAAATGAAGTTTATATTTAATTTCTGTAGTGTGATATCTGGCGACTCAGAATGGGTCATGTGGACCTATTTTGGGGGCATCACAAATGGTATCAGAGCTTAGGGATATGGTCGCTGGCGGAGATATGAGTCTAGAACTAGGAGGGGAGTGACGAGTAATATACTTCACTAGTGTGACGTACCTAAGCTGAAATTGTTTACTTGATAAGTTGACAAATTGTGATATGTCAATTAACCTTTTTTTTGAAGATATATTCTAGAATGATATCTGAAATACAGGAGATGAGCAATGGGAAAATAATGATACAGAGGAAATAACCTAGAAGGTACAATCCAAAAAGAAAGCAAGGTATTCTCATCTCTTCAAACTACCAGGTACGTAAATTTCAAGGGCGAAATTTCATAAGGAGGGGAGATTGTGAGATCCCGAATTTTATGAAATAAAAGTATTCATTTTTCTTATAATTATTATTTTATTTAGTAAATGGTTAAATTGAGAAAGGGTTAAAGTTAAGGGTGATATATGAAAATTTTACAAAGTAAACAAGTTGATATAAAATATTCGTTGTGTCGTGGAATATTCGATTGGTCGGGGAATATTCGTTTTAACAGAGAATATTCGTACGATGACATAATCATTGGTGGACCCCACAATGGAAGTATTGTTGTAGTTAGAAAACTACAGAAATATCTTTTTATAAAAATAACGGCGAAAGTTTTACCGTTAAACTGTTGAACTACCCGGTAGTAAAAGTAAAATAATACGTGTGGTTGCATAGTAGCACACGGTATTAATTATTGATGCTTACGTGAGAAGTAACTCAGTTATACTCAATTATTGCTACAGTAATTACTGCATAATATCTCTCATATTATTGATTCAATTATTGTCACAGTATCATCTGCATAATATTTTATATTATTAAATCAATAATTGAGACGACAAAGATATTTATATTATTATTTATAATATTGACGATGTCTAGAAAGTTCTGTCGAGAAAAGGGGGTTGGTCACCTAATTGCGCGCCAATAAGGTGAAATCCTTATCGAAAAGTCCCATCTTTCCTGGGAATGATCTGGTTGTTAAATATTTTGAATTATAATATTAATGATGAATAAGTTCGTGTTGATTAAAGATGAAATTAATAGTTCCATTGTGTTGGGATTATTAGTGTTAGTGAAAATTGACATTTATTTCGTTAATAATTAATTTTTTGAGGTTATATTGACTAATCGGGTAATTAATCGGATAAACGAGCAATTAATTACTATTAATTAATTCAAATGCTTATAACTATTTGTTCACATGTGTGTACTATTGATTCACATGCATGTACTATTAGGGGAGGTGGTGCAAGATTGATAATACTTGCATGACTAAATTAAAAACGGAGGTATAGATGGATGTACTATAATGTAATTATTTTGTTCTCATGTATAGAACTATTGAGTCACATGATTGTACTATTGATTCACATGATGTACTATTAGGGGAGGTGGTGCAAGTTTGATAATACTTGCAGGACTAAACTAAAAATTAAGGAAAAGATAAAAGTATTATACTGTAATATTTCGAGCCCCAAAATATGTAATTATCGAAACTATATTTTTCTATAAATAGAAGTTCATTCTTCCTTCATTTTCACCAATTCACTAAGACTCACAAAAGCAATTATAGAGACAGAAGCTATAGAGAGAAAGAAGAAGAGAAGTCTGCTACTTCACTATTCTAGTATCCAGTCTTCTTCTGAGGTAAGGGGTATTATTTCTTTCGTATTCATGAAGAGAGTTATTTTCTTTCAATACTCGAAAGGGTTGTTATTTCAATCTTTATTATTATGTTGGAATAACCTGTCTACGCGGACTACCGCATGCATGGTGAAATTATTCTGTTATTCCATTCTTTATTATTCTGTTGGAATAATCTGTCTATGCGGACTACCGTAAGCATGGTAAAATTCTTCTGTTATTCCATTCTTTATTATTCTGTTAGAATAACCTGTCTATGCGGACTACCGCAAGCATAGTGAAATTCTTCTATTATTCAATTCTTTATTATTCTGTTGGAATAAACTGTCTACGCGGACTACCACGTGCATAGTGAAATTCTTCTGTTATTCCATTCTTTATTATTCTTTTGAAATAACCTGTCTACACGGACTACCGCATGCATGGTGAATGACCATTCGTATTCATTCTTTATTAAAATATGGAAATTATCTATCTATGTGGATTACTGCATGGTGGGTGAAAATCCATTTGCAGTTTCGTATATTCTATTATACTCGTATGAGATATCATTTCTTTTGTACTCGTCATGAAATATCGTTTTCTTTTGTATTTTCCTTTTATGAGTACTATTCACGGAGTACTATTTTTGGGTATTATTCATGTATATAATACTATTCACGTATACGGTACTATTTACGAATACGAGTTATTATTCACGAATTACTATTCACAGGTACTATTCATAAAGCATTATTCATGACTACTATTCACAAAGCACTATTCATGCGGTATTATTCCCGAAGTACTATTCACAGGGTACTATTCACTATTCACCTAAAAATATTTTTCTTTTCTGTCCAAATTATTTTTGATACATGAATATTATTCTTGAATTTTACTCCACAAAGCAGTATCATGTTGACAATTTGGATATTTTTAAACTCTGGATAAATTTAAAGTCTTTAATATTTATCCTTGATTTCGTTTGATTAATGCTTATATCATTGTCATCATCTTCATGCTTATATTGTGATGAAAGTTATCTTTGGCTTACGTGCATAGATGGACTGTTGATTGGTATGATTATGACCAGTGATTATTTGGTATAATCATGACCCGTAATGTTTCAAATGATTGGTAAAAGTCCTTAGTGGCCTGTAGTGCATTTATGGAAAGTTGTTGGTATGGTTATGACCAGGAATTATTCGGTATAATCATGACCATTGATGATTACATAAATATTCTTGGCCCGTATGGCATGAAAAATTCATGGTTGTGATACTAATTATTAAGCTGAGTCTCAGCGACCGTTATTAGTATGATCACGACCATGCGTTCTCTTTGGCCAAGGGTGCAAAGATAAATTATTGTTTGGCGTGATCATTACCATTGGTGAAAAGACGAATATCCTTGGCCCGTAGTGCATGGATAATTCGGTGATGTGGATTATTTATTGAGTTGAGTATCAGCCGTAAGATCCCAACTTATTATAAATAAAATTGAATTTCTCTATTTATTATCTTGAAATAATAAAGAATTAATTTGATATAATACTTTGGTTATGGGTGAAATGTGCAAATTTTGCAAAATAAACAAGTGGTTATAAAATATTCATTTTTGTCAGGGAATATTCGTTGGTCGTGGAATATTCTTGTTGTCGAGGAATATTCGTACGACGGCGCAGCCATTCGTGGGTCTCATAACAGAATAACTGTCGGATGAAGAAAACGACAAATTTGAGTTTTTATAAATAACGACGTAATTGTTACCGTTAACACTGTTAGATTACCCTGTGGTTAAAATATAGTAATATACGTGGTTGTATAGTAGCACACAGTATTGCACAGTATTTTTGAATTATTGATTCTTAAGTAAGAATGCACTACTCAATAATTGTTACAGTAATTACTGTTCAATATTTTATTTTATTGATTCAGTAATTGCAGTGTTGATATTTTATATTATTATTGTTTCAATAATTGTCACTGCACATTATTTTCCATTATCAGATCAATAATTCATATTATTTGAATAATATTATTAGATAGCATTATTAGCAATGTCTAGAAAGTTCTGTCAATGAGAGGTTTGGTCACCTAATTGCGCGCCAGTAAGGAGAAATCATTTTCGGAAAGCCCCCTCTTTCCTGGGAACGGCCTGGTTGTCATTATTGCGATTCTGTAATATTATTTGTGAATAATTATTTATTAATTAATATGATAAGGAAATATTTATTTTATGGAAGGAAATATTTATTTTTATGTGGTTATAATTGAAGGAATTTTGCAGGAAATTATTTGTTGAAAGTTGGCAATTATTTTCTCTGATAAAATATTCATTCATATATATTATTATAATATATTATAATTATTCAATAATATTATTATTATAATATATAAGCATGTGGTAATTAGAAACGGGGGTAAGCAAATTAATGTATATGAATACTTGTTTTCAAAAGTAGGTTGTAACTTTGGAAATGGTTGGTGGAAATAATTGGTGGGTGGAAGCTTTCTGCAAAGCATTTTATTTTTTTCCAAGTTTGGTGGGCCTTGCCTATATGAATTTGCAGGCAAAGAAAGAAAAAAAAACAAGAAAAGGAAACTAGGCATTGAAATTTCTTCTACAAAGGCTCTGCAACTTGTTTTCAAAAAGTAGCCCTAACCTTGATAAAAAAAGGGAATTAGGCAGAAGTTTGACATAAAAGTTTGGCAGGGTAGGCCGATTCATCTGTTTTTTTCTCCGAGGTTTTACTATAAATAGGAGGTAACCCCTCCTTCCTCATCACACCATTTCAAAATCAGAAATTCTTATTCTATAGTATTGTGAGTATTTTTCTTGAGTATAAGAATACTTTGAGCGTAGTTTTTCTGCAAGATTTTCTCAGAATAATATCCAATTTTCCAGTCAAATACAACTTCTACTAAGGTAAAGGATATTATTTTATTGCAATATTCGTGAGAAATATTATTTTCTTTCATACTCCATATTATGTAAGCGATATTATTTCATCTCGTATTCTTGAATTTGAACTTACTATGGTAAGTATTGCTTCTATAATTCCTGAAATGATTAGAAACTTCGCTTCATCTAATATCATTTCATAGGAATATTGGTCTGAACTTTTAATCAAATTTGAAACTTTTCATGACGAGTACTGTTCATAGTTACTGTTCACGGGGTATTATTCATGGGTACTGTTCACGATTACTGTTTACAGGTACTATTCAAAGGTACTGTTCATGAGTACTATTCACGAGTACTGTTCACAAAAGAAAAAAAATATTTTTTTTCCTTCTAAGTTATCCGTTGTGACCCTTATTCATGAAATTGAATCCATGTTTTGGTCTTCATTCTTGAATTTTACTCCATTATGGAGTATTTTTTTAAACTTAAATTATCTAAAGTATGAATCTCTAATCTTTGTCCTTTTGTCTCACTGGATTCGTTTTCTAAAATGTTTTTATCATCCTTAGTCTTTAAAGGTGATACTTGATAAATATCTTTGGCCTGTAGTGTAAAGATGAATGATTACCTGATGAATATCTTTGGCCCGTAGTGCAAAGATGAATATTTGATGTAAGATGTATATCGATTGATGTTACAGGGATAAAATATTAATGATAGACTTTTAAATTCATAGATGATAGTATATTTCATTCTCTACTTAATTCTTCTAATGAATTGTTATTTCCGCTGCGAATATTGATCTAAAATTGGTTGTCCATTATATTTTATCTGATTTGTTGAAGGCTAACGATAAATTGTTGTTCTTTATCTTAGTCATAATATTCTTTATTGGGCTAGTTAAGCTCATCATTTTCCTTTTTGTTTCATTTTTCTTCTCAGGAGGTGAGAATGTAGCAAGAACCAGTTGGGGTAAAGAGTGATGGTCCTAGACAGTTGTTTTAGCTGTCCTCACTATTTTTGTAAAATAGTGTATCAATAAATGTAATGAGGACTAATTTGAGTGTGGATATTGTCTAGAAGACAATATTTGTATTTAAACTCACATCATGTGTGTTGTCGTATTTTGCATGACAATTGTAATAGTGATGTTGTAGTTGTTTCTATACCATGTATTTGGCGACTCAGAATGGGTGATGTATACCTATTTTGGGGGCGTCACAGTTGGTATCAGAGCTTAGGGATATGGTCTCTGGCAGAGATCGGGGAATAGAACTAAGAGGGGAGAGAAAAGTAAATACTTCGCTAGTGTGTCCTACCTAAACTTATTTGTTGGTCTGTCATAATATAGGGATATTATCTTATATGTTAATTTATTTAAATTAACCCTTGTTTTATGGCAGTTTTTAAGAATGGCAGCTGAGAACGTTAACAATGGAGTGTATGAGACCGTGGAACAACCTTTGATTACCAACAAGAGAACGTGCAACAAGAAGGCAATATTCCTCCTGTAAACAACACTATGAAGAAAACGATGAATGATGGAATGTTTAGAAGCTTTTTGCAGTTCATGCAAAATCAGACGAGAGAGACTCGTGTACAAAATACGGGTGGAAATGATAGCAACGCACGGTTTGTCACGGCCAAGCAGTTCAAGGAGTTGGGACCATCAGATTTTTGGGGAAAGCCAAATCCGATTAAGGCGAAAACATGGGTAAAGCAAATTACCAAGATATTCAATGTCTTGGGATGCACAGAAGAACAAAAGGTTCCATTCGCCACCTTTATGTTCCGTGGTGATGCAGATTACTGGTGGAAATCTGTGAAGCGTACCCAGCCAGCTTCAGTCAACATGTCTTAGGAAAGATTTCAGAAACTGTTTAATGACAAGTACTTTCCTAAAAGTATTCGTCATATGAAGGAGGTATAGTTTATTAGATTGGAACAGAACAACATGACGGTGTCCCAGTACGAGACGAAGTTCATAGAGTTATCCAGGTTTGCACCTCATTTGGTAGAGAATGAGGAACGTATGACGCGGATGTTTCTGAGAGGTCTAAAACCCGAGATTCGTCAATACCTTATCTCTCATAAATTTTCTATGTATTCAGATGTTGTCAATAGGGCTCAATTATTAGAGCAGGATAATGAGTATGTTCAACCGAGGGACCACGACCAGGGTCATACCGGTGACAGCAGTTATCAGAGAGATGATAACCAGCGAGGAGGGAAAAATACGGACAAAAACGGTAACCACTCGGGTGGTAATCGTGGTCATGATAACAGGAGAGGTGGGTCAAGTGGAAATTTTAAAAAGAGGAGATTTAACAATGATGGGAAGACATCAGCAGCAGCACCAACACCAATAAAAAATTCTAGGGGAGGAGAACGAACGCCAGTCAGATGCTACAAATGCAGAGAGGAGGGGCACATAAGTCCAAACTGTTCACAACCTTTCAAGGTGTGTTTCAATTATGGAAAAATCGGTCATATAGCCCGATTTTATCTTGTAGCAAAGTCAAGTCCAACTGGGACGGCGGCACTAAAGGCGACTACGGACAAAACAAAGTCGATGGTTCAAGGAAGGGCGTTTGTCGTGACTGTCCAAAATACGAGAAACCCGAACGAGGTGATCACGGGTAAGCTAATCTTGAACACTTGCGAAGTTTATACCTTACTAGATACTGGTTCTACACATTCTTTTATCTCTCCTGCTTGTGCTCAACGTTTAAACTTGACTCCGGAGAAATTGGACTTTAACTTATCTGTTGAAACTCCGTTGGGTGAAACCTTCGTTACATCTACAGTTTATAAATCTTGCTTGATCCAAGTTGGCACAATCACATTACCTGTTGATCTTATCTCTTTAAAGATATTTGCATTTGATGTGATTTTAGGGATTGATTGGTTAACCACTCATCATGCCAAAATTGATTATTTTTGTAAGGTTGTTATTTTTCATATTCCTAACCAACCTGTCATACGAATTCAAACAACTAAACCACTAAAATCAGTCACTGTCATATCAATCCATAAAGCTATTCGTTTATTGAAAAACGGATGTCAAGCTTTCTTAGCCCATGTTATGGACTTGAACAAAAACACGTCAGATTTGAATAATATTCATGTTGTTAATGAATTTCCTGATGTATTTCCTGAAGAACTTCCTAGTCTACCCCCAGAATGAGAAGTTGAATTCTTTATTGATCTTGAACCGGGTACAAAGCCCATTTCTAAAATCCCATATCGAATGGCTCCTATCGAACTTCAGGAGTTAAAAGTCCAACTACAGGAATTGTTAGACATCGGTTTCATTCGTCCTAGTACATCTCCTTGGGGTGCTCCTGTTCTATTTGTAAAGAAGAAAGACGGGAGTATGTGACTCTGTATTGAATATCAAGAATTGAACAATGTCACCATCAAGAATAGGTATCCGCTACCTCGCATTGATGACCTGTTTAACCAGTTGCAAGGAGCACAATTCTTTTCAAAGATCGATCTTCGTTCTGGATATCATCAGCTGAAGATTAAAACTGAGGATATTCCAAAGACTGCCTTCAGAACTCGGTATGTGCATTATGAATTTTTAGTCATGTCTTTTGGATTGACTAATGCTCCTGCTGCTTTCATGGATATGATGAATCGTATATTCAAGGAATATTTGGATCAGTTCGTTGTTGTCTTTATTGATGACATCCTCATCTATTCCAAAAGTCGTGAAGATCATGAGCACCATTTGAAGCTTGTACTTCAAAGACTTCGTGCCAACAAGCTATATGCCAAGTTGAAGAAATGCGAGTTCTGGCTTAAGGAAGTAGTATTCCTTGGGCACGTGGTGTCAAAACATGGAGTATCTGTTGACCCGGCGAAGATTGAAGAAATACAAAGTTGGGAGCAACCGAAGTCGGTGACCGAAGTGCGTAGCTTTTTGGGCTTAACTGGTTATTATCGGAGATTCGTGGAAGGATTTTCTCGAATCGCTACTCCGTTAAATCAGTTGACTCGGAAAGAAATAAAATTTGTATGGAGCGAGGAATGCGAGAAGAGTTTCCAAGAGCTTAAGAGGAGACTCATTTCAGCACCTGTTCTGACAATACCATCTGGTTCGGATGGATTTGTTATCTACAGCGATGCTTTAGGCAAAGGGTTAGGATGTGTTCTCATGCAACATAGGAAAGTCATAGCCTATGCCTCGCGACAACTCAAAGAATATGAGAGGAATTATCCTACTCGTGATCTGGAGTTGGCAGCAGTCATTTTTGCGTTGAAAATCCGGAGACACTACCTGTATGGAGAGAAAATGGAGATTTATACGGATCATAAAAGCCTCAAATATTTCTTCACCCAAAAGGAACTCAACATGCGGCAACGACGTTGGCTCGAGCTGTTGAAATATTACGACCATAACATTCAATATCATCCTGGAAAAGCAAAGGTTGTAGCTGACGCATTGAGTAGAAGATCATATGCAGGTACGAGTGCAATGTTGTTAACACAAAGGCCCATTTTGTATGACTTACGAAGGATGGAGATAGAGTTAAATGCTCCAAGTACCCACATGATGATTGAAACATACGAGTAGAACCGATTTTAATCGATAAAGTTAAAGCTGCTCAAGTTGCAGACCCAGAGATGATACGTATGAAGAAGAAAGTGAAAGAAGGTGCTATTCCGAAAGAAAGAATCGATGAAGAGGGAATACTTCTAGTCAAATATAGAATCATGATGGAGGCACACAACACACCATTTGCAATCCATCCTGGGAGTACCAAAATGTATCATGATCTTCGATATACATTTTGGTGGAGCAATATGAAGAGAGAGATAGCGGAGTTTATCTCGAGATTTTTAACTTGTCAACGTATAAAGGCAGAGCATCAAGTGCCAAAGGGTCCATTGCAACCACTTGAGATTCCGGAATGGAAGTGGGAACACATTATCATGGATTTCGTTACAGGTCTTCCCAAGGTTTCTCAAGGCATAGATGCGATTTGGGTTATTATTGATAGATTAACCAAGTCTGCTCATTTCTTGCCTATACGTGAGACTTATTCCCTTAAACGTCTTGCTAGCATGTATGTAAATGAGATTGTGAGATTGCATGACATGCCAGTATCCATAGTTTTGGATCGTGACCCAAGATTCACTTCATGATTTTGGGTTAGCTTGCAAAAATCTATGGGGACGGATTTACGATTCAGTTCAGCATACCATCCTCAAACGGATGGACAATCAGAAAGAACTATTCAAACCCTTGAAGATTTATTAAGACTCTGTGTCCTAGATTTCAAAGGAAGTTGGGATAAGTACTTGTCATTGGTGGAATTCTCTTACAACAACAGTTATCAAGCAAGTATAGGCATGGCTCCATTCGAGGCGTTATATGGATGAAAGTGTCGTTCTCTAGTATGCTGGGATGAGGTGGGTGAAGTAATGTTGTTAGGACCGTAATTAGTACGCATGACTACGAAAAATATTCAAATGATCCGGCAACGTATAAAGACCTCACAAGATTGACAAAAGAATTATGCTGATCTTCATCGAAAGGACGTGAAATTTAATATTGGAGATCATGTACTGTTACGTATTGCTCCATGGAAGGGAGTT
The DNA here is from genome assembly GCA_020205505.1 of Panax japonicus. NCBI lineage: Eukaryota > Viridiplantae > Streptophyta > Magnoliopsida > Apiales > Araliaceae > Panax > Panax japonicus. The sequence goes on along the minus strand of CM035112.1, from coordinate 8,512,226 downwards.
ACAAGATTTGGGAAGAGAGGAAAGCTCAATCCATGATTTGTTGGTCCATTTGAGATTCTTGACCGAATAGGAAATGTGGCCTATAGACTAGCTTTACCTCTAAGCATGTCTCGTGTTCATAATGTTTTTCATATATCTATGCTTCGTAAATATGTGAAAGACCCACACCACATTATTGCGTTAGAACCAGACAAGATAGCCGAAGATTTAACGTACGAGGAGGTACCTGTTAAGATCTTGGATAGGAAAGAACATGTCCTACGAACAAAGGTTATACCACAAGTCAAGGTTTTGTGGAGGAACCATGCTATTGAAGAAATGACCTGAGAGTTGGAATTGGAAATGAAAGCGAGGTACCCTCACCTTTTCGAAACACCAGGTATGTACGTCAATTTCGAGGACGAAATTTTATAAGGAGGGGAAGTTATAAGACCCCAACTTATTATAAATAAAATTTAATTTCTCTATTTATTATCTTGAAATAATAAGGAATTAATTTGATATAATACTTTGGTTATGGGTGAAATGTGCAAATTTTGCAAAATAAGTAAGTGGTTATAAAATATTCATTTTTGTCGGGGAATATTCGTTGGTCGTGGAATATTCTTGTTGTCGGGGAATATTCGTACGACGGCGCAGCCATTCGCGGGTCTCATAACAGAATAACTGTCGGATGAAAAAACTGACAAATTTGAGTTTTTATAAATAACGGCGTAATTGTTACCATTAACACTGTTAGATTACCCGGTGGTTAAAATATAGTAATACGCGTAGTTGTACAGTAGCACGCGGTATTGCACAGTATTTTTGAATTATTGATTCTTACGTAAGAAGGCACTACTCAATAATTGTTACAGTAATAACTGTTCAATATTTTATTTTATTGATTCAATAATTGCAGCGTTGATATTTTATATTATTATTGTTTCAATAATTGTCACTGTACAGTATTTCTCATTATCAGATCAATAATTCATATTATTTGAATAATATTATTAGTTAACATTATTGGCAATGTCTAGAAAGTTCTGTCAAGGAGAGGTTTGGTCACCTAATTACGCGCCAGTAAGGAGAAATCCTTTTCGAAAAGCCCCCTCTTTCCTGGGAATGGCCTGGTTGTCATTATTGTGATTCTGTAATATTATTTGTGAATAATTATTTATTGATTTATATGATAAGGAAATATTTATTTTATGAAAGGAAATATTTATTTTTATGTGGTTATAATTGAAGGAATTTTGCAGGAAATTATTTGTTGAAAGTTGGCAATTATTTTCTCTGATAAAATATTCATTCATATAAATTATTATAATATATTATAATTATTTAATAATATTATTATTATAATATATAAGCATGTGGTAATTAGAAACGGAGGTAAGCAAATTAATGTATATGAATACTTGTTTTCAAAAGTAGGTTGTAACTTTGGAAATGGTTGGTGGAAATAATTGGTGGGTGGAAGCTTTCTGCAAAGCATTTTATTTTTTTCCAAGTTTGGTGGGCCTTGCCCATATGAATTTGTAGGCAAAGAAAGAAAAAAAATAAGAAAAGGAAACTAGGCATTGAAATTTCTTCTACAAAGGCTCTGCAACTTGTTTACAAAAAGTAGCCCCAACCTTGGAAAAAAAGGGAATTAGGCAGAGGTTTGGCATAAAATTTTAGCAGAGTAGGCTGATTCATCTGTTTTTTTCTCCGAGGTTTTACTATAAATAGGGGGTAACCCCTCCTTCCTCATCACACCATTTCAAATTCAGAAATTATTATTCTATAGTATTGTGAGTATTTTTCTTGAGTATAAGAATACTTTGAGCGTAGTTTTTCTGTAAGATTTTCTCAGAATAATATCCGATTTTCCAGTTAAATACAGCTTCTACTAAGGTAAAGGATATTATTTTATTGCAATACTCGTGAGAAATATTATTTTCTTTCATACTCCATATTATGTAAGCGATATTATTTCATCTCGTATTCTTGAATTTGAACTTACTATGGTAAGTATTGCTTCTATAATTCCTGAAATGATTAGAAACGTCGCTTCATCTAATATCATTTCATAGGAATATTAGTCTGAACTTTTAATCAAATTTGGAACTTTTCATGACGAGTACTGTTCACAGGGTACTGTTCACGGGGTACTGTTCACGATTACTGTTCACGGGTACTGTTCACAAAAGAAAAAAAAAATTTCCTTCAAAGTTATCCGTTGAGACTCTTATTCTTGAAATTGAATCCATGTTTTGGTCTTCATTCTTGAATTTTACTCCATTATGGAGTATTTTTTTAAACTTGAATTATCTAAAGTATGAATCTCTAATCTTTGTCCTTTTGTCTCACTGGATTCGTTCTCTAAAATGTTTTTCATCATCCTCAGTCTTTAATGGTGATACTTTATGAATATCTTTGGCCTGTAGTGCAAAGATGAATGATTACTTGATGAATATCTTTGGCCTGTAGTGCAAAGATGAACTGGTGTTGAGATGAACATGACCAACTGGTGATAGAAATAAATATCTTTGGCCCGTAGTGCAAAGATGAATATTTGATGCAAGATGTATATCGATTAATGTTACAGGGATAAAATATTAATGATGGACTTTGAAATTCATAAATTATAGTAGATTTCATTATCTGCTTAATTCTTCTAATGAATTGTTATTTCCGCTGCGAATATTGATCTAAAACTGGTTGTCCATTATATTTTATCTGATTTATTGAAGGCTAACGATAAATTGTTGTTCTTTATCTTAGTCATAATATTCTTTACTGGGCTAATTGAGCTCATCCTTTTCTTTTTTGTTCCATTTTTCTTCTTAGGAGGTGAGAATGTAGCAAGAACTAGTCGGGGTAAAGAGTGATGGTTCTAGACAGTTGTTTTAGCAGTCCTCACTATTTTTGTAAAATAGTGTATCAATAAATATAATGAGGACTTATTTGAGTGTGGATATTGTCTAGAAGACAATATTTATATTTAAACTCACAGCATGTGTGTTGTCGTATTTTGCACAACAATTGTAATAGTGATGTTGTAATTGTTTCTATACCATGTATTTGGCGACTCAGAATGGGTGATGTATACCTATTTTGGGGGCGTCACATCAGCAATAAAATATTAATAATAAACTTTTAATTCGTAGAAGACAGTAGATTTCATGCTCTACTTGACTCTTCTAAAATACAGTTGCATGTCTTTGGCCTGTATTGCAAAGATGAACTGTTAATGAATATCTTTGGCCCTTAGTGCAAAGATGAATTTATTAGTATGATTATAAACAGGAACTGTGATTTGGTATAACCATGATCTTTGATGTTTCAGGTAAAGACAGGTAATGAAAATTATCTTCGTCCTGGGTGCGAAGACGAATTTAAAATCACAATTATGATTATGAGTTATTCACATGATTGTGGAAAGAAACTGTTGATTGATGTTACAGGGATAAAACATTGTTGGTGGGCTTTTAACGTGGAGAAGATAATAGACTTTATGGTCTATTTGACTATTCTAATGGATTGATCGTTCCGCTGCCACGATGGTTGAAAATTTTTATCATCTACCATATGTTCTAAATATCTGATTTATTACTGACGAAGGCTATTTATAATTTAATTATCTTTAGTCATGATATTCTTTACTAGGCTAGTTGTGCTCACCCTTTTACTTCACAATTCCTTTCAGATAATAAGAGTGTAGCTGGGTCAAGCGGGGGTAACAGGGGAATAGAACGATGGTCTATAGCTGTTGAGGTTTCCCCTAAAACAATATGGAAATAATTTCATTGAAAATTTTAGATAAGTGTGTCTTATTTTATACGTCATTTTAACCGTTGATTTTGGTGAACCGAATAGGGTGAGGTGAACCCAACTTTGGAAAGGTGTTTTGACACTATCATACAAGATGTCTAATGACAGACGACTTCATGTTATCATAAAACAGGGTTGTGCACATGAACTTGCTGATTATATCTATGAGCACTACCTATATAATCTTGGAGTTTGGTTGAAATATAATTCTCAGTTGGAGACATTGGAGATAATTATATGTCAAGAGAAGACTCATCATTGGAAAGAACATGACAGTAATCTTCTCGTTTTTCTTTGGGGTCTATTGGGTCAACCAAGGATAATTCTTGAGTCATATGATATTTATCATAACGAAGATGCATGGCCTCCCATGTATGAAGGTTTCCTTGCATTTTCCAATGATGCTAGTTTCTAAAACAGTTATTGACTGTACTTTTATGTAAAGTACCATTGTAAGGTGTTGTGGTCGAGGCACCATGAGAGTTACATATATTTGTATTAAAAATCATAGCTTATGTGTTGTGTGTTGTCGTACTCTGCATGATAGTTCAACAGTTGTATAAATGAAGTTTGTATTTGATTTCTGTAGTGTGATATCTGGCGACTCAGAATGGGTCGTGTGGACCTATTTTGGGGGCGTCACAACAGGGAAAAGACTTAGACAAATTTTTGAGGTTTTATGTCTGTCTCCAACCACTAAAAGAAGGATTCAAATTGGGGTGTAGACCACTGGTAGGACTTGATGGGTGCTTTCTCAAAGGACCATATGGGGATCAGTTATTGACTGCAGTTGGTGTTGACCCTAACAATGGGATGTGGCCAGTTGCATGGGCCATTGTTGAATCTGAGAACACTCAGTCTTGGGTGTGGTTTATGAACTTGCTGGTGGAAGATCTTGGTGTTGCAAATGATGGAGGCTGGACATTCATTTCAGATAAGCAAAAGGTGAAAACATCTTTTTGTTATTCAATCAATTATTACACCCCAAAGTATCTTTCTGATAACTTAGCTTCCTTTGTCTCCAAGGTTTGATTAATTCTTTAGAAAATGTGGTCCCTGGTGCTGAACACAAACATTGTGTAATGCATTTGTACAAGAACCTTTGGCAAAAACACAAAGGTTCTGGATTAAGAAAGTTGGTGTGGAATGCTGCTAAAGCCACAAATCCTTATGTATTTCAAAGGGCAATGGAAGTGCTAAAAAGATAAGATAAGAGTGCATATGAATGGCTAGCTCTTAATCCACCTGCTCAGTGGAGTAGGTCCCATTTTCAAACCATATGCAAAAGTGACATGTATGTCAATAACCATTGTGAAGTATTTAATAATAAAATTCTTAAGTCTAGAGCTAAACTAATAATAGGGTGTCTAGAAGGACTTAGATTATATTGCATGAATAGGATTGTTAAAAGGAGAGAAATGATGTTGAAACATAATGTGTAGTGTGCCCTAGAATAGCTAAAAAATTAGAAAAATGGAAAGGTTAATCAGGGGGTGGACTGCCATTGTGGTCAGGTGGTGGTGGTAGGTTTACAGTGACTATGAGTGTTGGGGGTTATTCATTTGTGGTGGATTTGGGGAATAAAACATGTTCTTGTAGGAGGTGGGACTTGTATGGAATACCTTGTGCTCATGTTGTGTCATGCATCAACACATACACATATGTACATGACTGTTTAACCAAGGACATGTATCTAAAGGTTTCCAGTCACAACATTGAGCCTGTAAGGCACAGATCTGAGTGGGATCCAACTGGTGTTGAGCCACCTTTGCCACCAGTTAAACATACTCCTGTAGGCAGGCCTAAAGTTGTTAGGAGAAAAGATAATGATATTCTAGAATCATGTCCAAAAGGTACAAGTTTGAAGAGGAAAGGAACATCATTGAGATGTGGTTTTTGTAAGGAATGGGGTCACAATTCAAGAGGTTGTCCTCAAGTAAGTTAAGATGTCTGTTTCTATTTATGTATGAAACATAATGTATGTTGAGTTTCATACATTTCTGTTTGTCTATTTTCAGAAACTCAACAAGGAGCCAGGAGCTAAGAGGGCCAAGAAGGTTCAACGGACTTCAACAGCTGCAACACAATAGTCTACAAATGAAGCTCCAACACAAAAGGCTCCAACACAAGAGTCTACACAAACATTTAATGTTGATCAAGAGCGAGTAGGAGATTCTACAAAGTGGCAATGGGGAATACATTCTGAGGGTAGCCAAAGCAAGGTGTCAGGTGAGGGACTGCTGCCCAAAGACTACACATGGAAGGGGAAACATGTTACAACACTAAGAGACCTAGAAGCTGCAGCAAGATCCAAAAGAGAGAAGATCCAGTTTAGGAAACATGACAGTGAAGGGACTGCTGCAGATTCCTAGTGTTGGGATGGGAGTTTGGGCATCTTTTTGTTGTTTTTTGGGTACATAGATTTGCAGTGAAATGTGACTGCATTTGATGTACATGATGCTTGGTATTGGTTTTGGTTACATAGTTTGCAATGTTGTCCAGTGACAGTATATGATGCTTTTTGTTAATAGGCATCAACTTATGTTTTGAATTGCAGCTCCTTTGGGACATGTACTGATCATTAAACACTTAATTGAATGGCTTCTGTTTTTTGTTCATTAAATGACAATAGCTTCTATGGTTTGTGCATGAATTGCCTCTGTTTTTTTGTTCATTGAATGACATAAATATTTAATGGTTTTGGTTTGTAATGAAGTTTGGGGTGCATTTTATCTTTTAGTTTTGGTTATATAGTTTGCAATGTTGTCCAGTGACAGTATATGATGCTTTTTGTTAATAGGCATCAACGTATGTTTTGAATTGCAGCTCCTTTGGGACATGTACTGATCATTAAGCACTTAATTGAATGGCCTCTGTTTTTTGTTCATTTAATTCAATAACTTCTATGGTTTGTGCGTGAATTGCCTCTGTTTTTTTGTTCATTGAATGACATAAAGGTTCTATGATTTTGGTTTGTGCATACTTGTTGCAGCAGATATCATAAGTGCAACACCATTTTACTGTCAACCAACTAGCACACCATCTTCATTCAAACATACATGATTTAAAGCTTACATGGTTGGTGTGCAAGTGATGTGCAGCAGATATCTTAACTTTCACACCATACCAATATACTGTCAACTTACACTTTTACTGTCAACTAGCACACCATCCAATCACAGCATCTTCATTCACACATGCACAAAAACATAATTTAAAGCTTACACCATCTTCATTCAAATAAATTGCCCATAAATTATAACCAAAAATTTCCCTTTGTACAACCAATACATACATGATTTCAGCATTACTACCTAGAACATGAAATAGAAATAACAATCCCAGAGTACTACCAATACATTGCCTAGAAAATTACTTGTGGGGAATTTCAGCCTTTGTTCAGTTGAACATGAAATAGGAAATCACAGCCCAAGTTGCAAGCAACAGACCCTTTGCAAACCTTGCCCTAATTCTGAACTCCTTTAGTTCATCTTGCAGAGCTTTGATTTCAACATCCAAATTCTCTAATCTTCTAATTAATCCAGGTATTACTTCCCTAGAACGCTCACACATTGGAGGATCAACCCAAAAGAAGAAATTACAACCATCGTGCCCAGCTAAACCCCAATCTGAACAACCAGGGAATCTTTTACCGGCATTGTTTGAGCTTCTCCAAGCCGTCTTCATCTCTGATTTCTTCTTGCACCAGTAATTACGATCCATGAGCCCTAATTTCCCTTGATTTTCTTGCTCGAATTTCTTGGATTTACTTCCCAAATCGAGCCGCACGAATGATACTGAATGATTGGATTGTGAATCTGTCGGGTAGTAGAAGAAAATATAAAAAAGACTTACATACCCCTTCAGATCCACACGTGGGTCATCCCCGGTCACTTTTGACTGGTTAAGTGGTAAAATTGTGCGTTTTGTTACGTATAATTAAATTTGGGGTGTACTTAGACACATTTTTAAGTTTAGGGTGCAAAAGTAAATAGGAAGTGAAGTTTGGGGTGCATTTTATCTTTTAGTCGGTAAATTATGATAATTGTTATGTGTGATTGTAAGTTATGTTATGTTGCAAAAAAAAATTAGGTAATGTAGTATTTTTTAAATTTTAATCTAATTTTCGTTATGTCATGCCTTTAGGCACAGACAATTACTAGTTACTTATATAATAGTTAATATTGTAAAAAAAATTAAATATAAGACTTCATTCAGCCAAAAAAATTACAATTACCATTCAACCCAAAAATCTGACCGATTCATCCATTTAGACGATTTTTATTCAAAACAAACACACTGAATGACTGACCGATTCAGTCATTCAGCTCCATTCAACTCTAAACAAACACCCCTTAGACTCATATTTATATCTTAATTATTCAGAAAACCTTTTAATACAAAAATGTGAGTTGTTAAAATACATTAAGAGGTGAGCCATTAAGATGCATTAAGATCATTAAGATTCAATCGAACAAGATAGTGTTCAGAGGTTTTAGACAATAGTGTATATAAACCCTTGGATGAACTAATACAATGCCATTAAACAACAAACTATATATTAAAACTTGGAAAATTAACACTTGGAACATTAACACTTCAACCTACAACTTTATATATTACTGTTGATCAAGGCTTGATATTACCATGTATGTTTCAAATTAAAACTATCTATATAGTTCGGTTCTTCAACGAACGCTAACAAACAAAGGCGACGGTCCGTACCGTCACTGTCGCCATAGGGCTATGGCGACGAACTGAACTGTATAATCTGCTCCTTGTTTATCAACCCTTGACATTAACATGTATATTTGAACTTAAAACACTTAATGGTGTGTATGAATGCATATTGAAGATATACCCAAAAAAAAAAAGAAGCTGCCTGTGCTTATTGGACTTCAGCTGCTCTAAATAACTCCCGCCACTTACTCGTATCGCTTCCTGGTCCTTCCCCCTGCACAAATCCAACTAGTATTAGTTTTAGGATATATGGCAAAAAAGAATTATAGTATTGAGTACCTTCAGTCATGACCCTTTTGCGTGAGCCTGTGGTGGATTAAAATGACCCAACAATATACTATTGGGTCATTGGTAAATTATGCTTTCTAGTGATGTGTAGTACTTAATTTAGCAAAAACAAAAATTATAGTATTGAGTAATAATGGACATGCTGATTATACTAACAAATGTTATAAGAAGGATTTCATCTCACAAACATATATTATATAGACAGCTAAATGGAGTATCTAGTGTACTCTAAATTGCATTAAAACTAGAAAAAGGAACTATGAAGTTCTGGACGGTTTATTGCAACCTATGAAGATGCAGTTAATACGATAAACTAATGTAAATTCAATAAGAAATACATCAAGTAATCCAGCTGTTGATAACTCAATCCTCTTTAACGAATTTATGCACCGTTTGAACACCAAGTTGCAAGACGTCGCCATGTTGGAAGCAAAAGCAAAGCCAATCAGTAGTTAGGACGGTGAAGGAATTTAAAACGTACACCAAAAAGCAGTAGCTAGGTTTTCTGTCGGTAGAAAATCATTCCTTGTCTTATGCCAAGATTTTGTACGGGTTTTAATTCTCAAAATGATTATATCAATAACTTCTCCAGATGTAGTAAGCCCTTTATTTTTATAGAAAGAGAAATTTTATTAGAAGAATAGAGAGATTATGAACAGAGGCAAGGAGCCAATGAGTCCACCCACCCTATAACAAGAAGAAGTAAAGAAAAATACTCAAAAAAGAGCTTCTCTCCAATCTATTAGACACATAAATACCCTAAAGGCACCCATGTAAGAGGCCCAAAAGAGAAGAAAGAAAAAAGATCCTATCTCACAGCAAAACCAAAAGGTAGGTAGTTTTACCTGAAAAGCCGAATATTATGGCTGTTCCAAATTCCTCACAGAACAGAAAAGGATGCATCTCCAAAGCATCTTAGCATCCTTCCTCCTTCCAAAGCCTCTATACTGGGTCAGCAGGACATACCAAACACCCCACCCCCAGGCGTGACACAACCAATTCTCTTAAACCCACCAATATAGGATTCCACAAGCCCCAAACATCAGGATAATGCAAAAATTAACAATTGTGTCTTGTCATTCTGGTTACACTAACAAAAATGTCTAGAGATAGAGCATTGTGGGTCTACACACCTTAAAAGCTTACAAGCTACGAGTCTTATCTTTTTTTCGCAATGAGGAGTTTGTGAAATTCTTTGGCCATAGTTCCCAATGAGCGCAGGCGCATGTTTTCCCTTCGAGTTTGAAGAGAATGTTGCTGGTCAGTTTTCAGGTGTTTGCTAGAGGCAATGATGGTATGATTGTTTTTTTGATTGATTTTCAATTCTTTGGGCCAATTGTGGAATGCCATTCTTCAGTGGTAGCTATTTCCCTACTACCTAGTAATGCGATAGGGTATCTTTCCTAGTGTGCTTATGGGCTTTGGTCATATCACCTTTAGAGGTTGCTCATATTTGTTCACAGGGACTTAAGGACCAGTCCATAAATTACTGAACCTTGTAACTTTTTAAGCTTTCTAGAGAGGACAAGAAGTCCTTTCTTTATGATTTCTCTCTCTTTCTTAATAAAGTTTCTCCTTTAATCTTTAATTTTTATCTGTGAATTATAAATAAGAACAAATCTAAGACTGGTGATTTTATTCGAGATCTTTCCAATTATTGTGTTTTTAATTGTATTCCATAGTGTTAGTTATGGTGTTTTGAGTTTTAATGTATATAAAATTTTATTGTTCAATATACTTTTGAAGTAAAATAAACAAATATATAAATTACATATTGTTAACGACTTGTCGCCATACGGACGCCATGGCGGGCGTCTTATATCGCCTAGGCATCCTGGTGGTCAACTACCGTCGTGTCTTGCTATGGCGCCGTGACAAGTATACATAAAATTACCTTAACTGAATTGATTTCATAAATTTGGCCTTGGGTACAATCTATGTCCAATGCCTGTATACAAGCTTCAGCAACTACAAGCCTGCTAACCTCTCCAACAAGTTTATCTCCTGAAACCAATATGCAAATGCATTGCTGTATAAGCTCATTTTATAGCAACAGAAAGGTAGCACTACACAAATCTATTAAATTATGATGCAGAAATTAGTTAAAAGGAAGAAAGTAAACTATATATAGTTGTATGGGTTAAATGATATTTTGATTACTGTACTATGGGTCGATTTTCATTCTGATTAATGAATTGTTTTGTTACAAAAATATTACTATACTCAAAAAAATGTTACGAACTAGTCATTACTTAACATTTCATCCAAAAAATTAACGTAAGTGTTGAATAGACTAACGTTTTGATGTTTTGGTTACTATACTAAAGGTCAATTTTCATTTTGGTTACTAAATCTTTTTTTGTTACAAAAATATTACTATACTTAGAAAATATTACAAACTAGTCATTACTTAATTGACGTGTGAATTAGTTATTGATAACGTGGCACATGATATTGATGTAGAAATCAGAGAAGGGGGAAAAATAATGATACGATTTTGTTGCAATTCATCTTGGCCACGAATGTCTGGTTTGTTTCTTCTTTTGCCGACAATACACATGATATTTACGTATGGAAAAATGTGCCGCATTGCCAATAACTAACTCACACATCAGCCCTTTTGGTTCACGTGATATGCATGGTTCAACACTTACGGTAATCTTTTGAGCGGAATATTAAGTAATGACTAGTTTGTAATATTTTTTGAGTATATAATGTTTTTGTAACAAAAAAAAAAGATTCAGTAACCAAAATGAAAATCGACCCTTAGTACAGTAACCAAAACATCAGTTTAACCCTCCACGTAATAGGGTCCCCCTGCCAAATATTCAAGTACCCCACATGACAGCTGTTAAACATTAATCTACTCGGCACTTCCGTCAATTTTTTGGATGGAATGCTAATTAATGACTAATTTGTAATATTTTTTTAGTATAGTAATGTCTATGTACCAAAATAAAATTATGTACTCCTACTAAAATAACCAAAACATCAATTAACCCATAGTTATATACATATACGATGGATCATGACGGCATTTTTTGGTAGCTATCAAAAGACTGAATAGTAAAGCCGACGATATAAGATATTAATAACTTTGAATAACATGCTAAGTAGAAAGAAATACGTAATGGTATTTCAACTAAGAGTGCTCAACAGGGTAATAATTACCGTTCAGACAACAGTTCTGGAGGAAAACAGAATATGAACAGTTCAGGTCAAAGGGGGAAATTACTTCAAATCAGTGCTACAGCAGTTAGGACTTAGGAAGCAGCCATTCAATATGATGTTGTTCTTCCTTAGCTGAGAAAGCTTCTTAAATGATGATGACGAGCAAGTGACAGTAGTAGAATTAGGTAGACTTGTAGGTAGCCCCCCTGTGGCTTCTTTGGGATGTTTAGTAGGAAGGGAGCACACAAGAAGGAGGAGGAGGAGGGCTTCAATTTTTCAAATAAAAATCTTCATTTCTGCACTCTATCCTTCATGAAATCATTAAATTTATTTTCAAACAACGGTATTGTTAGAAGATATGGTTTCCATAATTATAGTTAATCTTATCACATAATTAGTGTCTACATTGCTGTAAATTAGGAATTTTCATAACTGTAAATTAGGGATTGATATACTTGTGTCAATGTAATTGAGAGAAATGTATTAAGAAATTATTACCCAAAATCAGGTTCTTTTCTACATTTCTACATGGTATCAAAGCCCGTTCCTTAGCAGAAAACTAGTTTCTTAGTTTTCTCTCGCTGCCATTCTTATTTTTCTTCAGAAAACTAGTTGAACAAATCTGTATGAAGAAACTAAGACCATAATTGGGTTGCCCAGTGTCAGACGACCACCATAGAAGTTTCCAACCTTTGACCCACTGCCACACGCGCCCCCACACGCCACCACACTCGCTGCAGGCCGACGCCACGCACCACCTTCAGCCGTCGTGAATGCCTTCTCTGGTGATCGTCTGTTGACGCGGTCTTTTCCATAGTGTTCGCCTCTCCCTCATCTTGCCATCTACAGTGGTTTTGTGGTGTTTGATTTAGTATTGATATCCTTTGGAAAGTTTATTCTCCTTGGGTATATATTGTATCTACCTGTTATATGGCGGAACAAAGTGGTGCTAGCAGTGAGGTTCATAACAGTAGAATGGAACAAGTTGTTAGAAGTCGTACTCTTAATTCAACATTGGTGCTCCGCCCCTTTAAGCATGATGGAACCAACTATTTGGCATGGTCTCAAGCGTGCCGTATGTTAATTGAGGTCAATCGTATGCAACAATTCATCAATGGAACAACTACTATGCCTGAAAAACCGGGTATGGCCCAAGAAGAATGAAAATTTGATAATTTCATGGTAAAGACATGGATTTTTAATTCGATGTAACCTAGTATGCAAAGTAGTTACATGTTCTTAGACACTGCCTATGAGCTTTGGGAGTTTCTCTCAAACTTACTCTATTTCTAGTGATATGTCCAAGGATTATGACATTCGTAAAAGAACCCGTGAGTTGGGTCAAGGGGAAAAGATTGTGGCTCAGTATTTTGAGGAGATTAATGCACTTTAGCAGGAGCTTAATCATTACCGAGTTTTTTCAGATGCAACAGCTTATCAAAAATTTGTTAGTGAGTTGTGGATTTTTTTGGTTAGTTTGAACATATAGTATGATCAAATTCGAGCGCAATTAATTGGTCAGACACCATTTCCATCAAAAGTCCAACAAGAGGAAAGTAGACGTCGGGTGATGGTTCTAAATTTAAATCATGTTGACTGATCAGCTATGGATGCTTCGTATCCTAAGCCTGTTGAGAAGGAGTCCCGTGAATGTGACTACTGTGGGAGAAAGAACCATACCAAAGATCGATGTTTTAAGTTTCATGGACGTTATCAAGGGCGAGGAGGTCGATCTAGTAGTGGTCGTGGATGTGGTTCCCAGACCTATATGTCCATTACAACATTTCTTGGTGATACATCTAGTACCTCAGAAATAACTATTGCACTCACCCCTAAGGAAATTTCAGTTTTCTGGAAATTTTGTTCAAAATCTATTTCTTCTCATTATGCTCAATCAGGTATACATTCTTATGTTTTTAATGTTTCATCAACTTGTCCTAGTTGGATCATAGACATAGGTGCTTCCCAGCATATGATTGGGTCTTCCAGCCTCTTTACCTCATACGTGTCTTGTTCTGGCAAAGACAAGGTTCGAGTAGCTGATGGTTTCCTTTCTTCTATCTCTGGTAGTGGTTCAGTTGTTTTTACTCCATTGACATTATCCTATGTTCTTCATATTCCTTCATTTACTGCAAATTTATTATTTGTCCAACGTCTTACTGACTCTTTACACTGCTTAGTCACTTTTTTCCCAACTCATTGTGTTTTTCAGGACTTGTTGACGGGGCAAGATATTGGCAGTGGTAGTACAATTGGTGGTCTATATTATTTAGATGTTTCATCGACTAACATGCCTTTAATTACAGACGAGACTACTAGTCAGGCTCTTCAATCTACGTCTTACTCTAACTTGACTTCTCTTCATCAATGGCATCGACGTTTGGAACATCCCTCTTTATCAGTATTAGAGTCTTTGTTTCCATCTCTAGTCAAGCAATGTAATAAAACGCAGTTTTGTGTGAACCGTGTGAATTGGGTAAACACAAACGTTCTATTTATTATGCTATTAATAGTCAACATTCTGAATCTTTTGCTATTATACATACTGATGTGTGGGGACCCTCTCGGGTTGTTTTCTGTTCTGGTTATAGATGGTTTGTTAGTTTCATTAATTGTCATTCTCATGTAACTTGAATTTATCTTCTTCGTTCAAAAAATGAGGTGTTTGATTGTTTTCAAGAATTTCATAAAATGGTTCAAACCTAATTTGTAGCTAAAGTCAAAATACTCCATAGTGATAATGATCGTGAATATAGTAATAATAATGCTTTTGCATCTTATCTATCTCAGCATGACATCATACTTCAAACCTCATGTGTCAAAACCCCAAAACAAAATGGAGTGGTAGAAAGGAAAAATCGACACTCGCTGGAGGTAGCCCATACTCTTATGTAACTATGAACACACCTAAATTCCTATGGGGAAATGTTGTTCTTATTGCTGCATTTCTTATAAACTGACTTTCTTTTAGAATTTTTGGGAACAAAAGTCTCATTTCTTTCCTCCAACACACAACAAGTTCATCTCCTTCGCCTCGAGTTTTTGGCTACGTATGTTATGTTCATGATAAATCTCCCACTTGGGGAAAACTAGATCCCAAGGCTCTTAGGTGTGTTTTCATTGGGTATTCTCCAACCCAAAAGGGTTATAAATGTTATCATCCTCCTTCACACAAAGTATTTGTCACTCGGGATGTAACTTTTTGGGAATTAGAACCTTTTTATTCTTCCTCACCTTCTCATCAAGGGGAGGATGTTATTGATGAGGAGAAGCTTCATCCTGAGGCTGGTATTACAAATAATACTATACCATCTTTTCCTTCTCATGTTCCTGTTGTCGTCTCTGATGAATCTAGACAGAGGGAGTTATATGCAAGACAGAATGAGCGTGAGTTAAAGACCTATGTTCGGAAAAGAAATAATAAGGTCACCATATTTGCACCACTGGACCAACCGTGCTCAGAGCCTAGTCCTGATAATGCTAATTGTGAGAATTCTAATTATACTTTCGTCTAATGATACTGAACTTCCTATTACTCTTAGAAAAGAGGTCAGATTTTGTACTCGACATCATAACTCTAATTTCTTAGCCTATAATAAATTATATGCATCCTACCATTCCTTTGTTTCTTTCTTCCTTGTCTTCGATATCTATTCCTCAAGGGTGGAGAGAGGCAATTAGCGATGAGAACTAGAAACATGCTATGATAGAACAGATTAATGTCCTGAAGAAGAATGATACATGGGAACTAGTTATTCTTTCTTATGGAAAAAAACCAGTGGTTGCAAATGGGTATATACAGTCAAACAAAAGCCGAATGGGACAGTTGAGAGACTCAAAGTCATACTAGTTGCAAAAGGGTATACTCAAACTTATGAGATTGATTACTAGGAGACATTTGCTCCTGTGGCGAATATGAATTATGTTTGTATCATAATCTCATGTGCAACAAACTTTGGTTGATCTTCAACAATTGGATGTAAATAATCCATTCTTTCATGATGACTTAGAGGAGGAAGGGTACATGGAACTACCCCCTGGTTTTTCTTCATCTGCGAAAGGCTCTGTATGGTCTGAAGCAATCTCCTAGAGCCTGATTTGGTAGATTTTACAAAGCAATGATAAGATTTGGGTACAAGCAAAGTCGAGCATATCATACTCTGTTTGTCAAACAAAGAAAAGGCAATACTACCATTCTTATTGTTTATGTTGATGACATTGTGGTGACAAGGGATAATAAAGAAGAGATAGTTAATCTTAAAGCAAAACTTGCCAAAGAGTTTGAAATAAAAAACCTTGGTCCTTTGAAATATTACCTTGGTATTGAAGTTCCGAGATCTTCTAGTGAGATTTTTCTATCTCAAAGTCAATATGTACTTGATCTTCTAACAGAAACTGACATGTTGTGATGTAAGCCTGTTGATTCTCCTATTGAAGTTAATCATCATCTAGTAGGTCGCAGAGGACCTACTATTGATAAAGAAAGATATCAACGTTTGGTAGGACGATTGATATATTTGTCTCATACTAGACCTGATATATCTTATGTTGTGAGAGTAGTAAGTCAGTATATGCATGATCCTCGACAATGTCACATAGAAACTGTTTATAGAATTCTGAGGTATCTCAAGTCTGCTCCTAGGAAAGGTTTATTGCTCGCACCACATGCTCATATGAGAGTTGAAGCATTTTCCTACTCAGATTGGGTTGGCTCTATAGAGGATCGTCGTTTTACATCTGGTTACTGTTCATTTGTTGGAGGTAATCTTGTTACTTGGCGCAGTAGTAAGAAGCAATCTGTAGTAACAAGATCCAGTGTTGAGGTCGAATATCGAGCTATATGTGAACTAATGTGGCTTCGAACTTTTCTAGGAGGTTTGGGTATTACAACTAAAAGGCATATGCAGTTATTTTGTGATAATAAGGCAGCTATTAGTATTGCAAACGACCTGGTACAGCACGATAGAACGAAGCATTGAGATTGACAAGCACTTCATTAAAGAAAAGTTAACTAGTGGTCTTATTTGTTTACCTTTCGTCAAAACAGAACATCACCTTGCTGATATTTTGATTAAGGGTCTTAGTAGTAAAATGTTTCATCTATTATGTTTCAAGTTGGATATGCGAGACATTTATACACTAATTTGAGGGGGAGTGTTAGAATATATGGTTTCCATAATTATAGTTAATCTTATCCCATAATTAGTGTGTATACATTGCTATAAATTAGGGATTTTCATAACTGTAAATTAGGGATTGATATACTTGTGTATATAAACCAATGTAATTGAGAGAAATGTATTAAGAAATTATTACCCAAAATCAGGTTTTTCTTTTCTACAGGTATGTATTTTTATCCTTCCTCAACAATCAGTCATTTGATATGTTCATGTTGGTTCGTAAATTCGCAAGTTGCAAAAAAAATGCATTCCATGAGCCACCCCTTTAATTAAGGGAAATAACCACCGAAAATCATTTTGCAAGGAACATAGTGTTATGTTTTTCATTTTTTGGTATAATGGTAAACGTCTATATTTTGAATTCAAGTTTGCACATCATATTAACAAATTAGTTGCTTCATCCAAACCACTGAATGATAGATTTTGGTGCAGGCTCAAAAAGTTCATAAGACAGCCTACAATGATCAGATAAACAATAGTAGTTCCATAAATAAAGTCAAATATCAGATACCTTGACCAATAACAACTGCCCGTCGTTCCCCTGCTGTAGCTTTGAGAAGAGTGTTCAGATCATATGATGTGTATGGTCCATCTGTCAGTCTACCAGGTCTAATATGCACATAAATGTAGCACAGTTAAAGGCTAGAGGACATAACATATAATTTGCAATAGTGAACCTAAAGAATATCAAAAAAAATATATTATCTAACAGAGTTACCTGATTATGGTGTATGGAAGACCAGAACTGCGAAGCGTGTCTTCACCCATCTTTTTATATTTGAGAACACCACAAAGGTTCATAACACTACAGGGTGTTTGTGAGGGGGAAAAATATGGTCAGAACAAAAGGTAGAAAAGTCTTAACATTTCATGAATAAGCAATATTATGTAATTTGTAATTTTTTAAAACAGGTAGTCAGGTACACCATTTGTATTGTAATCTTTTCGTTCCAAATTGAGTCAAAAAATTTAAAACAACATACTCCCTATCATTGTTGGCTTTTAAAAGTCAATTTGAGACATTTTCAAACTCAAAATTAAGGTAACTCATTAAAAATTATAAAACAATAAAGCTTACAATGAGTAAAACTTTATAGATTGCTTAGAATATTTATTATTATATTGATTAAAATTTAAAAAAGATGACAAGTTTGAGTATAAAAATATCTTAAATTGACTTTAAAAAGTCAACAATGATCAAATAATATGGAACCATGCATTGTTTGGAACTTTGGATATTAAGACGTACCAATGACACATTTAGATATTAATTTTCATTTTTCCAAAATTAAACGTCAAATTTTAAAGACTAATTCTGAAGATATAATTTCAAAATGTGTTGTTTGAATGTCTTAAAGTTCTTGTTGACAACCGATATTCAAGATGATACTCAAATTGGGACGGAAAAATTATAGTAGTGAAGATGATTTTCTGGAAATCCTAAAGGAAGGTATAGTGCAACAAAACATGATAGCATGAACTTTGTACTTGAGATCAAACAGTGGCGAAGCCAAGAATAATTTTCAGTGGGGTAAAAATTATTACTAAGCTATAAATAATTTGGCGGGGATTCGGGGACAGTGCCCTCGAGCCAACTTTTTTTTAATACTTTTATATTTTCGGGTCACACACATATAGCCAACTTTTTTTTAATACTTTTATATTTTCGGGTCACACACATATATATACTATATTACAAGGAAAATATAATAAGTAATAATACTCATAATAGACTTTTTTAATCACAATTGTTCATACGTAATTAATTTGAGAGGATATGAGTCATATGTGGTTAACATTTGATTAACAAAGTTATAAATTTTCAATTTGACCTCGTATAATAGAAAATTTATAAAAATTTAGTAGGGTCAATTTATATATAATACTTAAAAATTTTAAAATTTACCTAACATTATAAAGCAATTATTTTTTCCAGTGGGGTCAATTGACCCCACAATGTTATATGTAGCTTCGCCCCTGAGATCAAAGATAAAACGTATAAATAAATATGATTATATATGCACAACTTCGTGGGGAACAGGGAATTAAAATACTTGTATAGAAAACTTCAGACTTTGAGGCCAAGTAAACTAGGGGATAAATTAAAACCCTAATAATAAGTGATCCTATTAAGAAAATGATTCTAATTACCTAACAACTTATATTTCCATAAATACTTATGTAGAAATTGAGAAGCTAATTTCATTGATCTTATCTCTTTCTATTACATAGATTGATATATATACATAAAACACCCTAATTACATTTATGGTAATTCCTAAATTACAGTAATGTGTACACAGTGATTAAGGAAGGGTTAAATGCTTTCTAGGTCACTCTACTATAGGTTGACTTACAAATGGGTCATTGAACTTTTTTTTCTTACAGTCAACTCACTGAACTTTAGTTTACCAACACAACGTTACAAAAACCGTTAAGTCAAGGTTGACTTAACGGAAATGATTATGTGGCAGCTGACTTGTCTAAAAAATAACCTATGTAGCAATTAGTATGCGACGTGACAATGAAGATGTGGATTTGGAGCAAAATTTTTATGAAAAAATGGAAAAAAATATTTTAAAGTATAATATAAATAAAAATAAAAAATGTAGTTTTTTTTAGTAAAAAAAAATGTAGTTTTTTTAATAATACAAATGCAGTTTTATAAATTTTAAAATGCAGTTTTTTTAAATAATTTTTCTAAAATGCAGTTTTTTTATAAAAAAATTTATAATGCAGTTTTTTTATAAAATTTAAAAAAAAAAATGCAGTTTTTATAAAAATTTTAAAAAATGCAGTTTTTTTTAAATAAAAATAAAAAAAATGTCTCCCATTTTTTTATTACTATTTTTATAAAATATAGTTTTTTTAAATAATTTTAAAATGCAGTTTTTTAAATAATTTTTTTAAAATGCAGTTTTTTTATAAAAATTTTTAAAATGCAGTTTTTTTATAAAATTTTAAAAAAATGCAGTATTTATAAAAATTTTAAAAAATGCAGTATTTTTAAAAATTTTATATATGCAAATAAAATGCAGTTTTTTTATATATGCATAAAAACTGCATTTTTTTAAATAATTTTATAAAAAATTTATACATGCAAATAATTTTATATATGCATAAAAACTGCATTTTAAAAAAACAGCGTTTTATTTGCATATATAAAATTTTTATAAAATTAAAATTATTTTCATATATAAAATTTTAAAAAAACTGCATTTTTTTAAAAACTGCATTTTAAAAAAACAGCGTTTTATTTGCATATATAAAATTTTTATAAAATTAAAATTATTTGCATACAAAGTTTTTAAAAAAATGCAGTTTTTATGCATATATAAAATTATTTGCATATATAAATTTTTTATAAAATTATTTAAAAGAATGCAGTTTATATGCATATATAAAAAAACTGCATTTTATTTGCATATATAATTTTTTTAAAAAAACTGCATTTTTTAAAAAAAAATTTAAAAAAACTGCATTTTGAAATTATTTAAAAATCTGCATTTATAAAAAAAAGTAATAAAAAAAATTCCTTTAGTAAAAAACGCTTTTTTTAAAAAAACTGCATATTTATTATTAAAAAAAACTACATTTTTTATTTTTATTTATATTATACTTTAAAATATTTTTTTCCATTTTTTCTTTAAAATTTTGCTCCAAATCCACATCTTCATTGCCACGTCGCATACTAACTGCCACATTGGCTTTTTTTTAGACAAGTCAGCTGCCACATCATCATTTCCGTTAAGTCAACCTTGACTTAACGGTTTTTGTAATATTGTGTTAGTAAACTAAAGTTCAGTGAGTTGACTATAAGAAAAAAAAGTTCAGTGATCCATTTGTAAGTCGACCTATAGTAGAGTGACCAAGAAAGCATTTAACCCGATTAAGGAAGCTAAAATTATGGTATATTCTGTCATATCTTCTAACACTCCCCCTCAAGTTGGTGTATAGATATCTCGCATGCCTAACTTGAAACATAGTGGATGAAACATTTTACTACTAAGACCCTTGGTCAAAATATCAGCAAGCTGATTTTCTGTTTTGACAAAAGATAAACAAATAAGACCACTAGTTAACTTTTCTTTGATGAAGTGTCTGTCAATCTCAATGTGCTTCATTCTATCATGTTGTACTGGGCCGTTCGCAATACTAATGGCTGCCTTATTATCACAAAACAACTGCATAGGCTTATTAGTTGTAATACCCAAATCTTCTAACAAGGCTCGAAGCAACATTAGTTCACATATACCCAAGGCAATAGCTCGATATTCCGCTTCAGCACTAGATCTTGCTACCACTGATTGTTTCTTACTAAGCCAAGTAACAAGATTACCTCCAACAAATTAACAGTAACCTGATGTAGAACGACGATCCTCTATAGAGATTGCCCAATCTGAGTCGAAAAAAGCTTCAACTCTCATATGACCATGTGATGCAAACAATAACCCTTTTCCGGGAGCAGACTTGAGATAACTCAGAATTTTGTAAACAGTTTCCATGTGACAATATCGAGGATCATGCATATACTGACTCACTATTCCCACAACATAAGATATCAGGTCTAGTATGAGAAAGATATATCAATCGTCCAACCAAACGTTGATATCTTTCTTTATCAACCGTAAGTCCTGTGCCACCTACTAGATGATGATTAACTTCAATAGGAGAATCAGCAGGCTTACATCCCATCATGCCAGTTTCAGTTAAAAAATCAAGGACATACTTTCTTTGAGATAGGAAAATCCCACTGGTAGATCTTGCAACTTCAATACCAAGAAAATATTTCAAAGGACAAAGATCTTTGATCTCAAATTCTTTGGCCAAACTTGCTTTGAGATTAACTATCTCTTCTATATTATCCCCTATCACCACAATGTCATCAACATAAACAATAAGAATGGTAGTCTTACCGTTTATCTGTTTGACAAATAGAGTATGATCTGCACTACTCTGCTTGTACCCAAATCTTATCATTGCTTTTTGGAATCTGCCAAACCAAGCTCTGGGAGATTGCTTCAACCCATGTTAAGCCTTTCACAGTTTACAAACCTTGCCCTTGGTGGCAGATGAAGCAAAACCAGAGGGTATTTCCATATATACTTCCTCCTCTAAGTCACCATGAAGGAATGCATTTTTCACATCCAACTGTTGAACATCCCAGTCGAAGTTTGCTGCACATGAGATTATGGTACGAACAGAGGTCATCTTTGCCACAGGAGCAAATGTCTCCTGGTAATCAATCTCATGAGTTTGAGTGTACCCTTTTGCAACTAATTTGGTTTTGATCTCAAATTCTTTGGCCAAACTTGCTTTGAGATTAACTATCTCTTTTATATTATCCCCTGTCACCACAATGTCATCAACATAAACAATAAGAATGGTAGTCTTACCGTTTATCTGTTTGACAAATAGAGTATGATCTGTTCTACCCTGCTTGTACCCAAATCTTATCATTGCTTTGTGGAATCTGCCAAACCAAGCTCTGGGAGATTACTTCAACCCATGTAAAGCCTTTCGCAGTTTACAAACCTTGCCCTTGGTGGAAGATGAAGCAAAACCAGAGGGTATTTCCATTTATACTTCCTCCTCTAAGTCACCATGAAGGAATGCATTTTTCACATCCAACTGTTGAACATCCCAGTCGAAGTTTGCTGCACATGAGATTATGGTACGAACAGAGGTCATCTTTGTCACAGGAGCAAATGTCTCCTGGTAATCAATCTCATGAGTTTGAGTGTACCCTTTTGCAACTAATTTGGTTTTGAATCGCTCAACTGTCCCATCTGACTTCTATTTGACTGTATATACCCATTTGCAATCAACTGGTCTTTTTTATAAGGAAGTGAGACTAGTTCCCATGTATCATTCTTTTTTAGGACATTCATCTCCTTTATCATAGCCTGTTTCCAATTCTCATCATTCATTGCTTCTTTCTATCCCTGAGGTACAGATATTGAGGACAAGGAAGAAACAAAAGAGAGATAAGATGCAGATAATTTATCATAAGCTACGAAATTAGAGATTGGATGTTGAGTACAAGCTCTAACCCCTTTTCTAAGAGCAATAGGAATATCAGTATCATCAGATGAACAAGTAGGATTAGGATTATCACCATTAGCATTATCAAGACTAGGTTCTGAGCAGGGTTGGAGTAGTGGTGCAGAAATAGTGACCTTATGCTTGCCTCTTCGAACATAGGTTCTCAACCCAGGTTCATTCTGTAACTCCCCCTGTGTAGAATTATCAGGAACATCAATAAGAACAAGGGAAGATAGAACAGGAAAAGAGGGTAGAATAGAACTTGTGATGTCGGCCTCAGGAGGAAGGTTCTCCTCATCAATAACATCCTCCCCTGAGGAGAAGGTGAAGGAGAATAAAAAAGTTATGATTCCCAAAAAGTTACATCCCGAGTGACGAACACTTTGTGTGAAGGAGGATGATAGCATTTATACCGTTTTTGGGTTGGAGAGTAACCAATGAAAACACATCGAAGAGACTTGGGATCTAATTTTTCTCGAGTGAGAGATTTATCATGAACATAGCACACACAACCAAAGACCCGAGGCGAAGGAGAAGGACTGGGCGTGTGTGGAAGCAAAGAGCTTGGACTTTTGTTCCCAAGAATTCTAGAAGCAAGTCGATTTATCAAAAAAACAGCAGTCAAAACAGCATCTCTCCATAGAAATTTAGGGGTGTTCATAGTGAACATAAGGGTGTGGGCTACCTCTAGTAAGTGGCGGTTCTTTCTTTCCGCCACTCCATTTTGTTCTGGAGTTTTGACACAAGAGGTTTGAAGAATAATGTCATGCTGAGAGAGATAAGATGCAAAAGCATTATTATTACTATATTCACGACCATTATCACTATGGAGAATCTTTATTTTAGCTTAAAATTGGGTTTGAATCATTTTATGAAATTCCTGGAAACAATCAAACGCCTCATCTTTGGAACGAAGAAGATAAATTCAAGTGGCACGAGAATGACAATAAATAAAGATAACAAACCATTTATGACCAGAACGGGAAACAACCCGAGAGGGTCCCCACACATCAGAATGTATAACAGTAAAAGATTCAAAATGTTGATTGTTCATAGCAGAATAAACAGAACGTTTGTGTTTCCCAAATTCACAGGTTTCACACAAAAACTGAGTTTTATTACATTGTTGAGCTAAAGATGAAAACAAAGACTCTAAAATAGAAAAAGAGGGATGTCCCAAACGTCGATGCCACTGATGGAGAGAAGTCAAACTTGAGTCAGAAGTAGAGTGAAGAGCCTGAGTAAGGAACATATTCGACGAGGGAACATCTAAGTAATAGAGATCACCAACTGCACTACCACTGCCAATCTTCTGCCCTGTTACCAAGTCCAGAAAAAAACAATGAAATGGGAAAAAAATTACTGAACAGTTTAAGGATTCAGAAAAACGTTGAACAGATAACAAATTTGCAATGAATGAAGGAATATGAAGAACAGATGACAATGTCAATGAAGGGGTACAAACTACAGAGCCTTTCCCAGAGATAGAAGAGAGGGAACCATCAGCTACGCGAACCTTGTCTTTTCCAGAACAAAGCTTGTATGAAGTAAAGAGGGTGGAGAACCCGGTCATATGCTCGGAGGCACCTGTGTCAATGATCCAACTAGAGCAAGTTGATGAAACATTAAGAGCACAAGAATGTATACCTGACTGGGCGTAATGAGAAAAAGTGGATTTTGAATAGAGTTTCCGAAAAGCTTAGATTTCCTCAAGTGTGAGTGCAGAAGTAGTGTCTGACGCACTGGAGGTATCAACAGGAGGTGTTGTAGTAGTCACATAGGCCTCAGATCCACGTCCACGACCACTACCACTACCAAACCTACCCCCTCACCCTTTAGGACGTCCATGAAGCTTGAAACAACGATCTCTGGTATGGTTCTTTCCCCCCACAGTAATCACATTCACGAGATTCCTTCTCAACAGAAGACTGAGTAGTGGAGCCAAACTTAGGATACGAAGCAACCATGACAGATCGGTCAAAAGGATTTAAAACCATCACTCGACGCCTAATTTCCTCTTGTTGAAACCTAGCATGAGCCTCTCGTAACAATGGAAAAAGTGTCTGACCAATTAACTGTGCTCGAACATGATCAAATTCTATATTCAAACCTGCCAGGAAATCCCTAACTCTATCTGCACTAACAAACTATTGATAAGTTGTTGCATCTTCTAGACATTTGGCTGAAAAAAACCCGGTAATGATCAAGTTCTTGCCAAAGAGCATTAATTTCTGCAAAATACTGAGCTACAGTCTTCTCCCCTTGACTTAGCTCGCGAATCCTTATACGAATATCATATGCCTTAGACATATCACCAGAAACAGAGAAAGTTTGAGAGATCGCCTCCCAAAGCTCATAGGCAGTGTCTAAGAACATGTAACTGCTCCGCATACTAGGTTCCATGGAATTAAAAATCCATGTTTTTACCATGGAATTATCAGATTTCCATTCTTCTTGGATCAGACCCGGTTTCTCAGGCATTGTGGTTGTTCCATTGATGAAGTGTTGCACACGATTGGCCTCAATTGACATGCGACATGCTTGAGACCATGCCAGATAGTTGGTTCCATCCAGTTTGAACGGACTAAGACTTAAGGCAAAGTTGAGATGATGATTTCTACTCAAATGTCCTGTAGTTGTTTCAATAGTACCAGCACTAAACATGGAACTAGAGTCTGCCATATGGATGTAATAGGTGCAACAAAAAATACCCAAGAAAATATCAACAAGGATAAAGGCTCAAAAATATAGCAAGAGTAATTCCAAAACCAACGTAATGCAATCAAGTTGTACTGTTAGAACCCAATTCAAACAGCAGTAATCAAACAGCAACCAACACAAGGCCAACACGAATACTACGGAATAAATCTGAATTTCACTTGACAAGACCACTGTATATCGAAAGAGGAGAGAGATTCGATTGCACTAGAACAAACCCCGCCGGAAAAAACTCGTCGGAAACTGTCTCACGCGCCGGCAGAGAATGGCGCATGGCGTCGGCTACTGGCGAGTGGGGTGGCGCGTGGAGGCTCGTGCGGTGACGGGTGGTGAGTCTGACACTTCTGTGTTGATCGACTGACAATGGGTAAACCAATTATGTTCTTAATTTCTCCAATTGAATTGATTTGACTGATTTTCCAAGGAGATTTAAGAACGGCAGTGAACAGAGGGAGGAAAAAGTGAAGACCAGTGAGTTTTAAGAATCAAGCTTTGATACCATGTAGAAATTGAGAAGCTAATTTCATTGATCTTATCTCTTTCTATTACATAGATTGATATATATACATAAAACACCCTAATTACATTTATGGTAATTCCTAAATTACAGTAATGTGTACACACTGATTAAGGAAGCTACAATTATGGTATATTCTGTCATATCTTCTAACAACTTAAATAACCAAATTAAACACCTAATAATCCTCAATAAATCTAAAATTACATCAAAGAAATTTAATAGAACCCTAACTCTAATTACATAAGTAATCATCCCTAATCCATTAAGAATGTGTCCTTTCACATATGTGATGCATCACTGTCCTCCATTACAGAAAACTTGACATCTAGTTATGAAGTGTAAAAGAATGAAAAACCATAATCACGGATCCTGAATCCTTGAAATTTAGAAAATCTGGACATCTCTGAACTTTGGTTGATCTTTAGGAAACAAGATACTAAGGTAATAGGCATCTTATTGTGTAAGCTATTGGGAATGATAAAATCAATAAATTTAGTTTTTGGCATATAGAAAACGAGTAATACTCGTAAGTATACAAGAACTGTCTAATTTACCTAGACAATGCATTGATGGGTTGTAGTGTACAATACATCAATGCTTTGTCTAGGTAAATCGTAAACTAGACAATTTTGTACTAGTTACTTAGAAATTAATCATAGAAAACCCATAGTTCATTCTCTCTCTCTCTCAGGTCTTAATTAATTAAATGTTCCCTCCCTCTCTCTCTCAAGTAATTAAAGGTGGTATGAAGCATTATAGAACACAGTCTCCTAAATTGTGGAAGGAAGTTTTCCACATCATCAAGTTCATAAACTGGAGACAGATACGAGTGTGAGGATAGGATAAGAATTTTCAATTAGATTTCCAGACGATTGATCAATTACATGAAGAGGGTAAACTAGAACAATATTGACTCAATTAGCTTTTTAAAGGAACTTAAATGTTATTCAAGGTATTGCTGAAAGCAAAGTACATGATAAATATTGTAATATTTCATCAATTTTGAATTGAAAAGTACCCATACCTCCAGGGTAGCTCATTGAACTTGGTTACTCCAACTGATGATACAAGGACAACTCTTTTTATTGATGGAGGCAGTGCCGCTACAAGATTCCTTACTCCATCGCAATCTTCAAATAAGAACATACAGTTGTCAACAGAAGGCATTTAAGGCACAGAAATTGACATTTAGTACACTGGTGAAAAAGAATTATTGAACACTGTTCAGTTAGGTAGACTGTTGATGACAAAATCATATATATCTAAAATAAATGGACAAAGATCAATAAGATTTTAAAGATTTTTTTACATGCAACTACTTTAGTCTATGCTTCCAAAGCCATTTTAAGTCGATTAGAAATAGGAGAACATCTTCAGGTTTGGGAGTAACCTGACATGTCAGAAGTTCGGCACAAACATAATAATGGGCGTGTCATGTGTGATTGATTACAGACAGGTCAGGTCTTATCATCAAAGTTAACAATGTTCCAAACATACATTAGTAAGTTCTGGTAATATGATGAGAAGACTTGTCATAAATATGACCCCATTCCAAGACATACTATCACTAGAGAACTGCGCATAACCACTTGAAGGTTAAATATCAGAACTTTATAGTTTATGAATAGTGATTGCCGCAGAAAGTAGACTAATAACTGATGATATAATCTATAGTCTTCAGTTCGATATCTTTACAACTTAGTTAAACTTATTCCCATTATACTAGTCTTATCTTCCTTAGCAGTCTTTTGTAGCTTGAGTTTTCCTGTACCGTTTACTAATTAAATCTACAAACATTTAGTTAATACTAATAGTACAGAAAGGAAGAAATATACAAACATTTTGTTAATACTAATTAAATGTCTAATTGTATCAGTGTGATCCACACCTACTCTTTCAGGGGTATTATCTCCATCCCACCTTCTTGAAGGAAAGGCTGTTGTTCCTGTGCAGCAAATAACATGTGTGACACCCTATAAGTCAAAATTTCTTCTGTTAATTATATTTTCATAGCATCC
This sequence comes from Panax japonicus, assembly GCA_020205505.1. Taxonomy (NCBI): domain Eukaryota; kingdom Viridiplantae; phylum Streptophyta; class Magnoliopsida; order Apiales; family Araliaceae; genus Panax; species Panax japonicus. The sequence goes on along the minus strand of CM035112.1, from coordinate 8,483,745 downwards.
GTAAATAAATATATATAGTCAAGGAAAAAATACCCCACAGAGAAATTATAGCTAAATTAATGTACTGTACAAACCTCAAATATAGAAGGATCAAGATCCTCCGGGTTTCGAGTGTCTCCTTTACATACCTATCAAGTTTTGGAAATCTCTTTTAACTAAATAACTTAACATCCTGGAGGAAAGAGAACAAATTTTAAGCGGTAAAACTTGTTTCATATGAAAGATCATTGGGAACGAAAAATTTCATTCTGATAACAATGATTTATGTATAAACCAGATAGAAAACGAAACAAGACCTGTAGTTTGTCCTCGTCTTGTTTATCAAACAGAGTTGTTGCTTTCTCAGGATCACGAAGTAACAACCTTGATTTAATGTTCCGGTTGAGCAATGAAGCTACAACTAATTGCCCTGAAAAGAGAATATGGCAATGTATACATAATGAGGTAAGGTTAACCAAGAAAAGATAAAACAGAAGATAGCAAAATATGTTTTATAACAAAGATTGCTCTGATTTAAACTGACAAAAAACCTTTCATGGTTGTTAAACATGAAATCATACATATTTTAGCGAGTCCCAAAGTGGACACTCATTTTCAAATGTACAGAAAGGAAAAATGTCCTCTCATTTTAGGACAGAGGGAGTTTTATTTGCTGTATAAGTTATATATCTCAGAGGAAGAACAATTTAAAGTTTTAAATCTATAACAGTTTTCATTGTGCTTTCAAATATAAATTATACAAACATATCATGTAACTAAAATACTACAAATGTTTCAAACTTAAAACATACATTTTGAAGTCAATTAGTAAAATCCCGTTTCAAATTATAATATCATTATTAGCTTTTGAAAGTCAAATTGACATATTAACAATTTTGAAACAATAAATCTTAGTAGTACTTTTTACATAGTTACAATATGCCTCGTTCTATTGACTAAAATCAAATGAATCTATGTCAATTTTGAGTGTGAAAGTTGTCTTAAATGGACTTCAAAAAGTCAATAATTGTCTTATACTTTAGAAGAGAGGAAGGGACTAATTAGTAGCACTTTTTAGCTAGCATACAATAATTTATATTTGTCAGTGTTCGAAAAGTCGACCAGGTCGGGGTCGGAGGCTCGCCGAGTCGACCAAAGCCTAGTCCTTTGATTTAGTCGCTGGCCGACTTAGTCAGGCACAAGTCGGTAAAGTCGAGGAAAGTCGGAACAAATCGGAACATATCAAGGTAAAAAACAGAACATGTGAAATGTTTGGGGCAATAGTGTAATTTATGGATTATGTTTATAACTTTAAAATTTAAACCCTACCTGCTGCCGACTACTGCTGCTTCTTCTTCGAAAAAAAATTGATCGACAGACGACAGCTGCTACTTCTTCGACTGACGACTGCTACTGCGCCGACTGCTACTGCGGCTGCTTCTCCTTCTTCGACTGTTGCTGCCGATGACGACTGCTACTGCTGCTTCGACAGCTGCTGCTTCTCCTTCTTCGACTCGACTGCTACAGTGCTACCGATTGCTGCTCTTCATCTTCGACTGTTGCCGACTGTGGCGATCAGGTAAGCTCACTTCTCTTCTTCAGTTCTTCTCCGGCTCGCCTCTCTCTCTCTCTCTCTCTCTATTTCTCTATTTTTTTTTGTAAATAGTTTGCAATCAACTTATATAAGGCTTATAAGGCATAAGCAGTTTGCTGACAAACTGGCAAAGTGGGCAAAATTATTTTTTTTTTATTTTAGTTAATTAGTTCCTTAGTGGGCATTAAAGAAAAGGTTGGAGTGTTGGACAGTTGGACTTTTATTAGTTTATAATTGTTATATTTCATTTTAATTTTTAATTTTTTTCAACTTCAGTTATAAATTAAATTATTAAAATCTGACTGTGGGGTTTTAATTTAATTTTTATTTTATGATTTGTGTTATTAATGTTATTCTACTTACTCAAAACTTATGAAGAAGGAGAATATATATTTCTAAATAAAATTGAAAATCCGACTAGCCGATTAATCCCTAGTTGCTAGTCGGTAGCCAACCGACATGGGACCGACTAGTTGTGACGCCCCCAAAATAGGTATACATCACTCATCTTGAGTCGCCAAATACATGGTACATAACTCAAATACAAACTTAATTATACAACTGTCGTGTAAAATACGACAGAACATAGCTGAGAGTTTTAACACGAATATTGTCTCCTAGACAATATCCAAACTCAAATGGAGTCCTTATTACAATTATTATCACATTTTATAAAATAGTGAGGACTACTAAGCAATCATCTTGGACCATCACTCCATTCCCTGACTAGTCTCAGCTATATTCTCATTTCCTGAAGAGAACAATGAAAGAAAAGGGTGAGCTCAACTAGTCCAGTAAAGAATATTATGACTAAGATAATGCAGAATAAATTATCATTAGCCTTCAACAGTATAACAACTGATAGAATACAATAGACAACAAGTTTTAGATCAACAACTGCAGCAGAATAACCAATCCATTAGAAGAGTCAAATAGAGCATGATATCTACTATCTTCTATGATTTAAAAGTTTATCATCAATTTTATCGCTGAGACTCAGCTTAATAAATAATTTACATTACTGAATTATCCATGCACTACGGGCCAAGGATATTGATTAGTATCACGACCACGAATTATCCATGCACTACGAGCCAAGGATATTCGTATTTTCACCAATGGTCATGAACATGTCAAACAATAATTCATCTTTGCACCCTTGGCCGAAGAGAACGCATGGTCATGATCATACCAACAACTGTCCACCAATGCACTACGGGCCAATGAGGACTTTCACCACATCATTTGTAACATTACAGGTCATGATTACACCGAATAATCCCTGGTCATAATCATATCAATCAACAGTTCATCTTTGCACCCTTGGCCGAAGATGACTTTCATCACAATATAAACATGAGGATGATGACAATGATATAAGCATTAATCAAACGAAATCAAGGATAAATATTAGACTTTAAATTTATCCGGAGTTTAAAAATATCCAAATTGTCAACATGATACTGCTTTGTGGAGTAAAATTTAAGAATAATATTCATGTATCAAAAATAATTTTGGACAGAAAAAAATCATTTTTTGTCGTGAATAGTAACCCGGGTGAATAGTACCCGAGTAAATAGTATCCTGTGAATAGTACTTCGGGAATAGTACCCCGTAAATATTACTCCGGCATGAAAAGTGCCCCAAATACCCGAGTAAATAATATTCGAGTGAATAGTAATCGGGTAAATAGTAACCCGTGAATAGTACCCCGGTATGAAAAGTACCCTTAATACCCGAGTGAATAATATTCGAGTGAATAGTAACCGGGTGAATAGTAACCCATGAATAGTACCTCGGGTGACAATATTGAAATTTAATAAGCAAGTTCAGATCAATAGTCCAATGAAACGATACTGGATAAAGCGCAAAACTCAAGGATATTCTACTAATTTCAGGAATTATAAAAACAATACTTACCATAGTAAGTTTAGATTTAAGAATATGAAAAGAAATAATATACGAAACTGCAAATGGATTTTCACTTGTCATGCGGTACGTAATCCGCGTAGACAGATTATTCCCACAGATTAAAGGATGAAAACGAAAAATAATATTCCTTACGAATATAAAAGAAATAATACTCCATACCATACGAAAATAACATCCCTTACGAATACAACAAATATTATCCCTTACCTTAGTAGAAGATTGGATACTGCAATAGTTTAGTAGCAAAATACTCTTCTTCTTTCTTTATATAGTTTCTCTCTCTTAGCTTCTCTTGCGAGTCTCAGTGAATTGGTGAGAATGAAAAAAAAATTAAGCTTCTATTTATAGGAGAATGGACTAAATAGTAACTGATTTATGAACGGTCCAGATAGATTTACTATTAGAACGGATGGTCCATATTGATTACTATTAAAACCATAACTGACGGTCCAGATTAATTTACTTTTAAAATCACCATCGATGGTCCAAATTGATTTACTTTTAAAACCACCATCGACGGTTCAGATTGATTTACTATTAAAACCACCATCGACGGTTCAGATTGATTTACTATTAAAACCACCATCGACGGTCCAGATTGATTTACTATTAAAACCATCACCGACGGTCCATAAAATTAGTAAATCTTCCCATAAAATACTAAGTCAAACTTACAACAAATGCCTCATAACAAATTCCTATATTTATATCAAAAATTAAATAAATATTTACCACAAATCCTTTATCTTTAATAAACACATTTTTAATCTATTAACAATTATTCATCATTAATATTATAACTCACAATATTTAACAACCAGTTCATTCCCAGGAAAGAGGGGGCTTTCCGATAAGGATTCCTCCCTATTGGCGCGCAATTAGGTGACCAACCCCCTTTCCTCGACAGAACTTTCTAGACATTGTCAATATTGCAAATAATAATATGAATAACTTTGTCGTCTCAATTATTGATTTAATAATATAAAATATTATGCAGATAATACTGTGACAATAATTGAATCAATACTATGAGATACTATGCAATAATTGAATAAACTGAGTGGCTTCTTACGTAAGCATCAATAATCAATACTGTGTGCTACTATGCAACCACACGTATTACTGTACCTCTACCATCGGGTATTTCAACAGTTAACGGTAAAACTTTCGCCCTTATTTTTATAAAAAATTATTTCTGTCGTTTTCTAACTCCGATAGTTATTCTGTTGTGGGGTCCACCAATGATTGTGTCGTCGTACGAATATTCCATGTTAAAACGAATATTCCCCGACCAATCGAATATTCCCCGACACAACGAATATTTTATATCAACTTGCTTACTTGCAAAATTTTCAAATATCACCCTTAACTTTAACCTTTTATCAATTTAACCATTTACTAAATAAAATAATAATTATAAGAAAATTGAATACTTTCATTTCATAAAATTCGGGGTCTTACAATCTTCCCTCCTTATGAAATTTCGCCCTCAAAATTTACGTACGTACCTGGTATGTCGAAGAGGTGAGGATACCTTGTCTAGATTCTAACTCTTGAGGTATAACCTTTGAGCGTAGAATATATTCCTTCTTATCTAACATTTTAACAGGTATCTCCTCATACGTTAAATCTTCTGCTATCTCGTCTAGTTCTAATTCAATAATGTGGTTCGGGTCGTCCACATATTTACGTAACATCGATACGTGAAAAACGTTATGAACACGCGACATACTTAGCAGTAAGGCGAGTCTATAGGCCACAGTTCTTACTCGATCGAGGATTTCAAATGGACCAATTAAATCGAGGGTTGAGATTTCCTCTCTTCGTCGATTCTTGCTTATAGAATAACGTCTTCTTGCACTTTCTTCACATTCATTAGCTCTGAGTCTGTAACTTGAGCGGCTTCAACTTTATTGATTAAAGTCGGTTCTAGTCGTATATTCGCTATTTTCAGGTAGATTCTTAGAGTCTTTAACTTTATCTCCATCTTTTGTAAGTCATACGAAATGAGTCTTTGTGTTAACAATATCGCACTCGTGAACGCATACGATCTTCCACTCAACACGTCAGCTACCACGTTCGCTTTTCTAGGATGGTATTGAATGGTATGATCGTAATCTTTCAACAGCTTGAGCCAACGTGTTTGGCGCATGATAAGTTTGTTTTAGTTGAAGAAATATTTGAGGTTTTAGAAATGGGTTTTGTACCGGATTTAAGGTCGATACAAAATTCGATTTCATGTTCTGGGTAGGCTAGGAAGTTCTTCGGGGAATACATCAGGAAATTTATTAATCTGACGTATTTTTGTTTAAATCTGTGACATGGGCTAAAAAAGCTTGACATCCGTTTTTCAATAAATAAATAGTTTTATGGCTTGATATGAGTGGTTTGGTTACTTGAATTCGCATAATAGGTTGGTTAGGAATATGAAAACTAACAACGTTACGAAAATAATCAATTTTAGCATGATAAGTAGTTAACCAGTCGATTCCTAAAATCACATCAAAGGCAAGTATTTTCAAAGAGATAAGATCGACAGGTAACGTGAAGGTACCGATTTGAATCAACTAAGATTTATAAACAGTGGATGTAATGAAGGTTTCTCCTAACGGAGTTTCAAAGTCTAACTTTTCTGGGGTCAAATTTAAACGTTGAGCACAAGTAGGAGAAATAAAAGAGTGGGTAGAACCGTATCGAATAAGGTATAAACTTCGTAAGCGTCTATGATTAACTTACCTGTGATAACTTCGTTCGGGTTCCTCGACAAACGCTCTCACTTAAACTACCAAGTTTGACTTGTCTGGGACATCTTTTGGCGTCACCATCCCAGCTGGACTTGACTTCACTACACGACAAAATCGAGCTAGGTGACCTCTTCCGCAATTGTAACATGCTTTGGACTGCAACGTGCAGTTTGGACTGATGTGTCCCTCCCCTCCGCATTTGAAGCATACGATCGGTGGTCGTTCTCCCTCCTTGAAAACAGGTGCTGGTTCAGCTGTCTTTCCATCATTGTTGAACCTTCTCTTCTTAAAATTGTTCCCACTTAGTTCACCTTTCCTATTATCTTGGTCATGATTACCACTGAAGTGGTTACCATTTCTTGCCTGATAATTTCTTCCACGATGGTTATCGTTGTTCCGATGGTCGTTTCCACCGGTACGATTATTATCGTGTTGTTAGTTGTTACCTTTTGGTTGGGCTGACTCATTATCGCGCTCTAATAACTGAGCCCTATTCACAACATCTGAATATAAACAAAGTTTGTGAGAAATGAGGTATTGACGTATTTCGAATTTCAAACCTCGTAGAAACATTCGCGTCATTCGCTCCTCATTATCTACCAAATGGGATGCAAACTGGGATAACTCTGTAAACTTAGCCTCGTATTGCGATACAATCATATTGTTTTGCTCCAGCTTGATGAATTCCACCTCCTTCATGTGACGAATACTTTCGGAAAAGTACTTGTCGTTGAACAATTCTTGGAACTTTTCAGTGCGGTCGGCTGAGTACGTTTTACAGATTCCCACCAATGATCTGCTTCTTCTAGCAACATGAAGGTGACAAAGGAAAACTTTTGCTCCTCTGAGCATTCCAAGACATCAAATATCTTGGTGATCTGTTTTATCCACGTCTCTGCCTTAAATGGTTCTGACTTTCCAAAAAACTTCGCTGGTCCCAGCTCCTTGAACTGCTTAGCGGTAGCCGTGAGTTGCCAGTGTTTCCACCTGCATTTTGAACAGGAGCCTCTCGTTTGGTTTTGCATAAATTCAAAAAATTTCCTAAACATACCATCATTCATCATTTGGTTTTGCATAAATTCAAAAAATTTCCTAAACATACCATCATTAATCATTTGGTCGGTGTTGTTGTTTACACGAGTATTATTTCCTTCCTGATGCACATTATCCTGATTATTGATCGTCGGTGATTCAACGGTCTCGTGTGCTTCATTGCCTATCTCAACATTTTTAGATGTCATTCTCAAACACTGTCACAAAACAAGGGTTAATTGACATGCCACATATTATCCCTATACTCTGACCGACCAATTAAATAACAAATAAACTTAGGTAAGTCATACTAGCGAAGGAATCACCCGTCTCTCCCCTCTTAGTTCTAGTCTCACATCTCAGCCAAAGATCATATCCCTAAGCTTTGATACCAACTGTGACTCGCATCCCTTTACCAGGATAGAACCTGACAATGATACATATCAACTTGTCACCGTTATTCACAGCGTCCCCTACGGAAAGTCTGGCTTCGGTGCATTCCAAGACTTGGAAGTCACCAGATAAAGGCCCGAGGCTCTTTACTATGACTTTGATACCAACTGTGACGCCCCCAAAATACGTCACTCATCTTGGGTCGCCAAATACATGGTACATAACTCAAATACAAACTTAATTATATAACTATCGTGTAAAATACGACAGAACATAGCTGAGAGTTTTAACACGAATATTGTCTCCTAGACAATATCCAAACTCAAATGGAGTCCTTATTACAATTATTATCACACTATTTTATAGAATAGTGAGGACTACTAAGCAATCATTTTGGACCATCACTCCAATCCCTGACTAGTCCCAGCTATATTCTCATTTCCTGAAGAGAACAATGAAAGAAAAGCGTGAGCTCAACTAGCCTAGTAAAGAATATTATGACTAAGATAATGCAGAATAAATTATCTTTAGCCTTCAACAGTATAACAACTGATAGAATACAATAGACAACAAGTTTTAGATCAACAAATGCAACGGAATAACCAATCCATTAGAAGAGTCAAGTAGATCATGATATCTACTATTTTCTATGATTTAAAAGTTTATCATCAATTTTATCGCTGAGACTCAGCTTAATAAATAATTCACATCACTGAATTATCCATGCACTAAGGCCAAGGATATTCATTAGTATCACAACCACGAATTATCCATGCACTACGAGCCAAGGATATTCGTGGTTTCACCAATGGTCATGAACATGTCAAACAACAATTCATCTTTGCACCTTTAGCCGAAGAGAACGCATGGTCATAATCATACCAACAACTGTCCACCAATGCACTACGGGCCAATGAGGACTTTCACCACATCATTTGTAACATTACAGGTCATGATTACACCGAATAATCCATGGTTATAATCATATCAATTAACAGTTCATCTTTGCACCCTTGGCCAAAGATGACTTTCATCACAGTACAAGCATGAGAATGATGACAATGATATAAGCATTAATCAAACAAAATCAAGAATAAATATTAAAGACTTTAAATTTATCCAGAGTTTAAAAATATTCAAATTGTCAACATGATACTACTTTGTGGAGAAAAATTCAAGAATAATATTCATGTATCAAAAATAATTTTGGACAGAAAAGAAATCAATTTTTTGACGTGAATAGTATCTCGGGTGAATAGTACCCGAGTGAATAGTATCCCGTGAATAGTACTTCGGGAATAGTACCTCGTGAATAGTACCCCAACATAAAAAGTGTTCCAAATACCTGAGTGAATAATATTCGAGTGAATAGTAACCGGATGAATAGTAACCCGTGAATAGTACCCCGGGTGACAATATTGAAATTTAATAAGCAAGTTCAGATCAATACTCCAATGAAACAATATTGGATGAAGCGCAAAACTCAAGGATATTCTACTAATTTCAGGAATTATAGAAGCAATACTTACCATAGTAAATTTAGATTTAAGAATATGAAAAGAAATAATATACGAAACTGCAAATGGATTTTCACTTGTCATGCGGTACGTAATCTGCGTAGACAGATTATTCCCACAGATTAAAGGATGAATACGAAAAATAGTATTCCTTAAGAATACGAAAGAAATAATACTTCTTACCATACGAAAATAACATCACTTACGAATACAACAAATAATATCTCTTACCTTAGTAAAAGATTGGATACTGCAATAGTAAAGTAGCAAAATACTCTTCTTCTTTCTTTCTATAGTTTCTCTCTCTAAAGTTTCTCTTGTGAGTCTCAGTGAATTGGTGAGAATGAAAAAAGAATTAAGATTCTATTTATAGGAGAATTGACTAAATAGTAACTGATTCACGAACGGTCCATATTGATTTACTATTAGAACAGACGATCCATATTGATTACTATTAAAACCATAACCAACGGTCCAGATTGATTTACTTTTAAAACCACCACCGACGGTCCAGATTGATTTACTTCTAAAACCACCATCGACGATCCAGATTGATTTACTATTAAAACCATCATCGACAGTCCAGATTGATTTACTTTTAAAACCACCATCGACGGTCCAGATTGATTTACTATTAAAACCACCACCGACGGTCCATAAAATTAGTAAATCTTCCCATGGAATACTAAGTCAAACTTACAACAAATGCCTCATAACAAATCCTTATATTTATATCAAAAATTGAATAAATATTTACCACAAATCATTTATCTTTAATAAACACATTTTTAATCTATTAACAATTATTCATCGTTAATATTATAACTCACAATATTTAACAACCAGATCATTGCCAGTAAAGAGTGGGCTTTCCGATAAGGATTTCTCCCTATTGGCGCGCAATTAAGTGACCAAACCCCTTTCCTCGACAGAACTTTCTAGACATCGTCAATATTGCAAATAATAATATAACTAACTTTGTCGTCTCAATTATTGATTTAATAATATAAAATATTATGCAGATAATACTGTAACAATAATTGAATCAATAATATGAGATACTATACAGTAATTACTGTTGCAATAATTGAATAAACTGAGTTGCTTCTTACGTAAACATTAATAATCAATATTGTGTGCTACTACGCAAGCACGCGTATTACTGTACTTTTACCACCACGTATTTCAACAGTTAACGGTAAAACTTTCGCCCTTATTTTTATAAAAAATTATTTCTGTCATTTTCTAACTCCAACAGTTATTCCGTTGTGGGGTCCACCAATGATTGTGCCGTCATACAAATATTCCTTGTTAAAACGAATATTCCCCTACCAATCGAATATTCCCCGACACAACGAATATTTTATATCAACTTGCTTACTTGCAAAATTTTCAAATATCACCCTTAACTTTAACCTTTTATCAATTTAACCATTTACTAAATAAAATAATAATTATAAGAAAATTGAATACTTTCATTTCATAAAATTCGGTGTCTTACACTAGCCACTTTTAGAACACTGATATTTGTTTATACTAAGATTAAATAAGTTCCTATCCATTTTATGTTTTTGAATTTCACAAAAGAATCTCAAAAAATTAAAATGTATACAAATATATACGTGTAACAAAAAGATTCCTATCATTTCTGTCCCTTTCAATAAGAGTCCAATTTTAATTATGGCAGTATAAAATGACACAATGTACTCAAGTTTAACATAAAGATTATTATTATTATGCCACCACTACTAAACTAAACAATCTTTATAATTAGGGGTAACCATGTAACAAAAAACTATTTGTAAATTGTCATAATCAAACAGTCAGGATAATAATTTCCTTAAATGCTACTGAGATTTGATACATGGACTTCCACAGTAGACACTCATTTTCAAGTCTGGAAGAGAAAGGTGTCCTCTCATTTTAGGACAGAAGAAGTTTTACTTGCTATATTAATTATATCTTCAGAGGAAGCAGAATTCGAAGTTTAAATCTATAACAGTTTCCATTGTGCTCTCAAATATAAATTATACAAATATATATGTGTAACTAAAATACTACCTCCATTTCAAAATTAATCATACATTTTGATATCAATTAGAGAAATCCTAACATTCAAAATTGATAAAAAAAAAAAAATATGTTTCATTGAAGTTTTGCAAGTGATTTTATTGTACTCCCTCCGTCCCAAATTATAACATCATTATTGATTTTTGAAAGTCAATTAGACATATTTCGAAACTTAAAATTGATGTTATTAAATAACAATTACAAAAAATAAATCTTATAATTAGTAATAATTTTTACATAATTTACAATATGCCTCATTCTATTGACTAAAATCGAAGTCAAATTCAAGTTTAAAAATGTCTCAAATAGACTTCAAAATGTCAAAAATGATCTTATATTTTAGAACGGATGGATGGAGTGATCTTATATTCTATGTCAATTTTAAGCTTGAAAATGTCTCGCCCTGACTTCGAAAGTCTATAACGGTATTGTATATTAGTGTATATTAGGACGGAAAAAGTGAGTAATTTGCAGTACCTTTTAGCTAGTATATTATAGTTATATTTGTTTATACTAGCTAAGTTTGGATTGAAGGGAATAGAATGGAGGAAGGAACGAAATGAGTTTTTAGTATCTCAAATGTATATTTGGTTGGAATTGGTGGTGTGGGTAGTGTGATAGGATGACATAACCATTCCATTGGAATGGATCTCGTTCCACCAACTCCCAAATGAAAATCAAGAGAATAGAATGACATTTTATTCCATCGGAATGGTTTATCCACCAAAATGATCCCAAAGTATACTATATTTGATTCCATTCCTTCCTGCACTCCATCCCTTTAATCCCAACGTATTAGATTAAAAAAGTTCCTATCCATTTTGAGTTTTAAATTTCAAAAAATTAAAATGTATCTAATTTTCAACTACAACCAAATAATCACACAATCCCAAGTAGTAAAAACTAAAGAAAAAAGGAACCAAAGAGTGCACAAATAATTACCAACTCCGCCGGAGCCACCAATGACAAGAACAAGCTTGGAAGATCCAGGAATGTTTGACTGTAAATCTGAATTGGGGGTTTGAATTTCTTCTTCTTTCACGGCGTTACAAACAGATGAAGATTTTGTTCTAGTGCTCAATACGAGCTTAGAGCAAAACCCAGATGAGTAATTTACCTGTAGGAGCGGAAATAGAGGGATTCTTTGAAAGGGTTTGGGCAAATTTTCGCAAGGTAAGGGAAGGTCAGTAATGGGAGTGAGTGTGAGTTTGGAAGCCATGAATTCTCAAGCAAAGCAACAGAAGGATGTGGAGAGATGGATAGAGTAAGACACTGGTACATGTGGATGTAGCTGCCTGGCTGGTTGATAAAGAGACACGTTGATCTTTAAAACTGAAATTTTTATTTTTTATTATTTTTGTTTAGAAAACAAAATATAATGTGACTTTGTGTGTGTATATACGGTCCGGATCAAGTGCATACCCCTTATCTTACTTACCCGTGCTTATCCCCCTTTAGGCGACGGTTTCGGTCATACAACCGTCGTATATACTTTTAGCGACGGAAAACATATAGCGTCGCTAAAAGTATAAACGACGGTTGTATGATCGAAACTGTCGCCTAAAGGAGGGTAAGCACGGATGAGTAAAATAAGGGGTATGCACTTTATCCTTGCTCTCTCTCTCTATATATATAGACGGTCTGGATCTTAAGCTCAACCCTTATCTAACATAATTTGCTCACCCCCTTAGCGACAGACTGGGCAACGATTCGGTCCGTCACTATATGTTCAGTCTGTCGTTATATGTTGTCTGTCGCTATATGTTCTCCGTCGCTAAAAAATAAGACAACGGTTTTATATATAGCGACGGACCGAATCGTCGCCTGATCCATCGCTAAAGAGGGTGAACAAGATATATGTTAGATAAAGGGTGAGCTTAAGATCCGAATCGTATATATAGATACATAACTAGTTTATGAACTTGTACTTTGCACGGGTTTTATTATAAAATTATTTTAAATTTTATAATTTTTATATTATCATCGAATCATGTAATGAAAATATTCTACTTATCCTTGACTATATTATATATTTAATTATAGAGAAATGTTAGGTGTCTTAAATATTTTATCTAAAATGGGTTTCATTGTCTCAAATGACATGACATTAAATATTTTAATGATCATTTATTACATAGTCAATCACATGAAATCTGACAAACTAATGTTACGGTGACACATCATTTAAGACACTTTTTGAGATAAAAAATTTGAGACCCCTATCATTTCCCTTAATTATAAGGACGATGCTAGAGAAGACATAAATTTCTTGTCTCCAACAATATTTCAAATGATGTGGTATCATTACATTGATTGGGTAAATCTTATGTAATTGATTATATCATAAAAAATTATTAAAATATTTAATGTCATGTCATTTGAGAATCTGAGACCCTTAACATTATTCAAATTATAATATTTAATAATATTATTTTTATCAAGAATATGAATTTCAAACAACACTAATTAATTTTTTTTAAAAAAAATATGTGAATAAGAGATAGTGATAATTATATGATAGTAGAATATAGATAAAAAGATTTTGAAATGAAATAAAAAATGAAAAATAATTTATTTTCCTAGATTTTAAGTTTGTATTCTAAATTTTAGTGTTGAAGGATCATTCTTAAATTTTAAGGTTGAGGGATGATTTTGTGTTATATATATATGGGATTCAATCCTTGACAACTAGTTGCCATGGTCACTATTTCAGCAACCAACATCGGAGCCGTAGATCAACTAAATGAAAGGTTGAGATTGAGACGAATTATTGCCCATCCGCTACATGTTATAACGGTTTCTAATTTAATATGAGGACCCCAGATGGTCAAGCACAAGTGTAAATGGGCCCCACTTTGTCAGATTTTATAAAAAAATAGATTTTTTTAGAATATACCAACCGTTACAACATGTAGCGACTTGATGTTTAATTATTATTTTTTTTACATTCCTTCCATTGTCCCACCCACTTGGTCAAATATTGTTAGAAAAAAAAAAGATTTCTTTTTAAAATATTATTATGACTACTATAATAATAAGAATAATTAGAAGAAGAATGCAGCGGCTGTGTTCAAATGGTGTGTACCACTTTAATCTGACACAATAATAATAATAAGATTATTATTATCTAAAATTATAAAAAATATTAATTGAATTTAAGGTAATAATAATAATAATAATAATATTATTATTATTATTATTATTATTATTATTGTTGTTGTTGTTATTTTTTAATAATAATAGTGATAATATTACTATTACTATTAATATTATTGTTACTATTGTTATTGTTATTAATAATAATAATAATATTAATATTATTTTTTAATTATAAGGATGATGCTAGAGAAGACATAAATTTCTTGTCTCCAACAATATTTCAAATGATGTGGTATCGTTACATTGATCGGGTAAATCTTATGTAATTGATAATATCATAAAAAATTATTAAAATATTTAATGTCATGTCATTTGAGAATCTGAGACGCCTAACATTATTCAAATTATAATATTTAATAATATTATTGTTATCAAGAATATGAATTTCAAACAACACTAATTAAATATTTTTTTTAAATATGTGAATAAGAGATAGTGATAATTATATAATTATATGATAGTAGAATATAGATAAAAAGATTTTGAAATGAAATAAAAAATGAAAAATAATTTATTTTCCTAAATTTTAAGTTTGTATTCTAAATTTTAGTGTTGAAGGATCATTCATAAATTTTACGGTTGAGGGATGATTTTTTTTTGTGTGTGTGTGTATATATATATATATATATATATATATATATATATATATATATATATATATATACAGGGAATATATCTTAAGCTCACCCCTTATTCAACTCACCCGAGCTCACCCCCTTTTAGCGACGGACACGACGACGGTTCGATCATACAACCGTCGTCTATACTTATAGCGACACTATATGTTGTCCGTCGCTAAAAGTATAGACGACGGTTGTATGACCGAACCGTCGTCGGGTCCGTCGCTAAATGGAGGGTGAGCTCGGGTGAGTTAGATAAGGGGTGAGCTTAAGATCCGGACCGTATATATACATATATATATATATATATATATATATATATATATATATAAAGATTCAATCCATGGCAACCAGTTGCCATGGTCACTATTCCAGCAACCAACATCGGAGCCGTAGATCAACTAAATGAAAGGTTGAGATTGAGACGAATTATTACCCAACCGCTACATGTTGTAACGGTTTATAATTTAATATGAGGACCCCAGATGGTCAAGCACAAGTGTAAAATGGGTCCCACTTTGTCAGATTTTATAAAAAAAGTAGATTTTTTAGAATATACCAACCGTTACAACATGTAGCGTGTGACGCCCCCAAAATAAGTCCATTCCATCCAACCTATTCTGAGTCGCCAAATACATGGTACAGAAACAACTACAACTTTATTAATACATTTGTCGTGTAAAATACGACAACACATATACTGTGAGTTTAAATACAAATATTGTCATCTAGGCAATATCCACACTCAAATAAGTCCTCATACAATTATTGATACACTACTTTACAAAATGGTGAGGACTACTAAAACAACTGTCTTGAACCATCACTCCACACCCCAATTAGTTCTCGCTATATTCTCGCCTCCTGATAAGAAAAATGGAACAAAAAGGAAAAGGGTGAGCTCAACTAGCCCAGTAAAGAATATTATGACTAAGATAATGTACATCAAATTATCCTTAGTCTTCAACAGGGATAAATCTGATAGAATTCAATAGACAATAAGTTTTAGATCAACAACTGCAGCGGAAACAATAATTAATTAGAAGAATTAAATAGAGAATAAAATCTACTATCATCTATGAATTTAAAAGTTCATCATCAATATTTTATCCCTGTAACATCAATCAATATACATCTTTAATCAAATTGTCATCTTTCCACTAAAGGCCAAAGATATTAATCAGTCGGTCATGTTCATCTCAACACCTGTTCATCTTTGCACTACGGGCCAAAGATATTCATCAAGAAATCATTCATCTTTGCACTACAAGCCAAAGATATTCAGTAATATCATCATTTAGGATTGAGGATGATGAAAAATATTTTAAAAAAAATGAATCCAGTGAGACAAAAGAACAAATATTAAGGATTCGTATTTTAGACAATCTAAGTTTAAAAATACTCCATAATAAATTATTGTGGAGCAGAATTCAAAAAATGAAGATCAAAACATAGATCCAATCAAAGATAGGAACCATAACAGACAATCTTGGACACAGAAAAGAAAATTTAATTTTTTTGTGAATAGTGTCGTATTCGTGAATAGTGCCGCATATGTGAATAGTAACTCCAACACTAAAAGGTAGAAATTCCACAAGAAAAATCATCATGCTTCGTGAATAGTAACTCATGAATAGTAACTAGTGAATAGTAATCGTGAATAGTAACTCATGAATAATAACTCGTAAATAGTAACTCTGACATGAAAAGATCAGAATTTCACAAGAAAAATCTTACCAATATTCCGGCATAATGATATTGAAAGAAATAATATCATTTTTTTTAAAAAAATAACACCCCTTACCTCAATAGAATAGTACTTCTAACTGGAATATCAAATATAACGCTGAAAGGAACTTGCACCATATAGCAACACTCAAAGTATCAAAATACTCACAAGAATACGCTCGATAATATAGAGAGAAGATTTTAGTTTTTGGTGTGATTTTCAATTCTAACCTAAGCACCCTATTTATAGGAAAATGCTTAGAACACCAAAGCAAAAAATTTAAAAAAATATTAATATATATTATAATTTCCTACGCCAACCTTTGAATGCTGATTTCAACATGTTTAACATCCCACTAATCATAACAAAGATGTTTTTATTAACAAAAATATTTAAAACTTCAAAAATTAGTTATTCTGGAACTTCAGAACTTCAATAATTCATAATAAATAGCCCTTTTATCAGAAAAATTCGAACCTTATGTTCATTCCATAAGAAATTCCATTCTCTACAACTTTGTAAGTTTAAGTTTTTCCAAATTCCAAGCAAAAATTGATTGAAATCCACATACGGACGATTTTATAGGCTATAATCAAATTTCAGTCAAGAAATGGGGTCCACAAACATGAAAAACAGTTTTAAATATTTTTAGTAACAAAAATACTCTTCCTTCTCATTTATTCATATATCCCACATTCATTATAAAAATATCACAATTATTATATTATTAAAATATAATAATATATTTAAATGAATTATTTTATCAGAAAATATAAAATATCAATTTTCAATAATTGTCACATTAAAAAATTTCTCCATCTATATCCACATAAAATGAATATTTTTCTTATCATATAAATCAATAATTAATTATTCACAAATAATATTACAGAATCACAATAATGACAACCAGACAGTTCCCAAGAAAGAGGGGGCTTTCTAATAATGATTTCTCCCTACTGGCGCGCAATTAGATGACCAAACCTCTCCTTATACAGAACTTTCTAGACATTGCCAATAATGTTATCTAATAATATTATTCAGATAATATGAATTATTGCTCCGATAATGGAAAATATTGTGTAGTGACAATTATTGAAAGAACAATAATATAAAATATCAACGTAGCAATTATTGAATCAATAAAATAAAATATTGAACAGTAATTACTGTAGCAATTATTGAGTAGTGCCTTCTTACGTAAGAATCAATAATTGGTGCAACACCGTGTGCTACTGTGTTTTAACCACCGAGTATTCCAACAGTATTAACGGTAATAACTACGCCGTTATTTATAAACAACTTATACTTGTCGTTTTCTTCATCCAGTCGTTTTTCGTTATGGGTCCCACACAAGGTTGCGCCGTCGTATGAATATTCTCCGACAGCAAGAATATTCTACGACCAAATAAATATTCCCCGACAAAAATGAATATTTTATAACCACTTGCTTATTTGAAATATTTGCCCATTTTTTCCATAACTAACCACATTAATCAAATCAACCCTTACTATTTCAAAATAATAAATAGAGAAAATTCTATTTTATTAAAAAAAAATTTGGGGTCTTACATAGCGGCTTGATGTTTAATTTTTTTTTCACATTCCTTCCATTGTCCCACCCACTTAGTCAAATATTGATAGAAAAAAAGATTTCTGTTTAAAATATTATTATGACTTCTATAATAATAATAAGAATAATTAGAAGAAGAATGCAGCGGCTGTGTTCAAATGTTGTGAACCACTTTAATTTGACATAATAATAATAAGATTATTATCATCTGAAATTATAAAAAATATTAATTGAATTTAAGGTAATAATAATAACAATAATACTATTATTATTATTATTATTGTTGTTGTTGTTGTTGTTATTTTTTAATAATAATAGTGATAATATTACTATTACTATTAATATTATTGTTATTATTGTTATTGTTATTAATATTAATATTAATATTATTTTATTACTATTTTTTACCGACCGCTACAACCTCAAGCGGCTCTCTCATTTTTGTCAAACACAAATAAAATGGTTTCCACTTTGTCAGATTCTAAAAAAAATTTTAAAATATATCAACTGCTACAACATGTAGCGAATTGGCCTTATTATTTTTTATTCTCTCCTTCCGTTGTCCAACTTTTTCAGATAGATAGATAGATAAAAAGTTTTTTTTTAACCAACCACTTTGTTAGATTTTATAAAAGGAAAAGATTTTTTAAAAAAAATATACCAACCGCTACGACATGTAGCGGCTTGGCATTAATATCAATAAATTCATAATTATTCTCTAGAAATTTCAGATGCTTACTGAAATATTAAGTCATATTTACTTTGCTACAACTGCATATAGAATTTTATAATCATGACAACAAATCTCCTTGGTTATGTCAACATCAAATAAGGGGAGATTGTTGGAAGAGTGCATATTTTGATTTGATGTTTAAAGTAAATACTCGTGATTATATGTGAAGTCCTTTAAGAAATATATGTACAAGGACTTAGTGATAGATCAAAATTGTTAGGTTGATCTAAGCTTTTAATGTTTATCATTCTATAAATGAATATATAGATAAAGAGATCAAAGATGTTAGGTTGATCTATATCTTGAAATGTAATAGATAAGCTTCAAGCAGAACTGTAGTCTATTGAGCTAATTAAGAGTTTGCAGAAGCCAAGGTAAAATCGTAGAGCATCAAGGATCGTAGTATGACTATCTTGAAGGGCCTCTCTAGAGATCGTAGAGTGGTCCAGATGTTTGTCGAAGCCAACTCAGAGATCTTAGTGTGCTCTCGGAAACGTAGAGTCTACAAGACAAGCAAGTGAAGATCGTAGTATGCCAGTCCTTAAGAGAAATCGTAGTGTTCTCATTTGCTTGCATCAAGCACCAAGGTGGCAAGACACCACGATCATAATCGTTGAATATCAGCTAGCTGTGTCAGAAGCTGTGGGCTTTGACCATTTGTTAAAAGATAAAATCTTAACAAATGTAGAATGGGTTACAAACGTTGAAGTAATCACCAGTCCCAATGGCATAAAAAATATTCTTAGTATGCAACAAAGAAACGTATTGAAGAAGATAAGGAAAGGACCATGGGACAGAGGAAAACACCTTTTCAGGTGTTAGGTGAGAAAGCAGTCTGCTATATCAGTGGGCCAGAATTCAATTCAGAAGATATGCAGGAAAGTCTCCATCAAAGTTCAGAAACGACAAACACATTAAATGCTCCAACGGATGGATTCAATGGACAGATTTCAAGGATCACATATATGGAAGACATCTGCAGATGATTCAACTAAGAAAGCATTGAATAAAAAAAAGTAAGAACACTCAACGCTCAACTCTACAATCTAAGAAAAAGAGAAAGCTTGCTCAACTACTTAGTTCTTCCGAACAAGAGCTTAACGACAACTGAGTAGCACCAATCAAGAACTCAACAACAGCCAAACAAGTGAAGTAAGAAGTTCCAAGTCAAAAGGACTTGAAGAGTTCTAAAGTGAACTGTGAAGAACTAAGTCTGCTAGAATTGAAGAGTTCAAGTGTGAACTAAGAAGTTCCAAGATTGCTGGTCTAGAAGGAATCTGTGAGATTCAGAAAGTGTAAAAGATATCCTTAATGGATTTCCTACTCGAGGAGTAGAAGAGTGAACTAGGAGCTTTAAGTGCTCTGAACCACTTAAAACTGTTGTGTCTATTGCATTCTTGCTAAAACTTCTATAACTGTTATAACTGTTATAACTTCCCTACTCTTATTAACTCACCATATCTAAAAAGGGAGATCAAACGAATCTTAATTCCGCTGTGTTTAAATCATTATCAAAACTAATAGAATAAAACGAAAAGAATTTTAAATAGCTATTCTACCCCCCTTTTAGATAACTATTGTGCCTCCGAGAACTAACAAACACTATTCACGAATACGACATTATTCACAGAAAAATTTAATATTCTTTTCATTGTCCAAGTTGTCTATTATGGTTACTATCTTTGATTGGATCTATGTTTTGATCTTCATTCTTGAATTTTTCTCCACAATTGATTATTATGGAGTATTTTTGGAACTTGGATAAACTAAAGTACGAATCCCTAATCTTTGTCCTTTTATCTCTCTGAATTCATTTTCTTGAAAATATTTTTATCATCTTCAGTCCTAAATGGTGATATAACTAAATATCTTTGGCCTGTAGTGCAAAGATGAATGATTACCTGATGAATATCTTTGGCCCATAGTGCAAAGATGGACAAGTGTTGAGATGAACATGAAAAACTGGTAATGCAAATGAATATCTTTAGCCCGTAGTGCAAAGATGAATATTTGATTCAAGATGTATATTAATTGATGTTATAGGGATAAAATATTGATGATAGACTTTTAAATCATAAACATAGTAGACTTCATTCTCTACTTAACTCTTCTAATGAATTGTTGTTTTCGCTGCAGTTGTTGATCTATAACTTGTTGTCTATTGTATTCTATCAGATTTTTCCCTATTGAGGACTAAGGATAATTTGTTCTATGTTATCTTAGTCATAACATTCTTTACTGGGCTAGTTGAGCTCACCCTTTTCCTTTTTGTTTCATTTTTCTTCTCAGGAGGCGAGAATATAACAGAAACTAGTCGGGGTATAGAATGATGGTTCTAAACAGTTGTTTTTGTAATCCTCATTGTTTTGTAAAATAGTGTATTAATAATTGTAATGAGGACTTTAATTGAGTTTGGATATTGTCTAGAAGACAACATCTGTATTAAAACTCACTGTATATGTGTTATCGTATTTTGCACAACAATTGTAATAATGAAGTTTGTAGTTGTTTTCTGTACCATGTATTTGGCGACTCAGAATGGGTTGGGTGGATTGGACCTATTTTGGGGGCGTCTCATATGTAATATTATTATTGTCATTAATTGTGTCATTATTGCTATTATTAATGTTATAATTTTAGGTCAAAGATAGACAACTGGGATTATTGGCCAATTGACCAAAGTGTTCTCCACGATCAACAAAATAACGTCTCAGATGATGTATATAAAGGGAAAGATAGGGGAAAACTATGCTCGAGTCAATATACTGAACAAAAATACAATCAATGGAAATTAACAAAAGAATAAAAAATTCTTCTAGATAAAAGTGGGTTTGATGTTTTTAAAGTTTCGGGGGTTATACTCCAAACTGACCTTAGTCTGATATCTGCCTTGTTGGAGATATGGCGGCCGGAGACTAATAACTTTCATTTAAATGGCGGAGAAGTAACAATAATGTTAGAGGATGTCCACTTTATTTTTGGGTTGCTAGTGGTGGGCAAACCCTTAACTGGTCCCCTATTTGACACCCCTTTGACTTATTTTAGAGATTGTTTTGGAGATGAATTAGCTGCTGAATATGTTAGCTCAAAAAAATGAAGTGCAATTTTATTAGTGTATTTGCACAAATATTTTAATAATTGTCCTGAGAAAGCAAGTAAAGATGTCGTAGGTAGACACACAAAGGCCTACAAGTTGTGGTTGTGTGGGGAAATATTATTCCCAATAAGGAATAAGAATAGTGTGCACCCAAGATATATGTCTTTTACTACCAACACTAAAGATTGTGTCACGTACTCCTTGGGGCGGCATTGTTAGATATTTGTATAGGGCTTTATACACTGCTAGTAGGAAAGGAGTTAAATATATTAATGGGTGTGTAACACTATTACAAATTTATGACTATGAGCGTGTACATATTGGATGGACAAACCCTTGGACACAATTAGACTTATGTTTACCTAGAGCCTTAGCATGGACATATTTTGGTACTCACAGTTACCCTGATAGATGAGAGAATTCCTATCACCATTTGTCATTTTACTGAGGAGAGTTAGATATTGAGTTTATGTGGGAGGTGGTTTGGCGGCCTTACATGAGGTGGGATGATAAAATCAGTGGATTTAATTTTGAAGGGAGGTTGTTGGGATTTGGTAGGGTCCCTTTACCGAAAATTGCACGATTGGACGATAATCGTCGGATTCGTGAAATTCCTGGATTAGAAGTTAAATTTTGTGTTTGAACTCAAAAACATTGGTTTTCGATGGAGGCAAGTCATATTAGGCTTTCTAGAGTTGCGAACTCGAAAATGACTGAATTCTGACTTATAGCGAAGAAACGAGCATTGAACATTCATGAACGTTTATCGTTTTCATTAAAAATGAACCAATAGGTGAATTATTAGCAAACGAAGTCAAATAGATAAAATTCTTACATGAACGAGTAGAGTACATAATTTGTGAACCGTAGGCTTTTGAACGAGCAAATTCAGACTTATAACGAAGAAATTATGCGTTCGGGAAGTTCACAAAATTCAAAGTTTGTAAAAAAATTTTGGTGCACAGAGTTGGCGCCGTGGTGCCAACCCTAGGCCAAATGAGTGGCATCGCAGTGCCATAACAGTATCTGAGCACACTAGAAACTCACGCCGCAGCGCGAACCATAGTACAAATGATGGCACCGGAGCGCCATGAACAGGTCATGACCTACTGCAGAGTGGCGCCGCAACGCGACCAACTGAGTAAGGACTCGCATTGCAGCGCCAAGTTCGGGACCTCTCCACTGTTAACTCGCACTGTAGCACGAGATGTAGGCATATGAATGGCACCGCAGCGCCAGCCTTAGAGCAAAGATGGTAATGAATGTTTATAAGTAAGAAGAAAGGAAGGTGATTGATTTCGAAGTAAACATACTTTAAGGAACATAAAGTAACATTGTTAAAACTATGTTAAACCTTAAGGATGTTGTATAAAGGTTGAGATAACCTAGTCAATTATGAATGCAAGTTTAATAATAAGCCGGAATTGATAGTGAATAAATCTAATACATAATAAGATTGAGATGAAGGGTAAGATATAGTCATATACATACGTGATTATATATAACCTAATATGAGGCATTATGTGATCATGTGTTGTAGAGACTTGAAAGATTCAATCATAAAGTAATTATACCATAGCAGACGCTAAAGGCAAGTATTCTAACTCTTGTCTCAGTTCAATCTGAACAAGTTTTTGAAGTTCATGTATCCTTACGCATGAATTGATGTACAATGAAGTTAAAGCCAATTCTTTTGGCTAGACCTGATATATTGAGTGGATTATTGATAATCTATTCATCTGTTATCAAATGTTGTTATCTTTTGTCAACTACTTGTTATGGTTTTCAAAAGAAGACTGAAATTTTAAACAAATGTTTTGTCGGTAAACGACAGACACGTGAGGTTGCCACAATTAAACGTACATACGTTTAATGAATGTAGTGTTAATCAACATAGAGTACAATAGGATGATCACCTAGAAGTGCTCATAAGTAATACCGAGCTTACGGACTTAGTTCCGGGTTGTCCTTTTCAGAGAAGAATGAAATGCTCAAGGTCTTTGACCGGAGTGAATGTTTTACTGAATATTGTTATTATTGTAAAATATTTTTAAAGAAAGATGAAGTGCTATTTTGAATCATCAATAGTACTTCATAACTATAGTCCAGTTATTGAAGATATAAGATTCTTATGTGTCAAGCACGTTGTTTATTGAAATTGTCACACTTGTTGAGCTAGTTATGCTCACCCTTGCTTGAACCATATGAATGCAGCTAAGACTGAACGTCCCGAAGGATCGAATAAGGATAAAGGAAAAGCTAAGGCAAATCGTTAAGCTGTCTATGTAATAGTATAGGTTTAATGTGATAATGTAATTGATATTATAACAACGAACCTTTGTAATGGGTTTAGAACTTGGGAGAATGTAAATATTATTTTGATTATATATAAGAGATATTCGTTCTTTTGAGGCTTTTCAATTAAATGAATGTATGAATGTTTGTACAGTATAGCACCATTTGTCGGGTTGGAAGATACCCAGATTTGGGGGCACTACAGGTTGGTATCAAAGCATAGGTTATAAAACTTAAGGGGGAAACTAGAACCTTAAGTCATAACCTTAAGAAAGAATAAAGAAGTAAAAGATGAAAAATAACCTTATAAAAATGCATTATATTATGTTATGTGTTTTATTATTTTACTGACGTATACTAATCAAACTATATTATTTTATTGTAGATGTCAAGAGAATATGATATGTATAGAGACATACATGTAGTGATCTAGGATTCAGTTAATCGAGTAGAGATACTACCTAATCCCATAGCAGTAGAACCGGAAGTGGTGGCAATCGAGTCTGGAGACTCGGACAATTTAGACTACATGTCTATATTTGATGGCATGCTAGAGGAAGAGGTGGACGTGATGTCCTTTGACCAGGTTCCACCTACAGAAGAGTTGACTACGGGGGAGTCAATGAAGGCATTGTTTATGTCAGTATTGGATCGAAATGTCCACTACTGTCATGAGGTTAAGGAGTTGAAAGAGGAACTCCAAGCTGTCCGGGAGGACAAGATAAGTATGGAAGGTATGTGGGAAGAAGAACACGATGATTGTGTTTTGGCTAAGGACAAGGTCCATGAGCTGAAACACGAAGTCTTTGAGCTCAAGCAGGAGCTAAAGACTATGAAACGGAATGTAGAGAGGATGTCCTATATATATAGGAGTTCTCATGTGGATTTCCAGCAACAAGTAGCTGGGTATCCCATAGAAGAAGGGCAAACTCGACATACTATCAGTCGGGATGTCATTGTTGGTCTAGCCACGAAAGACTTTAAAAATGCCATTCTACAGATGTAATCTAGTAATAGCTGGAATAGTTAGATATGTAAATATTATGTATCTAGTAGTGACGTAAAACCCTCTTTTGTATATCAAGGGTAGTCTTTTATAAATTCCAATTTTTGGAAAGCAATTGCGGGATGGTAATATAATCAGCTTAGGCTGTACAATTGTAAGCAATGTAGTATTGTACTACAAGTAATGAATCAATATAAGTCTTTTTATGGAAATATATTGAGTAATGAGTATGAGTTATTGTTTCATCACAAATAATAACTAACCAACAAGAAGAAAGTAATGATGACGTGTTGTTTCTTAACAGCAAAATGCCGCCAAGAAGGAGACAACGAAATCAAGATACTAATGTTAACCAACCGGAGGGAGGTCCGGTTAATCCAATGCAAGAGTTCGTTAATCTTTTAACGGCCGCGTTTAATAGAACCGGGGCTAATGTACCCATAAATCCTGGGGTAGTACGAGCTACTACTTTTAAGAATTTTAAAAGTGTCGGTCCGCCTGAGTTCAAAGGAACTATGGACCCTATAGAAGCCCAAACTTGGGTGAAAGAGATTGAGAAAGCATTTGTTATAGTAAATGTTGATGATGGTCAGAAGGTTGCCTTTGTAACCTATATGATGAAAGGAGAGTCCAATTTCTGGTGGCAGGCAAACCAGGCTAGGGTCGGGATAGAAAATCTAACGTGGATGAGGTTCAAGGAGATTTTCTTTGAGAACTATTTTCCCACGAGTATGCAGGGAAGAATGAAAATGAGGTTTCTTGATTTGAAACAAGGGGATATGACGGTTCCTCAGTATGCTTCCAAGTTTAATGAACTGATAAGATTTGCTCCACATAAGGTGGACACTGAAGTAAGAAAGGCTAGACGATTCGAGCAGGGCTTGAAACCTTGACTCTATAGCCGAATTTCTGTGTTCCAAAGTATTTCCTTTGGAACCATATTAGAAAAGAAAATAATTTCCGAGGGTGGGAATGAGGCTCTCAGCCAGTACCACAAAAATAAGAAAAATAAGGGTAAAGTTGATGGGGGAATGAAGACCGAGGGAGCCAGCAGTAGTGGCAATGGTCAAAAGAAGAAGGGATTTAACTCTGGGAATACCGGAGTAAAATAAGGGGATTCTAAGAGGAGGATGGAGGTCTATAAAACCTGTGGGAAGACTCATTTAGGAGTCTGTCTCAAGGGAAAGGTAGTATGTTATAATTATGGATAGGAAGGGCATATTTCGCCTAACTTTCCAAATCCGAAGAAAAATTATGGATGTTTTGTATGTGGATCAACTAACCACATAGCAAAGAACAGCCCAAAGAAGGGGACAGATGGAAATAAGGGCACTAATAGCGGTAAGTTGGCTATTAGTGGTCCAACTCAGCCAGGTAGACCAATGGCCTGTACTTTTAATATGACAGTCCAAGATGCAGTGGCATCAGGGGATGTAGTTGCATGTATTATCCCAATCAATAACATAAATGCTTACGTGCTATTTGATTCAGGTGCTACTTGTTCGTTTATAGCATGTGATTTTGCTAGACGATTAGAATTACTTTCCGAAAAGTAGCTTATACCTTTGATTATTAAGGTAGCAAATGAAGAGATAATTCCTGTTGAAGATATTCATAGGAATTGTTGCGTATATATATGGGGTTGTAAATTATAGGTAGATTTAATACCTATAAAGTTGGGAGAATTCGATGTAATTCTCAGAATGGATTGGTTGATTAACCATGGAGAAATTATAGATTGCCAGAAGAAATGTGTGAGTATTAGGACATTGAAGCAACCTTCTGTAGTATTTTACGGTAATAAATCACCGGGACACTCGTGTTGTCTTACGATGACACAAACTAGAAAACTCTTAAGGAAGGGATGTGTAGGTTATCTGTGCCATGTTGTTGACACCCAGCGAGTGGGAGCAACCATGGAACAAATACCCATAGTAAATGAATTCATGGATGTATTTCCAATTGAATTATCGGGTTTACCACCGGATAGGGAGATCGAATTCGTAATAGACATTGTGCCAGGAGTGGCACCAGTCTCAAGGGCACCGTATCGTATGGTGCCTGTGAAAATGAAAGAGTTAATGGTTTAGTTATAGGAACTATTAGATAGGAAGTACATTCAACCAAGTGTTTCCTCGTGGGGGGCACCGGTATTATTTGTCAAAAAGAAAGACGGATCATTAAGGCTTTGTATCGACTATCGAGAGTTGAACAAATTAACAATAAAGAATAAGTACCCATTGCCCAGGATCGATGATCTCTTTGATCAGTTGAAAGGGGCAAAGTATTTTTCTAAGATAGATTTGCAGACGGGGTATCACCAATTGAAGGTTAGGAAGGAGGACATACCAAAGACAACATTCAGGACTCGTTATGGTCATTACGAGTTTCTGGTAATGTCATTTGGGTTGACGAATGCATCAGCTGCATTTATGGATATGATGAACAGAGTGTTCAAACAATATTTGGACGAGTTCGTTGTTGTGTTTATCGATGATATTCTAGTCTATTCTAAGATGCCAGAAGATCATGCTAAACACTTAAGATTAGTGTTGAAGACACTAAGAAAGGAGAAGTTATATGCAAAATTCACTAAGTATGAATTTTGGCTGGAGAAGGTACAATTTTTAGGTCATGTTATTGACCAAGAAGGGATTTCAGTGGATCCAGCGAAGGTAGAAGCAGTGATGAGCTGGGAACAACCGAAAACGCCGACTGAGGTGCTGAGTTTCCTAGGGTTAGCGGGATACTATCGAAGATTTATCCAAGATTTTTTGAAGATAACTACTCCGTTGACTAACCTGATAAAGAAGACGGTGAAATATGTGTGGATGGATAAATGTGAAGACAATTTTCAAGAACTGAAGAAAAGATTAGGTGAAGCATTTGTTTTGTCATTACCCGATGACACATGAAATTTTGTAGTTTATAGCGATGCTTCGCATAGAGGACTTGGTTACGTGCACATGCAGCATGGCAAGGTCATTGCGTATGCATCACAACAGTTGAAGGATTATGAGAAAGTTTACCCTAATCATAATCTGGAACTGTCCGCAGTGGTATTTGCCTTAAAGATATGGAGACATTATCTTTATGGGGAGAAATGTGAGATATATACAGACCATAAGAGTCTTAAATATATTTTCACATAGAAGTACTTGAATATGAGACAGAGAAGATGGCTGGAGTTGATAAAGGATTACGATTGTGAAATCCTGTATCACCCTGGAAAAGCCAATGTAGTTGCCGACGCCTTAAGTAGGAAGGGTCGGGAAAAGTTGTCTATGTTAACTACTCAAGATGAGTTAATAACAAAGATGGCTAGGATGGAGATAGAATTGAAGATGCCAAGTGAATCGGGACAAATACTTTTTATGACGGGGATACAATCTACCATCGTAGAGAGAGTCAAGGAGGTATAACTCAATATTGATGAGTGTAACCAAGTGAAAAAGAGGTTAACCGATAAAGAAGATACTAAGTATAGTCTTGATGATGAGGGATTATTAAGATTTGAAGGAAGAATTTGGGTTCCGAATGAGACGGAATTAAAGGAGAAAGTGTTACAAGAAGCTCATAGTTCAAGGTACTCGATACATCCTGGTAGCACTAAGATGTATCAAGACCTTCGACAGAGTTTTTGGTGGCCGAACATAAAGAGAGAAATAGCTGAGTACGTGAGTAGATGCTTAACTTGTTAAAAATTAAAGCTGAACATCAACGCCCAAGTGGCTTGTTACAGTCATTGGAGATTCTATAATGGAAGTGGGAGCATATCACGATGGACTTCGTGGTGGGACTTCCGACAACGACCAAAGGGTACGATTCGATTTGGGTAATAGTGGACCGGTTGACGAATCGGCTCACTTCTTACCAATTAGGGTCAAGTATAAGTTAGACCAGTTAGCTAAACTTTATGTTAAGGAAATTATTTCCAGACATAGAGTACCAGTATCGATTGTGTCAGATCGTGATCCACGATTCACATCAAACTTTTGGAGAAGTTTGCAAGAACAGTTGGGAACACAGTTGAAGTTAAGTACAGTGTATCATCCACAAACTGATGGGCAGAGCGAGAGGACAATTCAGACGTTAGAAGACATGTTGAGGTCTTGCGTCATGGATTTCAATGGTAGTTGGGATGATCACCTACCACTTATAGAGTTTGCGTATAACAACAGTTATCATGCAAGCATAGGCATGCCGCCTTATGAAGCTTTGTACGGAAGAAGGTGCAGAACACCGTTGTATTGGGATGAAGTGGGAGAACGCCGGATGCTAGGACCAGAATTGGTGCAGCAG
Organism: Panax japonicus; assembly: GCA_020205505.1. Classification (NCBI taxonomy): domain Eukaryota; kingdom Viridiplantae; phylum Streptophyta; class Magnoliopsida; order Apiales; family Araliaceae; genus Panax; species Panax japonicus. The sequence goes on along the minus strand of CM035112.1, from coordinate 8,453,970 downwards.
ATAGTGGATGTAATAAAGTTAATTCGGATGCGTCTTGTTACCACTCAGGACAGACAAAAGAAGTATGCAGACTCGCATATATTAAATCGAGAGTTTGAAGTAGGCTCATATGTGTTTCTAAAGGTATCTCCCTAGAAAGGAAAGATACATTTTGGAAAAAAGGAAAGTTAAGTCCAAGGTTTATAAGACCTTTTGAAGTATTAAAACGGGTGAGAGAGGTAGCCTATGTGATAGCATTACCTTCAGACCTAGAATGAATACATAACGTGTTTCACGTATCTGTATTACTTCCTTATAAGCCGAATTATAAGCACGTAATCGAATATGGACCGATTCATATTGAGAAGGACTTAACGTATGAAGAATTGCCGATTTAAATTATCGATAGAAAAGAGCAAGTTCTGCGGAACAAAGTAATACCTTCGGTAAAGGTATTATAGAAGAACCACGATGCCGAAGAAGCAACGTGGGAATTAGAAGAAAAGATGAAGAAACATTTTCCTCATCTATTTGATTAAAGTAAGACGAGATTTTGGGGACATAATCTTTATAAGGGGGAAGGATGTAACGACCGAGAAATTCAGATTTTTATTGTAAAATGATTTTATTAAATTAAATAATAATAAAATTATATTTTATGTGATATCAAGATGGTTGTCATTCTATAACCTAATAATGTTAGAATGTCATAGTATGTTAGCTACGTGAAAGAATTAAAGTGTTTGGATTTCTAAGACGAAAATAAAAGTTTTCCAAGAATTTCCTGAAAAACACTATTCATCGGTATTTGCTCGGGAATTATTTTTGAATTTTTGAGAAATACGTAATGATAGAATATCAAGGTAAGATGGATTATGTAATAATAATCTAAGTATAGAAAACATAATATTTCGCTTGCAGACTTAATTTGAGAATTTTAAGGAAGGCAAAGTATTAACGAGTAAGTAATAATTGTATGATACTTAGGTATTGTACAAGGTAATGAAAATGAGTATAATATGAATTACTATACAAATTTGTATGAAGGATGGAATATCGTATATAATAAATTTCTATACGAGTTAGAATACGAAAATGATACATGGACAATATGTATATGTAGTGAACAATGATAATGGACTTGGAAGATTGGTTAGAATTTGTACAAGCCCAAGTGAATTAAATGGTGAGGCCTAACTATTGATTAATAAACAAGTCAGTGTTTGTTAATGCAAAGCCCAAAGGTTAAGTTAAGTTAAGCCCAAGCTAGAATCCAATGGGTGATTAAACCATGAAGCAAACCATATTAATATGGTTACTCTTGGTAACCAAGTTTTATGTGTGGTGACCAAGTTAATGTGGTGACCATGTTAATGTAATGACCAAGTGTTAGGAGTAATGGCCAAGCAAAGGATAGGATTTGTGCTAAGCAAGTAATGAATAGTAAGGAGGTGGCTTAAGGAGGTGGGGGATTTAATGACTAAATTACCTTAACCTTGTGAGTTCTATAAATAGAGAAGGTTTGCAAGTCATTTAACACTTGTTCAAATAATCCAAACTATTAAAAAATGCTTAAGTGTTATGGTGATTAAGTTACAAATAAGTTACTTCTATAAGCAAGAAGAAGAAGAAGACTACTTTGCAAATACTTCAAGAGTAAGACTTCTTCTCCAAATTATCTTCTATCTCTACCATGATAGGTTGATAAAAAAAGTTGGATTAAGGAACATGTATGTTAAGAAGTAAGAAGAATGAGTAAGCAATGAACTTAAGTCACATAAGTTGGAAATAAGTCATTTGAACTTATAAAAGTTAGGAACTTGTTATAAGTTAACCTTAAATGTTAGTATAAAAAGTTAAGGGTTTATATGAATTTGTATCATGTAAACATGAATGATATTATATGTTAAGAACATATAAGTATGATGATTAAAAGACTTTAACTTTCATAAGTTATGAACAATGAATCTAAAAGTAGTTTATAATTTAATAAATTATAAGCTCATGAAGGAATAAGTCAAAATCCAACAATGAATATAAGTTGTTGTATTAAGTATGTTGAGAAGTTCATAGAATTAATTAAATGCATTTGAAGTAATGAACAAATCATAAGTAATGAAGATTTGTCAGAAATTGCACGATTGGGCGATAATAGTCGGATTCGTGAAATTCCCGGATTAGAAGTCAAATTTTGTGTTTGAACTTAGAAACATTGGTTTTCAATGGAGGCAAGTCATATTTGGCTTTCTAGAGTTGCGGACTCAAAAATGACCGAATTCTGACTTATAGCGAAGAAACGAGCGTTGAACGTTCACGAACGTTTATCATTTTTGTTAAAAATGAACCAATAGGTGAATTGTTAGCAAACGAAGCCAAATAGATAAAATTCTTACATGAACGAGTAGAGTACGTAATTTGTGAAACGTAGGCTTTTGAACGTGCCAATTCGGACTTATAACAAAGAAATTATGCGTCCAGGAAGTTCACAAAATTCAAAGTTTGTAAAAAAAATTTAGTGCACAGAGTTGGCGCCGTGGCGCCAACCCTAGGCCAAATGAGTGGCGCCGCAATGCCATAACAGTATCCGAGCACACTGGAAACTCACACCACAACGCGAACCATAGTACAAATGATGGCGTCGTAGCGCCATGAACAGGTCATGACCTACTGCAGAGTGGCGCCGCAGCGCGGCCCACTGAGTAAGAACTCGCGCTGCAGCGCCAAGTTTGGGACCTCTCCACAGTTAACTCGCGCTGTAGCGCGTGATGTAGGCTTATGACTGGTATCGCAGCGCCAGCCTTAGAGCAAAGATGGTAATGAATGTTTATAAGTACGAAGAAAGGAAGGTGATTGATTTCGAAGTAAACATACTTTAAGGAACATAAAGTAACATTGTTAAAACTATGTTAAACCTTAAGGATGTTGTATAAAGGTTGAGATAACCTAGTCAATTATGAATTCAAGTTTAATGATAAGCCGAAATTTATAGTGAATAAATCTAATACATAATAAGATTGAGATGAAGGGTAAGATATAGTCATATACATACGTGATTATATATAACCTAATATGAGGCATTATATGATCATGTGTTGTAGAGACTTGAAAGATTCAATCATAAAGTAATTATACAGTAGCAGACGCTAAAGGAAAGTATTCTAACTCTTGTCTTAGTTCAATCTGAACAAGTTTTTGAAGTTCATGTATCCTTATGCATGAATTGATGTACAATGAAGTTAAAGCCAATTCTTTTGGCTAGACCTGATATATTGAGTGGATTATTGATAATCTATTCATCTGTTATCAAATGTTGTTATCTTTTGTCAACTACTTGTTATGGTTTTCAAAAGAAGACTGAAATGTTAAACAAATGTTTTGTCGGTAAACGACAGGAACGTGAGGTTGCCACAATTAAACGTACATACGCTTAATGAATGTAGTGTTAATCAACATAGAGTACAATAGGCTGATCACCTAGAAGTGCTCATAAGTAATACCAAGCTTACGGACTTAGTTCCAGGTTGTCTTTTTCAAAGAAGAATGAAATGCTCAAGGTCTTTGACCGGAGTGAATGTTTTACTGAATATTGTTATTATTGTAAAATATTTTAAAAGAAAGATGAAGTGCTATTTTGAATCATCAATAGTACTTCATAACTATAGTCCAGTTATTGAAGATATAAGATTCTTATGTGTCAAGCACGTTGTTTATTGAAATTATCATACTTGTTGAGCTAGTTATGCTCACTCTTGCTTGAACCATATGAATGCAGCTAAGACTGAACGTCCCGAAGGATCGAATAAGGATAAAGGAAAAGCTAAGGCAGATCGTTAAGCTGTCTATGTAATAGTATAGGTTTAATGTGATAATGTAATTGATATTATGACAAAGAACCTTTGTAATGAGTTTAGAATTTGGGAGAATGTAAATATTATTTTGATTATATATAAGAGATATTCGTTCTTTTGAGGCTTTTTAATTGAATGAATGTATGAATGTTTGTACAATATAGCACCATCTTTCGGGTTGGAAGATACCCGGATTTTGGGGCGCTACATATATCAGTCAAATCCCGGAGAAGAACACTAGAAAGTGGTGAAAAACATTCTAAAGTACTTAAGAAAAACTAAGGATGTATTTCTAGTGTTCTGTGGGTCTGATTTAAAATTAGAGGGCTATACAGACTCAAGTTTTAAGACTGACCAAGATGATAATAAATCCACCTTTGGTTATGTCTTTACCCTAAATGGTGGTCTAGTGAGTTGGAAGAGTTCTAAGCAGCAAACAGTTGCTGATTCAGTGATAAAAGTCGAGTACATAGCTGCAAGTGAAGTTGCAAAAGAAGTTGTTTGGATTAAGAAGTTCATTATAGAACTTGGAACATTTCCTAGCAAACGAGGACCAGTGCCTGTATATTTTGATAATACTAGAGTTGTTGCATAAGCCAAGGAACCCAGGTCTCATCAGAAATCTAAACACGTATTGTAGCACTTTCATCTGATTACAAATATCGTTAAAAGGGGAGATGTCGCCTTAGAGAGAGTAGATAATGCAGACAACGTTGCAGATCTATTTACTAAAGCGTGAACTTAGCAACAGTTTGATCGTCACATGGAGAAGATGGGTATTAGATACAAGGGCGATAAGCTTTAGTGCAAGTGGGAGATTGAAATGGATCCTTGTAACTTACAGACTTAATTTATTCCAACCGTTTAAAAAAAATCCCTCTGGCTATGATATATACGCATCCTCCTCAAGTTTCCCATTGAGGAAGGCCGTTTTCACGTCCATTTGCCATATTTTGTAGTCACGGTAAGCTGAAATCGCAAGTAAAATCTGAATGGACTTGAGAATAACTACTGGTGAGAAGGTTTCACCATAGTCAACTCATTGTCTTTGTTTGAACCCTTTTACAACTAGTCAGGCTTTATAGGTTTCTACCTTGCTGCCTACTCCAGTCTTTATTTTAAAGACCCATTTACACCTAATAGGCTTAATGCCTTCAGGTGGTGAAACAAAAGTCCATACTTGGTTTTCATACATGGATTTCTTCTCAGATTTCATGGTTTCTTGCCATTTCTCTGAGTCTTTACTACTCATAGTCTATTTGTAAATCAATAGATCATCATTATCTATGATGCATACCTCATCGTCATCCACTATGACGAATCCATACTTATCGGGTATCTTCGGTACTCTTCTAGATTTAATAATATGGTGTGTTACAATAGGATCTTCTACTTGGTTAGGTTAGGTACCTGACTTTGATCAGTATAATTTTGTGGTTCTTGAACTTTTTCAAGATACATCTTACTCCCACTGACCCATTCAAGGATAAACTCCTTTTCCAAGAAGGCAACATGTTTTGCAACAAACACCTTTTGATCAGTTGGATGATAGAAATAATAACCTGATGTTTCTTTAGGGTATCCCATAAATCTATACTTATCGGATATAGTCTGTAACTTATCGTTTTCAAACTTTTTGACATAAGCTGGACAACCCCAAGTCTTAACATGTTTAAGATTTAGTTTCCTCCCTCTCCATAACTCATATGGGGTCTTAGGGATGGATTTGGTAGGTACCTTGATAAGTAGATTTGCAGCCGATTCTAGGGCATATCCCCATAAGGAAACTGGAAAAGATTGGTAAAACTCATCATGGAACGAATCATGTCCAACAATGTTCAATTTCTCCTTTCAGATACACCATTGAGTTGTGGCATCCTTGATGGAGTTCATTGTGAAATTATACCATTTTCTTTGAGACGATTGAGAAACTCACCGCTTAAGTATTCTCCACCGCGATCCGATCGAAGAATCTTAATACTTTTGTCAGTTTATTTTTCTACTTTACTTCTGAATTCTTTGAACCTTTCAAATGATTCAGATTTGTATTTCATTAAATACACATATCCAAATCTTGAATGATCATCAGTGAATGTAATAAAATAAGAATACCCTCCTCGTGCAGTCGTTGTCATAGGTCCACATACATCTGTGTGCACCAATGCTAACAACTCTGTAACTCTTTCTCCTTTTCCACTAAAAGGAGATTTAGGGGGTGTTTGTTTAGAGCTGAATCTGAATAGCTGAATCATTCAGTGCGTTTGTTTTGGTTTAATTGGCTGAATCGGTAAGATGGACGAGCTGAATGGCTAAGTCAGATTTTTTTTAGCTGAATGGTTGAATGAGCAGCTGAATAAAGTAAAAAATAATTAAAAAATCAAAAAATTTTAAAAATATATTAACTATTATATTAGTTAATATTAAATAAATTTACAAAAAAATTGAATTTTTGCAGAGGGGTAAAATAATAAAATTTTGTCATTCAGATGTTTCAGAGACGTCAATTATCAAATAGTTTTTTCATACAAATTCAGATTCAACTCATTCAGATTCAGATTCAGCTCATTCAGATTTATTCAATTTTTTATCAAACACCTCCTTAGTCATTTTTCCCATGAGACAATGTTCATAAGTTGGATATGATTCATAATCTAATAGCACTAGGAGTCAATCTTTATGCAACTTGGATAATCTTGTTTCATTAATATGACCAAGTCTATAGTGCCACATATAGGTATAATTAACATAATATCTTTTCCTTTTCTTAGTTTGTTCAATTTGAAGTATATTTTCGTGCAAGTCAAGTATGTACAGTCCATTTCGCAAATTACCAATACCATATAAAACATTATTATTATAAATAGAACAATTGTTGTTCTTTATTATAATGTCAAAACCATCCATATCTAATATAGAAATCGAAATAATATTTCTTATGATATTCAGAATAAAATAACAATTATTTAAGTTAATGAACTTTACCATAGGCAGTGCTAAACAATTAATCCCTACAGCTAATGCAACAACCTTTGTTCCATTTTTCACTCGTAGGACGACCTCATCCTTGTCCAGCTTTCTACTTCTGACCAGTCCCTACATAGTATTCCATATGTGAGAACCACAGTCGGTATCCAATACCTAAGTAGATTTTTGACTTTCTAGAAAATTAATTTCAATTATAAACAAACCTTGATTATGATTCGAAGCTTCTCTAAGCTTCTTCTTCTTTCGCTCCGCAAGATAATCCTTGCAGTTCCTCTTCTAGTAACCCGACTTGTTGCAATGGAAGCAAATTACTTTACTAGCTGGATCAGATTTCTTTTGATCCTTCACTTTCGCCTTACCCTTGGCCTTCTTGGATTTCTTATTTTCATAAGATACCTTGGTCCTCTTCTTTTTCTTGGAAGAATCATCCACTATTAAGACATAGTCCTTCTTGGATGAGAAGTGACCTTCAACAGTTTTCAACATGTTAAGTAATTCAGGCAAGCTGACATCTAACTTATTCATGTAAAAATTCACAACAAATTATGAGAAGGTGTCAAGGAGTGACTGCAAGACTAAATCTTGACTTAACTCCCCATCCATGACAAAATCAAGCTGTCCAAGACATTCAATCAGATTGATCATCTTTAAGACATGAGTCTCAACAGCAGTGCCCTCGGTCATCCGAGATCGGAAGAGCTCCTTAGATATTTCATATCTAGTAGTCCTACTTTTCTCACCATACAGATCTTGTAGGTACAACAGTATAGTAGGAGCATCCATGATTTCATGCTGACGCTGAAGCTCATTACTCATGGATGCAAGCATGATGCATTGAGCAATAGATGCATCGAGCAACATATGCATCATCTTGTCACTTTCTGAAAGTAGCAATCTCTTCCTCAGAGGCTGTTTCTGCATCATTTGTTGGGACATGCAAATTTAAGATATAGGAAATCGTTTCAGCAGAGAGAATTATTCTCAGATTCCTTAACCAGTCTATGGAATTCGGTCTGGTCAGTTTGTTGGCATCAAGTATGCTACGTAGTGAAATTAGTGACTGTGACATTTTTAAATTTTTTCATGTGAAAAAAACAACATTTTTAACAAACATTCATTTTATTTATTTATTTTACCAAAATAAATTAGTTCTTATTTTATATTGGTATCTCCCACTATTTTCTTCAAACTATATTACCCTTATCTATATAGTTCGACAAAATCTAATTAATTTTTTTGTTAGTAAGAATAAGGATCCCATTTCAAATATATATAGCCTTGTGGTGACACAACAAACTACATATAAATAAATACATAGACAACTCATTGTCAATTACATCATCATGTAACTCCTTATCTTTTGCCTCTTAGATTATTTTGATCAAGTGGTGGCACATCTGAATCAAAATTATCTAACTTAAGTCCAACCTAGCACTTCCATATATTCAAGAAAGAAACATATTATCCTTGTGCTGACACAACAAAACAACATTGCTCAATTTTCTTTATAAGCATCAAATATGATAAATTAAGATAAGCCTTGTGGCAACATAATAAACTTATAGTAATTAATTGATACTATATTATTTCTATCATGCAAGAAGGCGACATTCGATATTTCAAATATCTTTGAACACTTAGGACTTAATATAAAATCTTTGAGGGGTTTATTATTATTTGTCTCATCTTGTTTAGCGCGCGCGCGCACACACACACACACACCATATATATATATATATATATATATATAGTATAAGCATGCACATATATAATACTATATTCTACCCGAATTGATTATGGACTTTATTCTAGTTTGGTTCGCTAGAACCACCAAGTGATCAAAAGGTCAAACTTAGGGTGCAAGAATTAAATTTAAATATAACTATTACATTTAAATCCCGGGCTCCATTACAAACGGGTCATCAAGCGCTTCTTGCTCCTTGATCTCTAATTTTTCAAAATTAATTCTAACTATTCCTATTAGAAAACTATTTAAAATAGAAACATTGATCAGCAATCAAGGGGAAGTACATAGGAGGGAGATAGAATTTAAATTAAGAAAAATAAGAGAAGACGAGGTACGCAGACCCCATTTAATAAAACCCATACATTCATGCATCCAACTAAAATAAATTTCAATCACATTGGTCAATAGTCTATAATCAATACCATTTATTATCATACACATCATCATATGCATCAATAAATAACATTCATCTCATGAATAATAAATATTCAATATATATATTGATATCTATTTAATGGACAATTTTAATTAGTATAAAATCCAATTTTGAAACAAAATAAACCCCTTTATTTTTATTCAAAATCATAATAAACTTCTTTATTTTATTTTGTTCAATTTTGAATAAAAATAAACTCCTTTATGTTTAATTAAATTCTCAATCAAAATAAACTCCTTTATTTTAATTAACAAGGAATTCAATTTCAAGTACTAAATAAACTCATTTATTTTAATTTAAAATTGCTAAAAAAATAAAAATTGTTGAATCACATTCCTTATTAAAATTAAACACCTTTAATTTTAGGAAATATGGAATTCTATCCCATATGTGAATAAACTCTTTTATTCAAACGAACGTGGAATCAAATTTAAAGTTAATATAATTTTTTTGAATAAACTCTTTTATTCAAACGAACGTGGAATCCAATTCCAAGTTATTATAAAACTTTTGAATAAACTCTTTTATTCAAACGAACATGGAATCCAATTCCAATTAAAATAAATTTTTTTTTGAATAAACTCTTTTATTCAAACGAACATGGAATCCAACTCCAATTAAAATAAACAACTTTATTTTAATCCAATTCCAAATCAAAATAAAATCCTTTATTTCTAATTTAGAATTACTGAAAAACAGTGTATCCAATTTTAATTTAAAATAAACCTTATATTTTAATTAGAAATCAAATAAATTAAATAAAATGATTTTTTATTTAATTCTGGGTACTGACGATGCAGAGCCTGAAACCAGTTCTTTCTAGGCGTTGCAGCTCCGAGTTACTCGTTTTCAAAATTTTGGACCTGGCGCTGTCGCGCTAAGTTTATACTGTAAACTAGCGTAGCAACGCCGGGTCGCCCATTTTGAAAACCCGGACTGGCGCTGCAGCGCTTAGATTACACTATAATCCGGCGTTGCATTGCCAATTACTAGAAACAATTTTTCCAGTTCGCGAATTATGCAGTTTTTCTCCAAAAATATGATTTTATACCAATAATTATGCTCACAAAATTTGTTCTAAACACATATCAACATACATATTGAATCTGAACAATTAATAAGTCGCATAAAGGTTTGGCTCTGATACCACTGTTAGGTTTGTAATATTCATGAACACAATCAAATTGCATCTAAGTAAAGCGGAAGCGTAAAAACAGAGTTTTAAAATTTTACAAACCAATTACCCGGATCATCCTTTATGCACAATTATTAATTAGATGAAAAAAGATGAAGATTAAATTCATACCCTTGTAGAACTAGCTTTCTCAGGTACACGTTCACCTCCAATCCTTTTCGCGTTCAACTTGAATCCACCGGGTTTTGATTCCTTCTTTTGATCAACGTTAGCCACCCAAGTGTTTGGCCCATATGTAGATGTGTATGATAATAAATGGGATTGATTATGGACTATTGACCAATGTGATTGGATTTTATTTTAGTTGGATGCATGAATGTATGAGTTTTATTAAATGGGGTATGCGTACCTAATCTTCTCTAATTTTTCTTAATGTAAATTCTATCTTCCTCCTATGTACTTCCCCTTGACTGCTGATCAAGGTTTCTATTTATTTTAAATAGTTTTGTAATAGGAATAGTTAGAATTAATTTTTGAAGATTTGGAGATCAAGAAACAAGGAGTGTGTGAAAACCCGTTTGTAATGGAGCCCAGGTTTAAATGTAATATGTGGCGCCCCCAAAATAGGTATACATCACCCATCTTGGGTCGCCACTTACATGGTACAGAAATCAAATACAACTTAATTATACAACATTCGTGAAAAATACGACAAAACATAGCTGAGAGTTTAAACAAGAATATTGTCATCTAGACAATATCCACACTCAATGGAGTCCTCATTACAATTATTATCACATTATTCCGTAGAATAGTGAGAACTACTAAAGTCATTTATCCTGGACCAACACTCCATTCCCCGACTCGTCCCAATTATATTCTCATTTCTTGAAGAGAACAATGAAAGAAATGGTGAACTCAACTAGCCCAGTAAGAAATATAATGACTAAGATAATGCAGAATAAATTATCCTTGGCCTTTAATAGTATAACAACAGATAGAATACAATAGACAACAAGTTTTAGATCAACAACTGTAGCGGAAATAAGCATTCTATTTGAAGAGTCAAGTAGAGCATAAAATCTACTATCTTCTATGATTTAAAAAAAAATTCATCAACTTTATCGCTGAGACTTAACTTGATAAATAAAATCGAATCATCCCTGCACCACGACCAAGGATATTCATGTAATCATCAATGGTCATGATTATACCGAATAATCCCTAGTCATAATCATACCAACAACTGTCCATCAATGAACTACATGTCAATGAGGACTTTTACCACATCATTCGTCACATTACGGTCATGATTATACCGAATAATCCCTAGTCATAATCATACCAAGTCCGTCTATGCACGTAAGCCATAGATGACTTTAATCACAATATAAGCATGAGGATGATGACAATGACATAATAATTCAATAAAACAAGTTCAAAGATAAATTTTAAAGATTTATAATTTAATTTATCCAGAAATCAATAACGTCCAAATTGTCAACATGATACTGCTTTGTAGACTAAAATTCAAGAATAATATTCATGTACCAAAAATAATTTGGACAGAAAAAAATATTTTTTGGGTGAATAGTACCCCGTGAATAGTACTTTGGGAATAGTACCTCGTGAATAGTACCCCGACACGAAAAGTATCCTGAATACCCGAGTGAATGATACTAGAGTAAATAGTAATCGGGTGAATAGTAACCTGTGAATAGTACTCAAGTACGAAAAGTGCCCCGAATACCCGAGTGAATAATACTAGAGTGAATAGGTAACCGGATAAATAGTAACTCGCGAATAGTAACTCATAAATTAAATACCAAAGAAAATGATATTCCATGACAAGTACAAAAGAAATGAGATCTCATACAAGAATAATAGAATATACGAAACTGCAAATGGATTTTCACCCGTCATGCGGTAATCCACGTAGACAGATCATTTCCATAATTTAATAAAGAATGAATACGAAGGATCATTCACCATGCTTGCGGTAATCCACATAGACAGGTTATTCCAATAGAATAATAAAGAATGGAATAACAAAAGAATTCACCAGGCATGCGATAGAGTACAGACAGGTTATTCCCAATAGAATAATAAAGAATGGAACCAGGTCATGCGTAATCCGCACGGACAAGATATTCCAAAAGAATAATAAAGAATGGAACTAGGTCATGTGTAATCCGCACAGACAGGATATTCCAACAGAATAATAAAGAATGGAATAACAACAGAATTCACCAGACATGCGATAAACCGCACTAACAGGTTATTCCAACAGAATAATAAAGAATGGAATAACAGAAGAATTTCACCATGTATGCGGTACTTCGCATAGACAGGTTATTCCAACATAATAATAAAGAATGGAATAACAACCCTTACGAGTATTGAAAGAAATAACTCTCTTCATGAATACAAAAGAATAATTCCCCTTACCTTAGAAGAAACTGGATACTGGAATAGTGAATTAACAGACTTCTCTTCTTCTTTCTCTCTATAATATCTCTCTATAATAATTGCTCTATAACTTTAGTGATGTGACACCCCCAAATCCAGGTACTGCATTCCCTTAGGATCTGGTGTTCACTTAATCAAACATTCATATCTAACTACCCAATTACAATAAAACTAGATAATAAAACCTTTCCCATTAAAGGGCTACATAAAAAATCTCCCAGGTTATCTAACCTTTAAATACAATCATTCAAAAGCGAAAATTAAATAAACATCATTAAAACCAAGTTTAAGATCATCATCATAAAAATCTAACATCTCAGTCAAAGTAAAATTTCAAGTCTTCATCACTTGCACATTTTTCCCTTTCCTTTGCTAGTCGAAGGTTCATCTACCTTCTCTTTAGCTGCAATGAGTTTATAAATATGCAAGAGTGAGCAAAACAATTGCTCACTGGATACAATATGAAATCAACAGGAGTATAGCAATAATAACTGCCAATAAGAGGCTCATCAACAATGAATAGTACTCTATCAACAATAATCAGGAACTAAATTCCAAAATATGGAATAAATATAACTGAGGGTCATAAGACCATGAACTATGTCCACAGTTGCGAGTAATCTTTCAACTCCAACTTTAACAGTTATAAGACTATAAGAACTCCTCGTACACAGGGGGGTCAGCCCTTCGTACCATGTATTGTGCACAAATATTTAACGCTACGCGTAAGTTACCGCCTAATAATAATAGGGTTGTTCATCTCAGTATTTGGATTACAAGTCTGCACCAAAGAGAGTTTGGTTTGGATAACCTTTTAAGGTAAATTTGAAGTTCAACGATCATCAACTAGAGGACTAGTTGAATTAATAGCATCATATTACAGAATAATCGTAATTGAATAAACATGGTAAAACAAAATCATGCTTTAGGAATAATCTAATAGCATATACTTTGAATAAATATAACATGCCTTGCTTGAACAATATTAAGTCAAGGTTAATTAGAATTGAGTACTAAGCATGCATAATAGTTTGAACGATGAAATTGGTTAACATTAGTATAAATAGTTGTGCATGCTAAATAACAAGTTAATTACAAGAATAACTTGTCAACATTAAACCAGAGTTTAGAAAGCTTGCATCATTCATAAGGTAATCGAATTGTAACAATAAATAGTTCAACAAGATAAAGAATTAGAAATCTTGCATTATTATATTGGAAACAATAATTGATTCAATAAAGATAATGGATTAGAACACCTGCCTTGCTTGTGGACTAAATCGAACAATTCAAACCACAATATCCAATAAACATATGTTATCATGACATAATTAGTCATTACCATCTTACAAACATAACTAAGTACGTACATCATTTAAAAATTGGATTTTTAATCACATAATCCAGTTATAACACAAGTTAATCGTTAATAACATACTTATTCATAGTATAGAAATACTAAAATCAACATTTAGCAGTCCTACTATCATCACATAACTTTTTTTAAAATTTCGTGTATAAAAAGTACACTGTCAGACCATTCTGCTAACTCGCGCCGCGGCGCCACAGTTTACACTGTGGGTCGCGCTTCGGCGTGAGCATGGCGCTGCGGCGCGGAGATCAAAGCTACAAATCTGCGCTGCAGCATGGAACCGGCGCTGCGGTGCCACTAATGTACTGCTGGGCTGCACCGCGTCGCGAAACTGCAGTTTCGACTGACAGCTTCGGCAACAGTACAGGAAAAAGCCAATTTTGGCCTACAAGCTCGATTCTAACAGACTGATTCACACATAATTCATACAAAAACTTCATGTAAACATAATTCAGGTATTCCTAACATGTTTTTACCCATACAACATAAACAACAAAATTAACACACCCAAATTCAATGTTTTTAGCTAAAAACTCACTTTTTGATATTTTTGATGAAAATAAACACTGTAATTTTGTTTCTCAACAAAAACCACTAATTCAAAGCATATTATTAAAGTATATATATTCTAACAAATTGAATAGCCAATTTATCAATAAAACAACTAAACAACCCATAATTTCTATTTTAACTAAACAATATATATAAAAAAAGCTCTCTGTAAAATATTTTTCTCCACAATTACATACATATCATCAATTCTTTGATTATAACCCATGAAAATAGTTTTAACATCACTAGTATGTCATATAAAGCCACATAACAACAAAAATTCATGCTTACAGAGATTCTACAGAGAATTTGGGAAGATAAAAACTAAACTTTTAAAACTAAAAGAAATAGGAGAATACCTTGATAGAAGATGATATGACTATTCTTTTCTACTCTCAAGCCTCTCTTTCTCCAATCTCTAGCCTTCCTTTCTCTCTTCTTTTCTTCTTTTCTTCTTATTCTCTTCTTCTTCCTCTGAGTTTTCTTTCTTTTCTCTAAGCTCTCTCCTTTAACATACGTCTTAACCAAATAACGTATATAGATATTATATATATTAATTATATAATATAATTATAAACATAACTGATATCAGTTATGTAAATTTTGAAATTAAAAGCTATAAGGCTTGTTTGGTTACTAACTAAAAAAAATAACTCATTAATCTTTACACCTTATTTGGTAAAACTCAAATAGATTAAAGACTTAATAGGCATTAGGCCTTGTTTGGCAAAACTGAATTAAAACTCTTTTAAGTTATTTTAATAACTCCTTTATAAAAGGTTATTTGTTACACATTAATTTAATTTAATTAATTCTAAAAACAATTTATCAAATCACTTTAACACATAAATCAATATCACAAAATTATACTTTTCTATATAATTATAACTTTATTTAATCCACTAACACCTCCTTTTAAATTTACAACTTTAAATTAAAATATAATAATTTATTTAATCAAAACTCTCTAACTTAATAATTAAATTAAATTAGCAAATAATAAATAATTTCCTTAATTATTTATTTAACAAATAATTAACCACATCAAATTAAATTTGAACAATTATTTATTCAACAAAAAACACATCCATTAAATACATAAATAATTCAATAAATTATTTATTATAACAATTAAATTCTGGAATGTTACATCATTCCCTCCTTACAAGGATTCTGTCCTCAGAATCATAATTCAAACAATTCAGTCGTCACATTCTCCCCTACTTACAAAGATTCTGTCCCTAGAATCGAAGACACAGATTAAACAATTAACTCAGGGTAATTCTTCATCATTTCAGCTTCGAGTTCCCACGTGGCCTCTTCGACTTTGTGGTTCCTCCATACTACCTTTACAGAAGGTATCACCTTATTCTTGAGCACTTGTCCTTTTCTGTCGACTATCTGGATAGGAACCTCTTCACAGGACAAGTCTTTCTCAAACTGTAATGGTTCGTACTCAATCACGTGCTTGTAATTAGGTTTATACGGTCGTAACACCGACACGTGAAAAACATTATGAATGTTTTGCAATTCTGGAGGTAGAGCTACCTCGTAAGCCACCTCCCTAACTTTTTGCAGCACTTCGAAGGGTCCAATAAACCTCGGGCTTAGTTTTCCTTTTTTACCAAATTGAATCTTCCCCTTCCAAGGAGAAAATTTTAGGAAAACGAAATTTCCTACTTCAAATTCACGATTCTGCCTGTGTTGATCAGCATACTTTTTCTGTCAATCTTGAGCAGCTACTAGTCTTTCTCTGATGAGTTTAACAACTTCAGCGGTCTGCTGTACTAGTTCTGGGCCTAACAGTTGACGTTCTCCAACTTCATCCCAGCACAGTGGAGTTTTGCACTTCCTGCCGTATAATGCTTCGTAAGGCGGCATGCCGATGCTAGCGTAGTAACTGTTATTGTAGGCAAATTCCACCAATGGTAATTGTTCATCCCAGCTTCCTTTGAAATCCATGACGCATTCTCTCAACATATCTTCCAATGTCTGAATCGTTCGTTCTCTTTGGCCATCTGTTTGCGGGTGATATGTCGTAATCATTCGCAACTGTGTTCCCATACATTCTTATAGTCTCTTCCAAAAGTTTGATGTGAACCTCAGATCTCTATCTGATACAATTGATACTGGAACTCCATGTCTCGATACGATCTCTTTAACATATAACTTTGCCAGCTGATCAAGATTGAATCTAATCTTTATTGGCAAAAAGTGTGCAGATTTTGTCAATCTGTCCACTATTACCCAAATCGCATCGTATCCTTTCTGAGTTGTTGGAAGACCTACCACAAAATCTATTGTGATATGTTCCCATTTCCATTCCGGTATCTCTAACGGTTGAAGTAACCCGTTTGGTCTTTGATGCTCAGCCTTGACTTTCTGACATGTTAAACACTTTGCAACGCATTCTGCAACGTTTCCTTTCATATTTGGCCACTAAAAACGTCGTTGCAAATCTTGATACATCTTCGTACTTCCTGGATGAATCTAATATCTCGAGTTATGAGCTTCTGTCAAAATGTCCTCTTTAATATTTGGTATTGCTAGAACCCAGATTCGTCCCTCGAATCTCAGTATTCCCTCAGTATCAACCTTGTATTTCACTTCCTTTCCGTCTCTATCTCATCATCCTCATCAGGTACTCTCTCCTGCTTAACTACTGTGACTAAAGGAACTGTTTCCCGTGGCAGTAATTGTTCCTAAACTACCTGAATATCTTGAGGCTCCTCCTCCCTAGCTTGACTGGTTCCTCCTATATTAGACAGCCTGTCAACTAAAGTTTAAGTCTTAATTACTAATCATTACTACTCGACTCTCACGAGCACATAATTTATAAACACATAAGCACATAAGTGTTTTATTACTTCTTCCTTAAAACTCGATAAGAGTTTATCATTACTATCTTTTCCAAGGTTACTTCCTAAGGATTGTTCCCCCACCTAAGGTTCATAACCTAGGGCTTTGATACCAACTTGTGACACCCCCAAATCCAGGTACTTCATTCCCACAGGATCTGGTGTTCACTTAATCAAACATTCATATCTAACTACCCAATTACAATAAAACTAGATAATAACACCTTTCCCATTAAAGGGTTACATAAAAAATCTCACAGGTTATCTAACCTTTAAATACAATCATTCAAAAGAGGAAATTAAATAAACATCATTAAAACCAAGTCTAAGATCATCATCATAAAAATCTAACATCTCAATCAAAGTAAAATTTCAAGTCTTCATCACTTGCACATTTTTCCCTTTCCTTTGCTAGTCGAAGGTTCATCTACCTTCTCCTCTTTAGCTGCAATGAGTTTATAAATATGCAAGAGTGAGCAAAACAATTGCTCACTGGATACAATATGAAATCAACATGAGTATAGCAATAATAACTGCCGGTAATAGGCTCATCAACAATGAATAGTACTCTATCAACAATAATCAGGAACTGAATTCCAAAATGTGGAATAAATATAACTGAGGGTCATAAGACCATGAACTATGTCCACAGTTGCGAGTAATCTTTCAACTCCAACTTTAACATTTATAAGACTATAAGGACTCCTCGTACTTAGGGGGGTCAGCCCTTCGTACCATGTATTGTGCACAAATATTTAACGCTACGCGTAAGTTATCCCCTAATAATAATAGGGTTGTTCATCCCAGTATTTGGAGTACAAGTCCGAACCAAAGAGAGTTTGGTTTGGATAACCTTTTAAGGGTAATTTGAAGTTCAACGATCATCAACTAGAGGACTAGTTAAATTAATAACACCATATTACAGAATAATCGTAATTGAATCAACATGGTAAACCAAAATCATGCTTTAGGGATAATCTAATAGAATATACTTTGAATAACTATAACATGCCTTACTTAAACAATATTAAGTCAAGGTTAATTAGAATTGAGTACTAAGCATGCATAACAGTTTGAACGATGAAATTGGTCAACATTAGTATAAATAGTTGTGCATGCTAAACAACAAGTTAAATACAAGAATAACTTGTCAACATTAAACTAGAGTTTAGAAAGATTTCATCATTCATAAGGTAATCGAATTGAAACAATAAATAGTTCAACAAGATAAAGAATTAGAAATCTTGCATTATTATATTGGAAACAATAATTGATTCAATAAAGATAATGGATTAGAACACTTGCCTTGCTCGTGGACTAAATCGAACAATTCAAACCACAATATCCTATAAACATATGTTATCATGACATAATTAGTCATTACCATCTTACAAACATAACTAAGTACATACATCATTTAAAATTGGATTTTTAATCACATAATCCAGTTATAACACAAGTTAATCGTTAATAACATACTTATTTATAGTATAGAAATACTAAAATCAACATTTAGCAGTCCTACTATCATCACATAACCTTTCTTAAAATTTCGTGTACAAAAAGTACACTGTCAGACCATTCTGCTAACTCGCGCTGCGGCGTGAGCATGGCGCTGCGGCGCGGAGATCAAAGCTACAAAGCTGCACTGCAGCGTGGAGACGACACTGCGGTTCCACTAATGTACTGTTGGGCCGTGGCGCGGCGCGAAACTACAGTTTTGACTGACAGCTTCGGCAACAATACAAGAAAAAGCCAATTTTGGCCTACAAGCTCGATTCTAACAGACTGATTCAGACACAATTCATAAAAAAACTTCATGTAAACATAATTCAGGAATTCCTAACATGTTTCTACCCATACAACAACATAAACAACAAAATTAATACACCCAAATTCACTATTTTTGGCTAAAAACTCACTTTATAATATTTTTGATGAAAATAAACACTGTAATTTTGTTTCTCAACCAAAACCACTAATTAAAAGCATTTTATCAAAGTATATATATATTCTAACAAATTGAAGAACCAATTTATCAATAAAACAACTAAACAACCCATAATTTCTATTTTAACTAAACAATATATAAAAAAAACTCTATGTAAAATACTTTTATCCACAATTACATACATATCATCAATTCTTTGATTATAACCCATGAAAATAGTTTTAACATCACTAGTATGTCATATAAAGCCACATAACAACAAAAATTCATGCTTACAGAGATTCTACAGAGAATTTGGGAAGATAAAAACTAAACTTTTAAAACTAAAAGAAATAGGAGAATACCTTGATAGAAGATGATATGCCTATTCTTTTCTACTCTCAAGCCTCTCCTTCTCCAATCTCTAGCCTTCATTTCTCTCTTCTTTTCTTCTTTTCTTCTTTTCTTCTTATTCTCTTCTTCTTCCTCTGAGTTTTCTTTCTTTTCTCTAACCTCTCTCCTCTAACATACGTCTTAACCAAATAACGTATAGAGATATTATATATATTAATTATATAATATAATTATAAACATAACTGATATCAGTTATGTAAATTTTGAAATTAAAAGCTATAAGGCTTGTTTGGTTACTAACTTAAAAAAAATAACCCATTAATCCTTGCACCTTGTTTGGTAAAACTCAAATAGATTAAAGACTTAATAGGCATTATGCCTAATTTGGTAAAACTGAATTAAAACTCCTTTAAGTTATTTTAATAACTCCTTTATAAAAGGTTATTTGTTACATATTAATTTAATTAAATTAATTCTAAAAACAATTTATCAAATCACTTTAACACATAAATCAATATCACAAAATTATTCTTTTCTATATAATTATAACTTTATTTAATCCACTAACACCTCCTTTTAAATTTACAACTTTAAATTAAAATATAATAATTTATTTAATCAAAACTCTCTAACTTAATAATTAAATTAAATTAGCAAATAATAAATAATTTCCTTAATTATTTATTTAACAAATAATTAACCACATCAAATCAATTTTGAACAATTATTTATTCAACAACAAACACATCCATTAAATACATAAATAATTTAATAAATTATTTATTATAACAATAAAATTCTGGAATGTTACAAGTGAATTGGTGAGAAATGAAAGAAGAATGAACTTCTATTTATAGGAAAATATAGTTTCGATAATTGCACGTTTTGGGGCTCAAAATATTACAGTATAATACCTTCCTATTTTTCTTCATTTTTAATTTAGTTCTGCAAGTATTATCAAACTTGCACAACCTCCCCTAATAGTAAATCATGTGAATCAATAGTTCTAGATATGTGAAAATACGAATTACAGTATAGTACCTCCATCTATACCTCCATTTTTAACTTAGTCATGCAAGTATTATCAATCTTGCACCAACTCCCCTAATATTAAATGAATGTGAATCAAAAGTACACACATGTGAACAAATAGTTATAAGCATGTGAATTAATAGCAATTAATTGCTCATTTATCCGGTTAATTACCCGATTGGTCAATATAACCTCCAGACATCAATTATTATTGAAATAAATATCGATTTCCACTAACACTAATAAGGGCATCATTCTCTTCAGCTTCAGCCTCTTTATATTTTGGACAGAGGCACCCGAAGACAGCATTTGCCTGCATATACTCAACATTAGTCTATCAGTTTTAAATAAATGAGCAAGAGGATAAGTAAAGAAGTTAAAAGAATAACTTACTTTTCCTTGATACTTCATTCTGTCCTCGATCAAGTCCATGATGGAACTATTCCCAAATCGATGGTCATTGGTATCGCGAACAAATGAATCTTAGAGTTGGAAGGGGAAATGCTCATTCAATTCTGGCCAGAGGGTAGGAGAACCTATGGATTCATGCCTTGCTTCAGAAGCAGATGGCCTTGAAGGAGAAGTTGTGAGTTGTTCGGGGTGCGGTGGTGGTTGGGTATATGCAGTTTTGGGTGGCGATGGTTGGGTATGTATAACTTCTTGTGTTGGTTTTGGTTGATCACTTGAAGAAAGTTTTTATTTGCGAGTAAGAGAGGAAGTGGTTTCTGCTTTTTCCTCGAGCTCCTCTTCAGAAACCACAATCTCCACATGTATTATTGGGGGAAGATCGACTTCGGAAGGAGGCTCTCAGAGGTCATCGGCAGAGAGAGGGGTTACTTTTGTTCTCCTATTCTTGGTACGAAGAACTCGAGTTCATTCATCCAGAGGCATATCCAACAAACTTTCACTGAAGTTGGAGGAAGGATCAGGTTTAGTTTTTCTAACAGCTCTCTTCTTTAAACGAGGTGGAACCGATTCCGTTATAGGAAGGAGTTCGGTAATAGGGGGATCGGTTGGTTGAGCTTCTTCAGTGGGGGGATCAAAAGTAGATTCTGAAACCTTTCCAGAAAGAAATTCTTCGAGATCTCTCCCGTCTGAAGAGGTCGGTTTGATCAGAGACACTGTAAAGGATGAAGAATAGTTATTTCGAATAAATACTAATAGAAATTGGTATAATTGTACAAGCTGAATTCAGGACTTACATTTATGGTCATACAACCATGCTTGCCTGCTCAGAAGCCCGAAGCTCCATTCCTTCATCGGAATCTTCTCTAGAAAACTTTCCATTTCTTTTACCCGTTCCTCTAAAATATCTCCGAAGTCAGCAGAGATACGATCAGAAATGGTCCAATCAGGAACATAGGAGATTTCGGTTCCTTTGACGAAGAACCACTTATTATGCCATCCCTTGTTACTCGAGGGAGTGTCCATCAAGGGTCTCCTCTTGAATTCTGTATTGGGTTTGGGAGACTGTTTGCTCAACATCTTGAAACCTCGTTCCCGAGATTTACCGGCTGAGAAGAGAGTGAAGAAAAGGTCAATGGCATGGGGAATCCCTAGCTCGTGGTAGAAGGCTATGAATGCCAGAATGTGAATGTAGGAGTTGGGGACTAATTAGGCAAATCCCACTCCTATGAACCCTAGAACAGTAACAACAAAAGCATGGAGGGGTAGGTGAACCCCCTTTTCAAGAAGGGTCACTAGCATGGCAGTCCAGCCTTCAGGTCACTGGTACATCCTTTCCTTAGGGGTCGGAGCCCTTACCAAGTGAGTATCCGGAATCTGGTAACCGCGGGTTCAGATGTTTCGCAACTCAGCCTCTAAGACAGTAGATGGAGTATTAGCATGAGGGAATTATTCCTCATCCTTGAAAAATTCAGCAAGTTGTGGAGTGGGCTTTGATGGTGGATTTTTATTTGTGTCAGTAGTGGATTTGGGGTTAGAACCCAAAGCCCTCTTGGTAGGGCTTGGGTTAGGTGGAGCAGAGGAAAGAGGGGTTACCTCGATGGGAATGTCTTGGTTTGGTTCTTGGGATGCCATTGCCAGAAGATTGCAGAGAAAGAGAGATTGGGAGGAAGGAGGAAGCTCAAAATGTCTAGAATTCGGATAGCCAGTAAAACTTTCAAATTGGGGATAAAGACAACTTTTATAGGAGTGGTCTTGTCAGTTGTTTACGAAGCTCGAGGGCAGCGTGTTTAATGCCAGTAATGATGGCGAATTTAGAGAGTTTTAATCTGGATTCAAATTCTTTATCACTTGGGATTTCGGTCTTATCCTATCTTAAGCGCTTGGACTTCATTAAATGGGCTTCGGTACTCTATTCTTTAGGCCCTATCTGATATCGTTCCAATTATCTTACCATCATAGACCGTTTACAGTTTTCCATTAAATAGTCTGTTTAATTAAAAACTGAGGGGCAATGTTGGGTCATGATATTTTACGTGTATTGGGCCGAATTCCTTGGGTTCATTATTGGATCCTGATGTTATCGGGCCTAGTCATTGGGCCGAACCCAATGGGTAAATAATGTTTCTATTTGGACTTTGACCGGTGATGATGATAAAGATAACATTTGACTGTTATCTCTGCAATGCAATAATGAGGATTGGACAGAATCGGCCGGCGGTGGACAAAGGTGATGGGATCAGCAGGTAAGCTACCTGCAGTGAGGTAGTGTCAGGGTGAGTCGATGGCACAAAAACTAAAAATTGAGTATATGAGGACTGGATACAACACAAGGAGGTAACTGATATTTTTCACATTATCAATACACTAGAATTCTTATCCTCTATGATAACCCTTGTATCGGCCTGTACTGACTCTCACGCCGGAGCTATTCACCGACGGTCCAAGCCGTCAAGCTTCTGGTATTAACTTGTTGAACTGTGCAGGATTGGACGTGCTTTACGTGATTGAGGCGCGTGGAAAAATCTTGACGTTAACATCAACCTAATCACATTATATTGTCTTAACAAAAATATATCATAGACATACTCCGTCGGGCAAACATGAGTACTTGTAAGCCTTTAAAAAACTCCTTCCTCTGTTTGAAACATGCAGCGTTCCAAAGTTTTATAGGTAGATTGTGGGAGCCTTACAATATGTTACTTTGACACGATCGAATTTATCGTATTCTGTAAATGAAGTTTGCCGGTTTATGCATGCGCCAAGTAATAATCATTGGATAACGGTTAAACGGATTGTCCGATATCTCCAATCTATAGCTCACCTTGGCTTATCATTTGTTAAGTCACAAAATTAGGTACAACTTCAGGCCTTCACCGATTCTGATTGGGTTGGCAGTTTAGATGATCGACGTTCCACCGGCGGGTATGCCATTTATATGGGATCAAATTTGGTGTCTTGATCTTCTGAAAAGCAACGGACGGTTGCTCATTCTTCAACGGAAGCTGAGTATAAGTCCCTTGCTAATACAACTATTGAACTCTCTTGGTTACAGATTCTTTTTGGTCAGTTAGGCATTTATTTAAACTATCCTCCAGTGATTTAGTGTGACAACATTTGTGCCGCCTATCTAACTGTTAATCCTGTTTTCCATGCACGTACAAAATATATTAAGATTGACTTTCATTTTTTCTGGGAAAAAGGTTGCTAAAAGAATGTTGTAGGTTCGTTATGTCTGTAATACAGATCAGATAGCCAATATTTTTACTAAAGCTCTGCGCTGCCCGTGCTTTCGGTTTCTTCTAGACAAGCTGACAGTTCTTCCAGCCCCATCAGCTTGACAGGGGGTATTGACTCAAGTCTCTAGGACCCTTATTAGTAGTTCAATGTACCAATTCTTTAGGATTGTTGTGAATCAAAGTCTCTAGGATTCTTATCTCTGCTACTTAGTTATGTTTGTAACAAAGTCTGTTTTGTATCACAATCTATATAACAAATATGGCAAAAAGCACCTTTTGGCCACTGTGGTTATAGTGATTTAACGAAATAGCCACTGTGCTTTTAAAATATTCAATTAGCCCACTGTGGTTTTTAAAAATTTACAATCAAACCATTCCGTCCAATTTATTGGACGGACGTTAAATATTTACACACGTGGCATTGAAAAAAAAATCAAAACTTTATTATTTTCTGATGTGGCAAGCCAGTCAGCCATTTTTTATAATTTTTTCTTTTCTTTTATCTCTTTTCCTTTTTTTAATTATTTTAATTCTAAATAATACAAATAATCAATTTTAATTCTAAATAATACAAATAATCAAAATATCTTCTCATTCAAATCCCCCAAATACCAAATCCCTAATTCAAATCCCTAAATCCCCAAATCCATTCTCTCCTCATCAAAATCATCGTCACTATCTCTCCTCCGATTCTCTCCTCCTTCAATATCTTCGACCACTCTAGCACGTTCACAGGCATCGACGACGCCGTTCCTCCATCGCGGACGGCTTCTTTCGCGAATTCGGCATGGCTTTACGGAGCTCCGGCGACGCAGCCCGCCCAAAATTCCAAACGTCTGATTCGTCGAGCTCGTACATCGAATCCGATGCGATCGACACCGTTAGTTCACTGCCATTAATGACTGATGAAAACTACCAGAAGAGAAAAAATACTAAAGAGATTTCTCTTTCTCTCTCTAAATTCAAATGGGTTTTCTTTCTGACATACAAACAATATATTGAATCCCAGATGAATATTTTTGTTTCTTATTTCCGATGATTTGGTTTCCACTGTTCCGATGATAGATCCAAATTTATGGTCTGTGTTCCTTGACCTTGTGGCCGGAAATTATGGTCAGAAACTATGGGTTGTGTTCCTTGACCTTGTGGTCGGAAACTATGATGAATGCTTATTTTAATTTTTCTTCAGATCTAGAACTTGTCTTAGGGAAGAAGATGAACAGTAGAATAAATATGAATTAAAATATTTATTTTATTGTCAAATATAAAGTCAAAATTTGGTCTTTTACTGTCAAAAATTTGGTCTTTTATTAAAAAAGAATTAAAATATTTATTTTAATTTTATTATTATTTTAATTATTTTTTGTCACATAATCAATGATTGAATTCCTGGGAAATTAATATTTTGATTATTTGTACCAAATTTTTTATTTTATGTTAATTATGTACTTACTTTTTCTATATCATTAAAATATATATTAGTATTAATTTTTAAAATAAAAATAATTATTAAAAGAAAGGAAAAGAGATAAGGAAAAGAATACAAATAAAGAAAATAAATTTAAATATTTATTTTAATTTTATTATTTTTTTAATTATTTTTTGTTACTTAATTAATGATTTTTTATTTTTTATTTTTGCAGGAATTAATATAATGTTGTAATAGATCTCATTGATACAAAATTTTTGATATATTATTTGTATTATTTGGAATTAATTTTTAAAATAGAAATAATTTTTAAAAGAAAGGAAAAGAAAAACATATTATGAATATTATAATATTAATTTTTATTAATATTATACGTATTATAAATATTTAGGTAAAGAAAAAGAGAAAATATTACATAAAAATATTTTTATTTTAATTTTATTATTTTAATTATTTTTTGCCACATAATTAATGATTTTTTTTTTGTTGAAATGAATGTAATGTTGTAATAGATCTCATTGATACAAAAAATTTGATATATTAATTATATTATTTGGAAATATTTTTTAAAATAAAAATAATTATTAAAAGAAAGAAAAAGATAAAAGGAAAATACAAAAATGATCTGTTTCCACGTAAGCTGATCTGTTAACGTCCGTCCAATTTTTTGGACGGAATGGTTTGATTGTAAATTTTTAAAAACCACAGTGGGCTAATTGAATATTTTAAAAGCACAGTGACTATTTTGTTAAATCACTATAACCACAGTGGCCAAAAAGTGCTTTTTGCCTAACAAATATTATCAAAATACTAATACTCTCTCCATCTCATTATATCTGACGTTCTAGAGGGTTTTTCCCCCCAAAATATTTAACCTTTT
The DNA here is from genome assembly GCA_020205505.1 of Panax japonicus. Classification (NCBI taxonomy): domain Eukaryota; kingdom Viridiplantae; phylum Streptophyta; class Magnoliopsida; order Apiales; family Araliaceae; genus Panax; species Panax japonicus. Next base: position 8,427,320 of record CM035112.1, on the reverse strand, counting down.
ACAAAACTAAGAATATTTTACCTATTTGTTTCCTTTTCTACCCTTCCTTCTCCACCACCATTAATGACTATTTTCTCTATTTTCAAAAAACAGTTCAAATTCTATTCTTTAATTAGGAGAGAAAATTAGGAGAGAGAGTTTGAAATCAAGTTTGGTATTAATGGAGAATTAAATGAGATCAAAGTATTAATTAAGGATAAAATAATAAAATTACATTTATTCTTAATTTATGTGAAAATCTCTAGAACGTCAAATATAATGGTGTGGAGGGAGTATATAAAAATATACACAACGATTCTCGGAAGTGCAGAGTCTTTCGTTATATTCATTGATATTATCTTCCTCTGTTTTCCATTGTTGTTTAACCTTAGCTAAGCTATTATCTCATCCTTCATGCATGCCCTGATTTTGACTTTGACCTTTGTCTTATCCGTGCCATGCACATGACTTACAACATCGCAGCATTCACTTCTTCCTGTCTGAGGTACAAAAAGAGAGGATCAATTGTTTGATTTGGTCAAGAATACAATTCATTTCTACAGAAAGATATAATGACACGAAATCATTATTTAATGGTCAAGGTCCTTTTCGTGATATCTAACTTAAATCACAAGAAATAAAATCAATTAGTTGACTTGAGACTGACAATTAATATCTTACAGTAATTTTATATTGATATATGTCTAGTGTATAGTGTATATTTATATTTTTATTTATTATATCTTTTTTTTTAAATATAATTAAGTGAGATTCTATAATTAATTTTTTTTATTAATTATAGAAAATATTATGTATTTTAACTTTAGCGTCATGTTCGTAGCCATTACAAATGAAACATTTTATAAAATTAAACAACTCAACAAAAAGGTATAAAACTTCACGAAGATTAAGGGCGTGACAATTTCACCATAAGCGGTTCTTAATATAGTTAAAAGTACTTGGCTAAGAAATTTTGCAAAGATACTTTTTTAATGGTTGTTTAAATTTATTCTATATATATATATATTGACCAGTACTTTGAAAATTTTCAGCTGGAAATTAGAAGTAGGAAAGGAATTTTCACCTCAATTGGCTTTGCTGCTGGTGAGAAGACCTTAACTTTGGAGATATATTCTGCAGAATTTTTCCTACTCAATGAACATAATGGCAACCCTCCTGCTGCTGCTCGAACATATCTGGTAACAATCTCATTTCCCATAAACATTCTGTCTACTTTGTCAAGGAAAAACACATGAGGAGCTTCACAAGGATCAGACATGGATCGCGTGTTGAAAAGATAATGAGGCGGCCTATTGTTCTTCGCCCATGGCCTAAATGTCTCGAGGGGTTTCTTTAAAATGCTTCTAGGGATAATTTTTTCATAAATATGTGTAGAATATCCCCAAGAAACTGAAAAAGACCAATTGGTTTGCCTATTGTAGCAAATTGTTTGTTGTAGTATACGAGATTGATCAAAGTTTGCGGCGTTCATGAGGTGTTTTGCGGATTCAAAACGGTCCATGGAGGGGAAGATTGGATCCACAATGTCAAAGTGGTGGAGAGACAACAATGGAGCTTGCGGATGGGAGGATAAGAAACCGGATATATCCTTCCTTAGATCAATCTGAAATCACAACTACCAATTAACTCTCATTAATTATTTGCTTTGAAAAAAGTGGAATTAAATTAAAATCCACTTAATTTGGCAGCTAAAAGTAAGAATATATACAAGAGAAAGTTGTTTGCTAATTCAATTTTGCCAGCATTTAAATATAGTTAATTCAATAAAACTAAAATTTAAATATAGTTATCAAAAAATAACTTCCAATTCCAAATCCTTGAAACCTAGCTATGTAAATATAAATACAAAATGAGTAAATCTATATATACATCAGATTTACTTCATTCTTCCGGAATACACTATAAAAGGAAAGAAAAAAACACAAGTGGGGTAGAGGCCCACCTATGAATTACCTCACTCAAATTTTCTTTCCTTTCATTTTATAGTGCATTCAAAAAAGAGGGGATAAATCTAATGTATTCATAAATTTACTCTAAATCCTTAACGAGTCAAAACCTCTAAACGTGTTGTAGAAAATATGTTTTCTCAAAACAAATGAAGCATAAATGTACATCTTTATATTAAGGAAACTCCATATTTTGTACATAGTTGAACAAACTACATAACAAACATCAAAAGAAAGATAAACATATATACCTGATGAATACCCTTCTCTGGACTAAGTGATACCCCAAGATCAGCTATACAAGTCATTGTGATCAAATCCGCACTATTCAAGTACGGATATCTCCTAATACAATCCTCTAAACTCTTCACTAATGCTTCCGCTAAAGGAAAGCTTAACGCGAATCCAGCTCCACCAAAACCCTGCTCAAAAGAGAAATAAAAATTCGACAAAAGAGTCTCTGAATGACCACCAACATAAACATATTTGGTATGATCATATTTCCCTAGTACATGTACCCAATTATCCACAAAGAAAATCGAGTCGTCGTCTCCCATAACAAGCCACCTCACCCCTGCATGATCCTCTCTAAATATTTCCAAGATTGCGTGGTTCATCCGAACCATAATTGGCGCAACATGTTTAGTTTCTTGTAATAAGGTAGATATGTTTTGGGAGATTCTTAAAGGTGGGGAAGACAATGGCCAAGGGAAAAACTTGGATGAAGGGGTTTTATCGAGGTAGATGTAACCTCGAGTGACATTAGGGCGCCACCATGATTCGATGTAGGATTTTCTATGCTTCCATGCATTTGCAGAACCAAGGAGTCCAAACATGAGATGGGTGATATTAGTGGAGGAATTTGGGAGTGAATTTTGCCATTTGAGGCTCAAGGGGGAGAAAAACTTGCAAGATGGGAATTTTTGGTTGTTATACAAATGGAATATAGATATCAAGTAGATGGTTATTGTTGAAATTGCTAGGATTTTGCATAGACCAACTAGGAAATATTTATCAGATGATAATCCAAGTTTTTGTGGGATTGTGGAAGGCATTGTAGAGGGTCAAATTGCAGCCTAAACTGTTATGAAATGTGATGTGCACTTGTGCCTAGCTCCATTTATAAGGAACGCACTGCATGCTTTAATTTGTTCAATAATTGATTTATCCATATTTATATTTGCGTGGTGCGTATTATTATATAATCTATTCTCCGTCCCACAAAGTGTGCAATTTTTAAAAATTGAGAATTCAATCTCCAAAGTAAAAAAAAATATTAAAAGTTTAATTCCTAATTAAAAAAAATTGAGAATACAATCTTCAAAGTATAATTTTTTTTAAAAAAATTCAAGATATTAATCCATATTTAAGCTTTATACAATCTATTCTATGTCCCACAAAGTTTGCAATTTTTTATTTTTTTATTTTTTCTCATAAAAAATTACTATAGTACGTAATTTAAATTTAAAATGTTATATAATATTTATTTTATCCTTAAAATGAATTTAATTAGTAGTGAATTGATGTGAGTCCAATGTAGATAAAATTAATTGGAGCTTATTTATACTCTCTCGTCTATTTTTTTTAACGTATGCCAATGTTATAGTAATCTAATTGAGAAACATGTGAATTATGCCTATTTTAAAGTATAATCTACTTTACCTTACTGTGAATATTTTAAATTCCTCATGACATAATTATACATTTTTTTATTTATAAGTTTTACCTTATAATGAATAGAATCGTAAAATTTATAGTCAAAAAGATAATTTGAAAAATTATTTTTAAAAACTATGTTTAACCCAAACTTTAATATTGAATAAAAGAAATCAAAAGATTAAATAAACTATATTTTTTTGGAGAACGAGTTTGTAACAATATATATTGCTTTTTTTAGTTTTTTTTTGAGAATCTATATATTACAATACAATTTTAAAGATATATTTCAATATAGAGCCTCAGATAAACTTGGGAACGCCGACTTATTCTGACTTTTATTGGGTATACTCAAATTTATAACTTTACACTGTAAAAAGAGAGATATCACTATTTTCTATATTAATTTTGTATTTAATTTGCACCTTCTTACGACATTATATATATATATATATATATATATATATATATATATATATATATATATATATATATATATATATGGGCTCAAGTATACAATTAGGGTTCATATGACCTAATTAAATTAAATGCACAATTAGAGTTTCACGACCTCATTAATGTGCAAATTAGGGTTCACATAACCTAATGGAATGAAGATAAAAAAGTCAGAAATAAATGTGCTAGACCCGGGAGAAGCCTCCACGTGTCCCGAGGCAGAAGATTCGTGGAGGCAGCTCGTTTTGGGAATTGATTGAGAGATTGGATTGGTGGTTAGAAGGACATGACAATATGGGCATTATTCTAATGACTAAAGGGTATTTCTGAAATTTCTCTGAAAACATGTGCCTAACATGTGATTACTTAATTCCAGGAAACTCTATAAATACCCTTTCCATTCTAGGAAGGAGGGGGACTCTTTTTGTGACTTTAGGCTTAGATATTCCACCTAAAATCACTAAAGGGTTGGACATTCTCTCATCTCGAAGGACTCAAGAATAAGGCTCTTGGAATCCCAATAACCCTAACACGGTTTTCAGATTCTAGGAGTTATGTCACGCGTCATTGGAGTAATCGCCCACATGTCGTTCTTCCCTCTTCAATCAATCAATCAATTACGTGCTCTTCGTGGATTTCTCTCCTCCTCAGCCAACACGAAACCCTAAACTAGCAAGGCACGATTTCTTTGCCCACATTTATTTGGCGACTCTGCTGGGGAGGTGTAGAATTCATGAAGGGTATGCCCACAACTTGAAGTGGGAGAACTACAGGAAGAGCTACTTCACCAACAAATAGTATTGAATCACCGGATCCAGTTCCAAGGCAAGCAACTCAAGCTTTCCAAGGCGCAAATCTGGATTTTGACCAACCAATTATTGAAGACGGTTCAGAAGGGAGTTCAACATCACCATACATGACCAATCAACAACAAACCAAAACAGGAAGGCAAGGCGATGATGCAAACGAAAAGCAGAAGAATGCTGTGCAACTGGAGATGCTCAAGGCATTGAAGGAAGCAAGAGAAGGGCAAGGGATGATGATGGCCATGATGCTGGAAATGCAAAGGAAGCAAGAGGAAATGGGAAATTTCTACTAGCAGTTGATTCAGATTCCCACCTTCAAGGCCATGTTCTCAGGCAGTTCGCAGGGGGAACAAGCAGGAGTGGAAGACAACAACAATGGCAACAACAACAAAGAGAACCAGATTGTACCTCCATCGACGGAGAATTAGTCGGTTCCAATCATCAACTTGGAACCCCAAAACAGTGGCGACGCGCCACAAACCAGGTTGGAAGCAAGACAACCTTAGACACACATTATCCCAACCACTCTTCCAGCATTTTCACAAGTGCAAATGCTAACCATTCCAAGCCATGTCCAGCGAGTGAGCGAGCAGCTGCCACAAGCGCCAGCTTTGCACGATGCAAGTGTGCATCAACCAATTTCTTTACCATACACATCGCCGTTAACCCAGTATATCACAACACCCTAGAGAGTTCACGCCACAAGCCAGTATGTGACGAAGGATGATATAATCGACGTGATCAATCAACTTCTGTTGCCTAATTTTTTAATAGCACTTTACCACGCAAGTATACGCGTTCAATTGTAATATTCAGCAAGCAAGGATATCGTTCCCACGAGGAAATAGACTAATATTTATCAATTACTAACTCTAATGCAATTAATCCTATTTTAAACTAAGAAAATTTTGCTTATGATTTGAAATTTAAACTTAACAAACTAATAATTAAAATCAAAATTTCACAAGACTAACTGCAGATTTAACAGATTAAGATTACAACTTCCCTTGGTATTTCATCTAAACTAACTTACTTCCCATTTAAAATAAATCAATTAATATGAATCATTATCCAAGAATGCTTTATGAATATTCACGCACTTCTTCCAAAGACACGTGAACAAATCCTCCTAAATCCAATCTTTAAGTCGCGGAATTACAAGGAACACCCCAGTTAATCAACTAACTATATTCCTATGTGAATCAAGTTAATTAGGGTTTACGCACAAATTCTTTCAATGGATACAAAAGACACATAGGTATATTCCTATCCTACACGCTAATCATATTAACCCTATTCAGATTATTTGAACAGATGTTATCATATCCAGATCTCAATCTATACTCCATCTTCCAATTTTATATAGATTATCACAATAATTGTTGGCCAAACAATTAATCAATTAAACATAAGATATAATAAACAATTCAATAAAAACTAACTTTCATTCAATGGGAAGCTTGCAATTTAAACTACATACCGAGTTCCGTTGCATTCTTAATTAAAATTTAGTTCATGATAATAATAAAGAAAAACATCATCCAAATTAATAATCCAAACATCCCAGATAATTACAAAAGATAAAACTAGAGAAGAGAAGAAGAAACTCTGAATTTGCTCCAATACTCTCTCTTTGATCTTCAGCCCTTGCAATTCTCCTTCGTGTTTTTCTTCCTTGTTCTCTCTGCAAAAATCTTGAAAAATTAAGTTTATACGTCTTTTCTAAAGTCTTCTCCTATTTGTATTGGTCTCAGCCCTCATTCAAACTCCTATTTGGCTTCAAAAACCCACTTGGCAGTAGAAAAATGCATCTTTTTCCGTACTGAAGCGCCTAGGCGCTCAACATAGGCCATTTCCAAGCGCCTAGATGCTTGACCAGGACCACGTAGTTACAAATATGCCACTAAGCTTTAATTTTCATGATTTTTGACCTTTTTCTTCTCCGAAATGATCAATTTGTCCCTCCAGCTCCAACCTACAACAAATAAACACAAAACACATAAAACAAAATACTAAAAAACAATAAAAGATAACAATAATTAAGTTTAATAATATCGGATTCATAGGTATAAAACCTACTCATCAAATACCCCCAAACTTAACCAACTGCTTGTCCCCAAGCAACACAACACAATGCAATAACTAAATATGCAATGCAAATGCAACTAGATAAATGCTTAAATTCCAGCAGTCAAACAGAACAAAATCTATTCATCAAGCCTCAGAGAAATCACAATAATCATGCTAGTACATCATATCAAGACAGATTAATAATTTCCTCGTCAATCATCAAATCTTAACCTGTTATTATTGATATAGTGTGTGTGTGCTTAACATCCATGCTAACTGATATGATGCTAAATACAACACATACTAAATCTCTTTAAAGGAATCATACAGTGTAAACTCACAAAATTCACGAACAAGCTAAAACCAACTAAAAACAAATATCCACCAAATTTAAGAGTCCAATCCGGGATACTTATGCTTTATTGTTCTTTACGGGGGCTTTTTGCTCTTTTCCCGTTTTTTATATATATATATTTTAACCATGACTGTGCAATGTCTCATTCCATTAGGCTAACAGTGCTACCCCTTAGCGAACTTTCGACCAACGACTCCCAGACCATATAAGACCTTAGGGCGCTAGGTTTTAAGATACCCCTTCGGGCGTACTTGCTCAAGTAACAAAGGCCCCGAAACAAAACTAGCCACAGTATTATTTGTTCCATTTTTTTAAGCTTATATATCCCAAATTTTTTCCCCAAACTTAAGTTTTTATCTAAATTCAGTCATCTTTGCCTATTCATGTCTTTCATTCATTCAGACTAACATTATCCTTTAGAAGTCCATTATTTGTCAATTTAAACTCAATCAGTCAACATAGTTGTTTTTACTGTGCTATCCTTATTATATCAGTTTCAAACAGGTAAAGATTCATATCATGACAAGAAATCACATCAAAGTCTTAACAGACAATACTATACTTGTCTACTCAATTCCAATCTCATCGCTGGCCAAAACAGACTTAAACTATCTAACGGCTGGAAACATGCAAATACTTAAATATTATTATTTTTTTAGGAAATTAAAATGAAACTACATGAATGCAAACTACATGAAAAACTATTAACTGAATACTCTATGAATGCACTAGATGAATACTACATGAATGCACTGGAGCTGGAAGATTGCACCCCCAAACTTAACTTATGCAATGTCCTCATTGTATATAACCAACAAAATTTAAAAAATTAAGCACTGAGGACTTCCCTGAAAGATAGAAGCTTTATTCCTCGTCAGTATCCTCCTCCTCTTCTTCTTCTTCCGCCGGGGGGTATGCAGACAATGGTGGAAATTGGGGGTATTTGATTAGGATTTTACAAGAAAAATATGATTATTGTGGCTAAATTAGAGGAGGGTTGAGAGTTGAGTGAGTTTGAGTTGGAGTAGGAGAGCAATAATGTGTTTGATTTGGGTTTGGAAGAGTCTTGCCCGATTAGGGCCTTTTTTTTTTTTTAGTTGGAGCGCCTAGGCGCTTGAATTTGCACTGTCTGGAGCGCCTAGGCGCTTGGCTGCAGAATGCTAAAATGACTTGGAGCGCCTAGGCGCTTGGTTTGGCTTGAAGATGAGCGCCTAGACGCTTGTGCTGCGTTTTTGATACTGACTTGGAGCGCCTAGGCGCTTGGTCTTGGCTTGTCTGGAGCGCCTAGGCGCTTGGCCAGTATACAGTGCTTGTTTTGGTGTTTTACGCTTCTTGTATGCCATACCTCCAATAACGTGTTTCCTTCCACACCAAAATTTACGGAATTGATTAGAAATTTGAGATTTTGAAGAGTGGACATTCATCTTATTAAGATCATAAATGCTTGGCCTCCTTTCCTGCAATAAATTGAATATCTGTTAGAGAACAAGGGATGCAACAAATCCTAAACTATAAAGGTTTAACCACTAACTAAACTAACAGTAAAGTAAATTAATAAAAGTAAAAATAGAAAATAACAATAAAAATTCCTGGGTTGCCTCCCAGTTAGCGCTTAGTTTATAGTCTTCAGCCCGACTTTCTTCTCTTTCTCTATCCAATTCACCTTCGAAAATTGAGGAACCCTCCATCCATTAGTAATAACGTAACTTTCGAGAGTTTTCCATCAGTAAGGGTTATTGATTCAAATTCACCTAGCTTGTTCTTTATAGGTAGATTCTCTTTTACAACCTTCAAATAACTAGGCATTTTCGGAGTTGTATCTATGAACAAATTTTTATGTTGAAGCTTTTTTAGAACAACTGGTTCTTCATCTCTCTTCCCATTCTCTTCACACCATGACACCAATTTTAAGCTAGCTTTCATATCATATATACCTTTATCGAAAAAATGACTACCAATTGGACACATGATTGCAAATCTAACCGGATCCTTAAACTTTGGTGGAGAAGATATATGGGGCACTATCAAAATCGGTTCATCTATGTCAGAACTCAAGGCTAGATCTTTGGCGACCTTCTTTTCCTGCTCCCCACTTGTCTCCTCCCTTTCTACATCCTTTTCTTTTGGAACATCCGATTCTAGATTTAGCGTGGGCAATCCATCAGTCTCGGGAACCATGTTGCTTGACACTTCACCTTGAGGGCGATTGATGATGGCGTTGAAAAGTTGTCCCACCTGGTTCTCAAGATTTCGAATCGACATCTCCTGACTATTCGTCTGGTCCTCAATCAAAACCATGAACTTGGAAATAAGTCCTTCCAAGCTTAAAATCCTTTCTTCTTCATGATTAGGGAGTTGAACTTGTAATTCAGGAGTGTATGATTGGCATGGAGCAAAGGGTTGTGCTAGATTGTCATCGCTCCATGAAAGATTTAGTGGATTCCCTCACTCATGATGATAATTACTGGAATAATCATAATTGTTGGGATAATCGCTGAAGTTACCACTATATTGTAATGACTCAAAACTGATGGTGCATTGATGACTCGGATGGTTTCCACCACAATACTCACATATCACCGCTACACTTTGAATACGTTGTGCTGATAAAGCATCAATCTTCCTTGAAAGTGTCCCAAATTGTGCTGACAATTCATCGAGTCCATAATTCTTTGCCTCCCTTGGCCGAGTCATTCTCGAATATAGCCAATGATAGTCATAGTTGTTCATGGTGCCTGAAAAGGAATTAGACTAGAGAAAAAAAAATAAAAAAAAATAAAAAAAATAAAAAAATGTTTAAATTAAGATTAATTTCATTGAATTTAATAATGACAAAATATTAAACTAAGTTCCCCGGCAACGGCGCCAAAAACTTGTTGCCTAATTTTTTAATAGCACTTTACCACGCAAGTATACGCGTTCAATTGTAATATTCAGCAAGCAAGGATATCGTTCCCACGAGGAAATAGACTAATATTTATCAATTACTAACTCTAATGCAATTAATCCTATTTTAAACTAAGAAAATTTTGTTTATGATTTGAAATTTAAACTTAACAAACTAATAATTAAAATCAAAATTTCACAAGACTAACTGCAGATTTAACAGATTAAGATTACAACTTCCCTTGGTATTTCATTTAAACTAACTTACTTCCCATTTAAAATAAATCAATTAATATGAATCATTATCCAAGAATGCTTTATGAATATTCACGCACTTCTTCTAAAGACACGTGAACAAATCCTCCTAAATCCAATCTTTAAGTCGCGGAATTACAAGGAACACCCCAGTTAATCAACTCACTATATTCCTATGTGAATCAAGTTAATTAGGGTTTAAGCACAAATTCTTTCAATGGATACAAAAGACACATAGGTATATTCCTATCCTACACGCTAATAATATTAACCCTATTCAGATTATATGAACAGATGTTATCATATCTAGATCTCAATCTATACTCCATCTTCCAATTTTATATAGATTATCACAGTAATTGTTGGCCAAACAATTAATCAATTAAACATAAGATATAATAAACAATTCAATAAAATCTAACTTTCATTCAATGGGAAGCTTGCAATTTAAACTACATACCAAGTTCCGTTACAATCTTAATTAAAATTTAGTTCATGATAATAATAAAGAAAAACATCATCCAAATTAATAATCCAAACATCCCAGATAATTACAAAAGATAAAACTAGAGAAGAGAAGAAGAAACTCTGAATTTGCTCCAATACTCTCTCTTTGATCTTCAGCCCTTGCAATTCTCCTTCGTGTTTTTCTTCCTTGTTCTCTCTGCAAAAATCTTGAAAAATTAAGTTCATACGTCTTTTCTAAAGTCTTCTTCTATTTGTATTGGTCTCAGCCCTCATTCAGACTCCTATTTGGCTTCAAAAACCCACTTGGCAGTAGAAAAACGCATCTTTTTCCGCACTGGAGCGCCTAGGCGCTCAACATAGGCCATTTCCAAGCGCCTAGGCGCTTGACCAGGACCATGTAATTACAAAAATGCCACTCAGCTTTAATTTTCATGATTTTTGACCTTTTTCTTCTCCGAAATGACCAATTTGTCCCTCCAGCTCCAACCTACAACAAATAAACACAAAACACATAAAACAAAATACTAAAAAATAATAAAAGATAACAATAATTAAGTTTAATAATATCGGATTCATAGGTATAAAACCTACTCATAACTTCGCAGACAGACATCTCGACCCTCGGAGTTGGACTTAACTCCTCCTTACCTTGCACATATTCGGAGGCAACCTTACCCGATAGAGTATATTGAGCATCCCCTGCTTTTCCAAAATACAACAGGGAGAAAGGAAACGCTAGATAACATATTGCCAGGTTCGTAGAGTCGATGTCTCGGTGGCTGGGATATAATGAAGTGAACAACCACAACTTGTTGATGCGGGAATTCAACAAAACTTTGACGGATAATGCATTCAGTTGGTACTATAATTTGGAGAAGGGGTCAGTCCATGATTGGGATGACCTAAAATTACTATTTTTAAGAAATTTTTTCTATGTGCAGAAACAGGTAACCATTGTAGAACTCATGCGGTTCAAACAGAAGCCGAATGAGGAGCTATCAGATTACGTTGACAGGTTCAGGGCCCAGGCACAGAAGTGCGCAGAGCCGATTGAAGAAAAGAACCTGGTCAATATTTGCAACAATGGTGCCTTAGATTCCTTCAAGCCCCACCTCATTACTAAGGATTGTGATTTCTTCGCGACCCTCTCATCTTTTGCACAAGATTTGGGAGGAATCATGACACTGCCCATTAGCCATGCGACGGTTACATGGAAAGGCAAGAGGACATCAACTGTGGCTTTGGCTGACTCTTAGTCAAAACCACAAGGGGCAAAAGGGAGAAGCATGAGAAAATATTTGATGGAAGCAAAGGAAGGCCTGAAGACAAATATGCAAGAAAGTCAATCCCGAAGGCTATCACATGCAGTAAGAAAGCATTCAGGGGTCTATACAAGTAACGGATTGAACATGGGGTGGTGAAACCCTCAAGGCCTAGATTTATAGTGACGGAAGAGATGAAGAGAAGATCGGACTTCTGTGTATACCACCAATACGCGGGACATTCCACTATGGACTTTTATAGCCTAAGGAGGATATACCATGAGAAGCTAGCAAATGGGGAGATTAAACTTGGAAAGGAAAGCAATGTTCATGAAAAGCCACTACCAAATCACAAGGGGAAAGAAACATGCAACACTATTATACACATCACAATCCCAGAAGTGGAGATGATGATGGAAGAAAAGGAGGAGTGTGAGCCAGGCCTGCAGGTGACGACATTGATTAACGGAGCCAAGTTCAGAAATTTTTTCGATCAGATAGGATTGGCTAAGGAAGCAAGGATAGAGGCCACCAAGGCAATCATTAAGGCTGCTGAAATGCAGGAGACTTGTATGGCCATAAGCAAAGGATTTGTGAAGACAATGGAAGAAGAAAATAAGATATCTTTCTCTAAAGCTGATAGAGAGATAAGATACATGCATAACAGGCCGCTGTATATGATAGTAGTAATCAATGACATAGAAGTGCAGAGGGCATTCATTGACAATGGAGCATCTGTAAATATTATGCCCTACACCATGTTCAAACGGTTAGGCTTGTCAAAGAAAAAGATTGTGAAAGAACAAACGAACATTACAGGATTCCCCAACCAGAGCACAAAAACCCTGGGACACATCAAGGTAGACATGCAAGTTGGGAAGATTCGAGGGCCTGTAATGTGTTATGTTACAGAGGTGGATGCAGCATATCATGTCTTGCTGGGAAGGGCTTGGCAAAATGACTATGGGGTGGTACCCTCAATCTTTTATCAGTGCCTGAAAGCTATATGGAAAGGGAGAGAAGTGAAGGTACCAGCAACTCAGAATCCCTTTAGACCAGAGGAGGCACACACCACCGAAGCAACTTTCTTCGACGATGTCGCTAAAGAGGGAGAGAACCAGATCGTGAGTCCTGTGTAAAAACTCAAATTTTTTTGCATACCTATTACTAACATTGCAGGAGGGCAGATTCGTCTTTCGGATATAACCCTGGAAGACAGCTCACATCCATTCCGGATACTATCGAAAGTTCAGTCCCAACCCCGGAACACACAGCGGGAACATCAGCCCCAATCCCAGAACACACACCGTGAACATCATTTCCAACCCCGAAACACACACCGGAAGGATCATTTCCAACCTCGGAGATAACCCCGAGTTTCGTCCTTGGCGATAACACCAAGGAATGTTGTTGCAGTTCCGGCGATAACCCTAGAAATGCTTTTTTCAAATGCATGCGATCAACTTCAATCAGACCTCCCGCCGAGGCACTCATACCTCAGACCCGGAGCTAACACCGGGCAGACAAGCATTCTCACAGATGACATTGCGGCATTCAAACAAGCAGTCCAATCTCATATGTAACCCTAATCAACGTCTCCTTTCAACTCAAATCGGTGATAACCCCGGTGAAGAGTCACACGTCATCTTGCTACATCAACACTTGCGCGTTGTCTCGACACTTCAGACATACATACATACAATAATGTACTACAAGAACCAAGGAGTTCCAATTCTGAGTGACTATTACGCGTGGCAGCATACCGGATAGAATTTGAAGCTTGAAGACCATGGGCATGGTCCCCTCTTCCTGACTTCATACAACCTCTAATCCATATCATTGCATAACTCTCGACACAAGCAGTCAGTAGAAGGTCGTATATACCTCGTTCGGATGCTCGGATTGAAGTTCTGCAAGTTCAAGCGGACATTACAGTGCACAAGTGCACGTACTTTGAAACGACGGGATTTACGGAAGCCGAGGCACCCTGAGAAACCGCAGGTGCATCTGTGGCTGTTGCAGGTACCCTCTATAAATAGAGGGCTTGGGGTAGCCATTTTAAAAAAAGAAGAGGCGGGGAAGCTCTGTCCAATTTGCTCTGTACACACCCTATATTGAGTGTTTCCTCATTTTAAGCACCTGTTAGCCCACATACAGTTATATATTTACCGGTAGGAGCTGAGTGTTTATCCATTTAAAGTCATAGAAGCCTGCATTGGCAGCCCACTGTAAGCCTTCTTATACTCTATAAAGCCTTTTTCTTCATATTTGCACACACTATTCTATACATTGAAAGTCATGTTGTGTGTGTATGCCCGGACTTCGGTCCGTGGTTTTCATTTCTGTCTGTATATATATACTTATATATGTATATATTTTTATATGGACTAACATTATCGAGTTATGCCTCGATTGAGCCTAGACTTATGTCTGGAGCGTTTACTCGCTTATATATATATATAATTGTTGTCAAACATATCTGATGAACCTGGATTTTATATCGGAAGCGTTTATTGCTTTTATATATATTTGTATATATATATATATATATATATAATTGTTGTCGGACATATCTGATGAGCCTGGATATATATATATATATATATATATATATATATATATATATATATATATTTACATTTCTATCAGACCTGGAGTTTACTTCGTGGTCTTTTACAACTTTATTTACATTTCGTCCCGCCTAGAGTTTACTTCTTGGTGGTTGATAGCATTTACTGCTTTATTTACATTTCTGATCCCCCATGGAGTTGCTTTGTGGTGGCTGATCACACACACACACACACACACATATATATATATATATATAACTAATTACTGCTTTCCATACAAACTGCAGTATCATGTTAGCCTAGGAATCATGTGATCACAGATTCAGCCTATTGAATCTAGATTCGGTTCCCGTGATGGACTTTTTTAGGTGTAAGCAGCTTGTACATTTTTTACAGTGTACGAGTTTCCTTGGATGGCTGTCATGCCCATAAGGAGTTCGGCACTGCTGTATATTATTTTCTCAAGAATGTTGTACATCTCGAAAATAAAAGCAAACAAGCCGAACATTTAATAATAAAATGGAAGTATGAAAAGGTCTCAATTCCTATTGAGCACAGGGTTTGAAAAACCTCTTTTACAAAACTTCATTGATATATCTTGGTTAAAACTGAATTTTTCTATAAAATTCAAACATTGTGTATATAGGTCCGAACGAGGCCTCGCACTACTTTCAAATAATTGCACATTGATACACACACACACACACATTCATATAACAATTTCTTTGAAAAGTGGCGGTCACCATGGTAACACGGATGTCGGGGGGTGCCTAACACCTCCCCTCTACATAATCAAGCCCCCGGACCCAAAATGAATCTCGGTTTCATAGACCCGTCTAGCAGTGTCAAAACACTTGGTCAACGTGCAAACCTTTTCGGTTGCGTTGGTGCAACCAGTTAAAAACACCAACTGGCGACTCTTAAAGTCAAATCGTCGACATTACACATGTCAGACCTTTTTCACTTATTTTTTTCAAACAAATCTCACATTAACGTGAGAACACCAAAGAATAAGTAACGAAAAGGGACACTCAAAAATCTCGATGTCGACAGGTAACGACTCTGCTGGGGACTCCAGTAAGAGGGCTTAAGCCGCCATTACAAGCTTTTCAAAATTTTTATATGCTTGTGTGTGAATGTTGCATTTACATTTATGATGAATGTGTACAAATGCATTTTACTTACTGCACTGCTAAATATCTATCTGTGATATTAGTGCTTCGCACAAGTCATCATTTTGCATAAACGGTGAGACACGTTGAATGTTAATGTTGTTGGTTTTTGATTTTATGATGTTTTGAATGATGACTAATTTAAGTATATTAGACATGTGCATGGTTCATGGTTTGTTATAATATTATAATTAATATGCATGGGTTATGGTTTTTACATGAACACTTGTTACTGATTTTCTTCTGTTGGTAAGTTGGATTGTTTTAAAATCATTTCAAATTTGATTTGGAGTCTATTAAGGAAGATTTGATTTAGAGAATTTGAATTGGAGTTTATTAAGGAATATTTGAATTGGAGTTTATTAAGGTATGTTGGTATTTATAATTTTAATAATGACAAATATTATGGTATTTTGTTATTAATTCTAGTTGGCCCAAATTGGTTCTTCAATTTCATCAGAGTATTTCGTGGGTGCAAAGGGGGCATTAGTGTCCAACATCAGATTTGAGGCTTCTTTGTAACAGGAAGTTCTTTTTATTGTATTTAATTGAATATTAAGTTTAATAAAAGACTGTCTCCAATCCTAGTTGGGATTGGACGTGGATTAGGCCACTAGATTAGAGGATAGGGGCTGAACCACGTAAAAATCTTGGTGTGACTTTTATTTCTGTTTATCTCTTTAACTGTCATTCACGTTCTGCACTTTTTTGTTATTCACGCTACTATCCAGACACTAAAGCAGACAGGTCTAGCTATCTGATAATAAGAAACGAAGAACATAAGCTAAAGCAGACAGGCGTAGTTGTCTGAATTAAACCTATTTCAGAAAATTTCAAAAAGTTTTCACCATTTATCACTTTTAGTTTAAACACTTATTCACCCCCCTCTAGGTGTGCACATACAGAGAATTACATTTGGTATCAAAGCTTGGCTCTACAAATATTGATCGTTGCAGGCCGTAGGGGAAGATCCTATGGCACACCTAAACTTTTAAGAAGGTCAGTCCACAAGTAGGCCACTAATGTTGCTAGGAAGTGAAAACTTTAATTTTTGGAAGTTCAGAATGAAGATCTATCTGAACCGTGACCCATGGGAATGGTGGATAGTCGAAAATGGACCAGACATTCCGCGACATGATGATGGCAAGCCAAAGAATCTCATGGAAATGGACTCAAATGAATTGTATATGGTATCTTATAATTCCAAGGCCATGAATACACTTTTAAGTGGCATGGTTCAGTCAGAGATAGATAAAGTATCTTCTTGTACTTCGGCTAAGGAAATTTGGGAAACAGTCATCATGAGCCATGATGGTACTACTAAAGTGAAGGAGGTCAAGCTAAGCATGCTAATGCACGAATACGAACTATTCAAATTAGAGAAAAATGAATTAATTAGAGATGCACAAGCAAGGTTCCTTACTCTAATGAATTCTCTAAGCATGCTCGGAAGAAAGATTGATCAAAATGAAATCAATCCAAAGCTTCTTAGAGTCATGCCAAAGCGATTCGTACCAAAGGTTACTACACTTCAAGACTCAGTCACAATTAGCACAATGGAAACTCTTACCTTATTTGGAGAACTTGAAGAGTTTGAAAACCAACTAAAATTGTATGATGAAGAAGATGAGGCACCTAAGAAGAAGACCTTGTCTTTACAAGCTGAAAGCTACATAGAAGGCAATGATGAAGATTCAGATGAAGAAATAGCTTCAATGACTAGAAAATTGAGGGAGTTGATCCAAAAGAAGAATAGATCAAAATTACCAACAAAAGTTTTCAACAATAAGAAAGATTTCAAGCAAAAGCCACAAGAGGAAACATGTTTCGAATGTGGAAGGCCTGGACACTTCAAAAGAGATTGCTTCCAACTAAAAAGAAAGAACAAAGCAAATGAGAAGGCTCTAATGACATGGAGTGATGATGAATTCGATCATGAATATCAAGAAGAAGAAAATGCTCAACTGTGCTTCACTGGAATATACAATGAGGAAACATCCGAGGTAAGTCCTGAACTTGGAGAAATTACTATTTCTGATTATCTTGCTTTATATAATGAAAATCAAAAGCTTAAAAAAAACTTCTTATTTTAAGAACTGCATAAATGAGCTAATGAATGAAGTTGAGTCACTTATTTCAACATATTCGTCAACCTTTTATCAGGGTCAACATTATCAAATTAAAAACAAAACTATTACCCGCTCAAAATCCAAAAAGGCCACTAGCCTACAGCCAATCATGTCTTCTTCTGACCAGTCTAATACTGTTTCCTGAGAAGAATTTGACGGATTGAGTAAACAAATTATAGATTTGGCTGTTCTGCTGAAAGAATTGCTTCATTCTGCTCAGGGTACGAAAATGCCTGCACATACAGAATCCTCTTCACAAGGAGGAGCTCAAGGTTTGGAAAAACCCATTCCAGAACCTCAGTTGGATACAACCAACAAAGACCCTGAAAACACCCATCTCAAAGGAGATCTAGACACTGGTGACATCAGGAAGAAGGTCCTCCAAATGGAGGAAACTATCCGTGTTCTCAAAGGGATTGGAACACATGGAAGTGTTTCATATGCTGACCTTTGAATATTTCATGGGGTTCATTATCCAGAGAAATTCAAAACCCCTGATTTTGAAAAATATAACGGATTAGGGGATCCTTATACACATTTGAAAGTGTTCATTGGAGAACTTGGGATCTTATGCAGAGAATGAGAAGCTCAGAATGCAGTTGTTCCAAAAGAGTCTGACTGGAGAAGCCCGTTCATGGTATACCAGATTAGACAACTCAAAGATCTATAGCTAGGAAGAGTTAGCTCACGCCTTCCTCACTCAATACAGTTTTCAATCTCAGATTGCTCCTGACCGGTACCAAATTACCAAGGTCAAGAAACAGTCTAATGAGTCATTTAGAGAGTATGCTCAAAGGTGGAGGTGCCTTGCTTCTTAAATTATTCCTTCTATGACCGAATCAGAAATGGTCATGAATTTCATAGATATACATGAAGCTCCTTTCTATGAAAGAGTTTTAGCCGGTATCGGCAAACCATTATCTAAAATGATTAAAGACGGAGAAATGGCTAAGATGGGATTGAAGTTTGGTAAGATTCAAGACCTAGCTGCTCTTAATGACATTTTTGAGCACATCCAATCCGGATCTTAAGGAAACAACCCTCAGAGGGTCCATAAAAAGAAAGAGGAGGATGTTTCCTTGATACTACAAGGATAGAAAGACAGTCAAAACATGCCTATACAGAGGAAAAACTACTCCCCTTTCCAAGCACAGTCTTCAAACCCTCCATTGACTAAAAGTGGAGAAGTAAAGCATCCTCGAACGTTCACACACTTAGGGGACTCGCTCGAGAATATTCTGGCTCTTTTGACTACTCAAAAGAAAATTGCACGTCTTCTTCCACCGGTCAACCCTAATGGGAGAGGTTTTAATGCTACTCGAAAGTGTGCTTATCATGCCGGAGCACCTGGACATGATACTCAAGATTGTTGGGCCTTGAAACATAAGATCCAAGATTTAATAGATAACGGTGAGATCATGGTCACCAAACCAGATCAACCCCATGTGCAAGACAACCCTCTTCCTCAACACAAAGAAGAAGAGGTCAATATGATCAGTTGGAGCACTGGACTGAGTTCCAATTTCAACAGCGAATTATCCCCGACCATCAAAGATGGTGTTGATAAATGGGATTATGCAAAGTTCCAGTTTACTATGGAATGAAAGATGAAAGCTCTTTGTAAACAAATTGAGCAATTGGCAGAACTGGTGACCCACCATCATCAAGTCACACACTAATTAATCAAACAGGAGCATGCCTATCTCCTTCCTTTTGTTATGGATGCTCCACCATCACCTTCAGAAAGCGAAGCTATGGAGGATAAAGTTGCAAAGAGAGCAAATGATAAAGCCCGTTGTGATTTTGCCAATCAGAGGGAGTTTACCTATTTGGGCCAATCTATGGACGAAATATTTCAAATGTTGATTAATGAAGGAAGAATTACATCCCTTCTACCTCCAATCAATCCCGTGTAAGACGATTTAACACCAATGGAGTGTGTCAATATCATTCCTATTCTCGCGGTTACAACACAAACGAATGTTGGGCACTCCGCCATCTCATTTAAAATCTTATTGATAGCGGTGTCCTGCAAATGACAGACAATGAAACTGTGCAACTTGAGGGTAGGAGTGCATGTCCTACCAAATGGAAGGGATCAGTAGCAGTTTTATCCGACGAGGATTATGAAATTGTCAAAGCATTTCCCATACAAGTAATTCAACTCAAAGGAGCTGATAATCCTTTGAAAGTGGCCGCACCAGACCCAATTTCTTTACCTTTCAGACCACAATATCCTGTTGCCAGCTTATACAAAGTTCCATGGAATTATGGAAAAGCTGAAGGATCCACGTCTCATACTACTGCTACAGTGTCAAAGGAAAATCCACTGTATCTTCCTCAGAGGGTGATAAAGCCTATTCTCAAAGCAAAGGGGAAGATTCCCATAGAGAAGATTGAAAAATTCCTCTGCAGTATGGGCCATAATGAAGCCAAGGTGGTTCTAAGCTTAAGAGAAGCTCCACATCAGATATCAATACAGGACCTGGTTTTCTCTTCTGAGGATCATCAGAAGATTTTATTGAAGGTTTTGGAAGAAGCCTACTTACCGAAATCAGTGGATGTGGAAAATTTTTGACATATGGTTGATCACATTTTCAACAACAATGTGATATCCTTCACTGATGACGACATACCTCCTGAAGGGACCGGTCATTGCAAGCCATTGCATATTACAGTTTTGTCTTCCGGGTATATGCTAGCTGGAGTTTTGATAGATGGAGGTTCGTCTCTGAGTTTCTATCCTTATGCCACCTTGGTGAAGATGAATGTCAATCTCAAACGGATCCAAAGCAGTCATACGGTTATCAAAGCTTTTGATGGATCCCGACAAAATTCCGTTGAAAAGATTGAGCTACTAATTGAGATTGGTCCAAATACATTCAATGTATCCTTCCACGTCCTCAGAATAGACTCAGGATAAAACCTGCTATTGGGGAGACCATGGATATACATGGCTGGAGCTGTTCCCTCCACACTGCATCAGCAACATAAATACATTATCAACAACAGTCTAGTCACTGTTAACGCTGAGCCGGAATGTCCTAAACAAGGAGATTTGCCAATCATCAGCTTTAATGCAGAAGTTGAACCGGCCAGTTTTCATAACTTGGAAGTGAATAACACTCAATATAATCTTATTGGAGCACCACTTCCCGTACCCAATATTTCTGCCGAGGTTATGTCGGCCACTCAAGAAATGATGTCATTGGGTCATCAGCCTGGACAAAGGCTTGGTAAAAATTAGCAGGGTATTAAACACCCTATTCAAGTGTCCAGTCAAATTGGAACAGTCGGAGTAGGCTATGTTGCAAGTTACAGTCATAGGAATCCTCATAAGCATAAGCAGGTTCCTCAAGCTTCCACCACACGACGATTTCTTCCATCTGCACTGCATGAGCTGATACAGTCTCCAGTAAAGGTGTCAGCCCATGTTATTGCTATGCTGTTTCCAAAACCAGTAACATTTAAAGCAAAAGAGGTGTTGATTCCTGATCCCGAAGTGGAAGAAAAGGAGCGGAAACATAAACATGACATCGCTTTGATGATGTCAGGCATACACGTCATTGTTCATGATGAACATACAAACAGACATACCCCAGATGATGATTGCCTAGATGTCATGGTTATCATTCGGGAGAAGGAGGAAAATGATAATCCCTCCATCATTGCAGTCCATCAGGACTTTGCCCTCGATAATTGGAGCAGCACTCCATGCATTGGTCGACGAGGGTAAAATGGGAAGAAAATCTCTCTGCCCTGTAGATAACTTTAATTGCTTACTTTTCTATACAATATTAGCAGTTATTTTATCAGTACATACTAACACTTTGTATGATTAAACAGTTTCATATATTAAGTGAAAGCATCTTTTGATTTCAGGACTCTGAATTTAGATGTGCCTGTACTTGCTGATGAGGTGCCTTCTCTCCACAAGGGCTGTAACTTTGATGAAAAGTTAGACTCAGACTTGATGGACATACAAGAGGACATTGAGACACCTCAGGAGATTAAGGAATGGGTCACAGATAAGCCTAAACCCAACCTTGACCAA
The DNA here is from genome assembly GCA_020205505.1 of Panax japonicus. Taxonomy (NCBI): domain Eukaryota; kingdom Viridiplantae; phylum Streptophyta; class Magnoliopsida; order Apiales; family Araliaceae; genus Panax; species Panax japonicus. Next base: position 8,405,235 of record CM035112.1, on the reverse strand, counting down.
ACCACTTCTTTTAATCTTGGAACCTTAGAAAACCCTAAGTTAATCTAGATTGGTTCAGACCTTACCCCAAACCAACGGAATTACATGGTTGCACTATTAACCCAATTCCAGGATGTGTTTGCATGGTCTCATGAAGACATGGTGGGTTTTTCCACTGACATTGTTCTTCGTCGCCTTCCCATTAAAGAAGGATTCAAGCCAGTTACGCAAAAGCTCAGGCGATTAAAACCTGAGTGGAGTTTAAAAGTCAAAGAAGAAATTGTGAAACAATTTTAAGCTGGCATTATCATGGTGTCTACATATCTGGAGTGGATATCTAACATTGTTCCCATGCCTAAACCTGAAGGAAAGGTGCAAGTTTGCGTGGATTACCGAGATTTAAACAAAGCTTGCCTTAAAGATAGCTTTCCCGTGCCCTTTATCCACATTCTTATTGACAATACTACTCAATATGGCATGTACTCCTTTGCAGATTGCTTCGCAGGATACCATCAGATTATGGTCGCTAAGGAAGATCATGAGAAAATTACTTTCATCATGCCTTGGGGGACCTTTTGCTACAGACGGTTGTCATTCAGCCTCATCAATGTCGGGGTAACCTACCAGCGAGCTATGATGACTCTTTTCCCCGATTTAATACACAAAGAGATAGAGATCTACGTGGATGACATCATTGTCAAATCCCGAAAGGAGGAAGACCATTTAGACCATCTCAGAAAGCTATTTAACAGGTTGCGTAAGTACAACTTAAAGTTGAATCCAGCCACGTGCGCCTTAGGTGTTAAATTAGGTAAGTTTCTAGGTTTCCTAGTCAGCCACAAAGGGATTGAACTAGATCCTACCAAAATCCAAGCCATCAAGGAAATGCCCATTCCTCAAACAGAGAAGGAAATATAGGGATTTTTGGGAAGAATCAATTTCATTAGAAGGTCCATCTCTCAACTCACAGCAACCTATGAGCCCATCTTCAAGCTGTTAAGGAAGAACTCCTCCATGAAATGGAACGATGAGTGTTAGAAAGCCTTCCTTACCATTAAAGAGTAGCTAATTAACGCTTCTGTTTTGGTACCACCCAGGGATGATGTTCCCCTGTTCATGTACTTGTCCATTAATGACAATGCCATGGGCTGCATACTGGGGCAAAAAGACGATAGGGGCCAATAATGAGCTATCTATTACCTCAGCAAAAGAATCAGCATCAATGAACACAAGAATACTCTGATTAAGAAGACTTGTTGTCCTTTAACATGGGCTTCCATGAGGTTACAACATTACCTCCATGGTCACACAACCCATCTCATATCCCACGTGGATCCTCTCAAGTATGTGTTCAGTAAGCCCATACTAAATTGTCAGCTATTTAGATGGCAGTTGATCCTACAGCAATTTGACATCGTCTACGTGACGCAAAAGTATGTCAAAGGTCAAGGAAATACGGATCAACTGGCCGCCGCACCTGCAAGGGATTATAAACCCTTAGAAACATACTTCCCCGATGAAGGGGTAATGATAGTTCAGCAACACCATTAGTACGATGCATGCCACACATGGAAAATGTATTTTGATGGAGCTGTTAACATAGAAGGCTCTGGAGCCGGAGCAGTTCTAATATCCGGTACGGGGGAGCAGTATCCCGTCGCCGTCAAATTACAGTTTGTGAGCACCAACAACACAGCTGAGTACGAAGGCTGTATCCTGGGGCTAAAACTTGCCCGTTCAATGAGCATCAGGTGGTTAACCGTCTTTGGGGATTCTGAATTGGTAATCAAACAATCCATAGGAATTTATCAAACCAAAGAATTACATTTGCTGCCTTACCATCGGCAAGTTTTACAAATGGCTTTGGAGTTCGAAGAAATCTTCTTTCTACACATTCCTCGTAATAGGAATGACTTTGCGAATGCACTAGCTACATTGGCCTCCTTGATTCATATACCTGACAAGGAAAACATGCCAACAATCACATTTTCTCTGCAAAAGGCCCCAACTTATGGGAACTATGTTGGAGAAGTATCGGATGAGCTACCTCCCATCCACCACCCTTGGTATCAACATATCAAGGAGTATATGCGAGATGCACTTACTGAGGTGAGCCTAACTGAGAAGAGACGGATCCGTCGACTTGCTATGAAATTCTACCTGAGCGGAGATGAACTCTACAAAAGAGATGCAGGATTAGGTCTCCTTAGATGTCTGGACAAAGACCAAGCTCAGAGGCTCATGGATGAGATCTATGGTGGAGTATGTTGCCTACACATGAGCGGCCTTTACTTGTCATTAAAATTCTCAGAACAGGGCATTATTGGCTTACACTCAAAGTTGACTGTGATGATCACGCCATGCGGTGCTATCAATGCCAAATTCATGGGAATGCTATCCACGCCCCTCCAAGGGAACTCCATAATATGAGTTTTCCATGGCCTTTCTCAATGTGGGGAATGGACATGATCGGGCCCGTCGAGCCCAAAGCCAGTAATGGACATCGATTCATATTCACCATGATCGACTACTTCACCAAATGGGTAGAAGAAGCCTCCTTCCCCAAGGTTACCAAAGAAGTAATCATTGCTTTCATTAGAAATAATGTAGTCTGTCGATATGGACAACCAGAGGTCATTGTGTCAGACAATGCTAAGAACCTTAACAACAAAATGATGGAGGAGTTATGCAGTAAATTCCACATCAAACACCTTAACTTCGTCATCTATCGTCCCAAGATGAATGGTGTTGTTGAAGCGGCTAATAAAAATATCAAGAAGATCATGCAGAAAATGTTCGCCAATCACAAAGGATGACCTGACCTCTTACCTTTGACTTTATTAGCCTACAGAATTTCAATGCGTTCTTCCACTGGGGCAACCCCCTACTCATTAGCCTATGGGATGGAAGTATTGCTCCCCATAGAAGTGGAAATGGAATCCCTCAGAGTGTTGATGGATGCTCAGTTGGATGAAGACCAATGGGTACAAGACAGATATCACCAATTATCTCTACTAGACGAAAGGCGAACCGCAGCTATCTTCCATTGTCAGTTATATCAGCAAAGGATCACACGATCATATAATAGAAAAGTCTGACTACGGCGGTTCAAACAACATGACTTGGTTTTGAAGAAGATCATTGACAACCAAGATCAATCTAAGGGAAAATTCGCTCCTAACTGGGAAGGCCCATTTGTTGTTAAGGAGGTATTGACAGGAAGCGCTGTCGAACTACAAGAAATGGATGGCGATGAATTTCCACAGCTAATCAACCTGGACTCCGTGAAACAGTACTTTGTCTGAAGTTACCATCAAGCAAACATCCTGGTATTGATCACCCAATCACCAGTCATTCCAGTTTTGAACCCTCTCTTTTTACAAACTCTTCTGCCCCTCAGGGAAACATACATTTCAGACCAGCAGCCTGGTTTAACTTCATTTCAAACCTTTCATACAATTTCGGTTATCTTGAAGATGGGATTGAACCTTTCATACCTGCAGTTTATCCTAAAAACGGGATTAAACTTTTCTACGATTGCAGTTTGTCCTGAAGACGGGATTACACTTTTTCCACACCTGCAGTTTATCCACATTATGGGATCAAACTTTCTTCTCCCCGCAGTATAGCCTGCACATGGGATTCATATTTCTCTTTGGTTGCGATTCGTCCTGAGGGGCGAACTACGTCGACTTGATCTCCCTGATACCCGGGAATACGTAGGAAACCATATTCTATATGGTCCGGTCGTAATAAATAAAAAATAACAAAAGCATTTCTTCCCTTCCTCTACAAAAAAATAAAAATAACAAAAATACTTCTACACCAGCCTTTCACATTTAGCGTTGAACCTCTTACACCAGGTTCGAACTACGCAGATTTGATCTCCTATTTAATAGGAGTACGTAGGCAGCCATTTATGGATCAGTATAACCCCTACCAGAACAAAAATGCTTGTCACACGATACATGGATTAACCTTCAATCTACCACATTTCATCGGCTTCAAACCAAGGGGATGGAATTACCCAACCTCTCCTCACAAATAGGAGATTCGGTGACCATCTAAGCTGCGGTTATGCCTTGAAGAGCAACACCAATCCATAAGAGATTGAATTAACTAGGCTTCTCACAAATAGAAGTACTGGCGACCATATGTGGTGCGGTCAATCTCAGAGAGGAAAAGCCACATTCCTCTCCATATTTCCATACAAATACCATTCCCAAGACACCAAAGATTATAGGGATACATACATATCAATGATCCATTCTGAGAGATCTTGCGATGGCTCAATGTCCACATATCAAGGATAAGTCCAGAATGCATCAAAATCACAAGGCCCTGAAGAAACAGGCAAATATCAAGCAAGTATCAAGGCATAACTGAAAGGTAAGTAAATCAAAATATATTTCTCTACCATATATACTACTGTTTGATATATACATCTGTGCTGTACATGACAAAATGGCTAAGCTAGTCTGTGCAAGAAAATACAAAGCTATCTACGAATTTGTGTGTATACGAACTATCAGATCTAACATAGCATCCCTCTCTGAAGACAGAGGTAAAGCTGCAAGATCCTGCCCAATGGCATCTACACGAGCTAGTAGATCAGAGGCTAACTGCATGGTGGCATGATGATCATCTATGTATGCACTCATATCGGTAAGGATGCCAGTCGTAAGGGATCTCACTGAGGTATTGTCTATAATGGCCACATCCCTAGCAGATAGGGAGGCATCCCACTCCGCAATCAATGCATCCCTGGCTGATCTAGCCTCATCCCTCTCTAACAGAGCGGCGTCTCTCCCATCAGGAGTTGTCAACATCGCGGTCTTAGCCTGATCTCTATCATAGGTCATCAGATGTAAGCTCTGCTCTAAATTCTGTGCTGAATACTGAGTAACAGTAGCACTCGGGGTGGGAGAATCCATCACAAATGCTGGTAGCCCAACAGTCAAGTCCCCATCGATGGGAATGTTAGCCTCCTCTATAGGCTCCTCATCGTCAGAATCAATATCATGCACTGTGGATACTACCATAGTCGATGTATTCTCTGTCTCCATCCATGTTGAATACTCTGTAGAATAACCCGGATGACTGACAAAAAAATTAGCTAGCTCTCGCTGATCCCAATAGGCATACAACCTGGATCTGTCCGCTGATGATAAGTGGCGAGAAGCGAAGCGCTGAATCACCGCCACCTCATATGGGTGGAAATCCTGAAACTGGTCAAACTGACACATCACGGCCAGTGGGTGGTAGGTGATCATCCCTCTCAATCCAGCTAGAAGTAGATAATCCATGCCCGGAGCATGAGTAATGAAGCTTTAGGGTGAGCTAAGCCCTATACATGGCAATATAGCAAATGGATCTCCAATCCCTGCTAGAAAAGTTGACCAAGATGCAATATCTGTACACTCCGCAGGCTGAAAAGAGTACGACATGACTATATCATGCGTAAAACAATATCCATGACGTTTGAATGTGCCATTCGGTCCCAAGTGTGACATAAACCACACGTACAACATGACCGAGATGCCTATGAACACTCCTACCGGATAAGCGCATCAATATATGGTCGACCTCAGAGTCTTTGCTATAATCATCGTTAGGATGGTGTGACCCTCTCGGAGAGCTCTCACTGCCATAATGACACCGATGTCCAACTCATCCATGTACAGTGGCATGTAGACGTATGACAATATGCATAGCAGTAGTACATCCACTCCGGCCAAACGCCACTGATCATCCGGTGTGGTGAAATCCCCGGAATGCTGTGCATAACTATCCTCAGAGCCAAATCTGTCAAACAAAAAATGTTGGGATATCATGTGGCCGGATGTAATCTCGTCCTGGACCACTCTACGCCTCAAGCCTGTGAGGGTCATAAACTATCTACTCATGTCTCTGATCGCCATGTGCACGTAAGGTCTGTCCAATGACATCATCATTAAACATGCATACTCCTCCAAAGTAGAAGTCAATTCGGGTCTCGAATTGGAAGACCTGTCTCTCCAGTACCCAATGCTCTAGCATACCATCTATGAACCTTGTGGGAACCTGAAACATCAACAAGGTCATAGTGTGCTGCAGCAAATCATCTATGGTCACCCTGTCTGGTGGTGACATATTATCATACCATGAGCGCATACCAGATGCCACCAAAAATGGTGGGGTATGATCAATACGGCTAACTGTTGAAGAAGACATCTGTGCGGGCCGTGTCATAAGACCATGCAGGGGTCAATGTTGAATATCTCTGGATATACATACATATGCATAACATAATAACATGTATGATACAATAAATGGCAATATGATATAGGGAATGGAAAACTGTACATACATTCCTAAGTATATCATCATCTAATACATCTCTATACAGCTAAAATACAGGGAAATTGGGCGAAGATACCCAACATCTCAACAGAGGCCTATCAAAAGATATAGCGAGAATGGGGCGAAGCTACCCAGCAGCTAACATAGGCTTATCAAAAGAGATAACAAAAAAATAAATCAGAAGAAGTCAATGGTATCGATGTCTACATCGTCGATCCTGTCCACCTAATATAACTCCTCCTGAGTCATTGGATCTCTATCTACAGGGATGTCAGGCCTATACAAGGGAGGATCTACACCGACAAAACCATATGGGTCACTTGAGGGGCCAGCGCCAGAGCTGGAAGGACCAAAAATGTCTGCCTATGAAGTATCTCTACCCAAGTGCTGGATAAAGAAATGTGCTCGGTCCAAATGCCGGGTCAAACTGTCAATCTGTGTCACATGAGTCGGATCTCTGACACAGGCTAGCCAATTCATCATCATCATGGATCTTGGAACCATATCCCCCATAAACTGTGTGGTGCGGGTCTTAGCTCCAATGGTACGAGAGAACCACCAATGCTGGAACATCTCCTGAGTGCAGGGCCCTTTGATAATGTATAACCGTCAATCCCCAACAATTGGATGTCAATGATGGGTGACTACAAAACAGGCTAATAATACCTGGCAGGAGGCAAGATCGGCATGTAAATCTCTCATGTAGTGCTCCTGATAGCACGCTCTCCTAAATAGAGCTCCCATTCTCCATCTGTGAAGAGAGGAATCCTACTGGTGGACATAACGTACTCAACTCCAGTCGGGTACCCATCCTCAAATCCAACACTCAAGTGTTCCTCAGAATAGGGAACCCATGTGATGACATCCGCTGTCAACAACTCCAGCTGTAGGCAGCAATCAGTGAAACCCTCAGCAACATGGACCTCCGCCAGTATGGAATGTTGCCATCTTCATCCTCATGGATAGGTGTTTAAACCTAACACGTTCACAGGACGCAAACATGGAAGCCTCTCATAGGCCCAAAACTGCCAATACAAAGGCAACCATCTACTTTCAGTCAACGCTCTTAACCTATACATTGGAAAAGATAAGAGAAATACTCACCAGCAGAAACAGGTAGAATCCTAACCAAGCCTCGGTCAAGCCCTGCAATTGCATGTGCATTCCCCTGAGGAAGTAGGCAAAGGTGTAGGAACCCCAATCATAGTTTCCTATACGGTCCACGTGTCGAGTGGTGCTGATCAAAGTAAAGGACACCGTAGAAGAGTTACTTGCAATGAAGCAACCCCTAATGATCATTAGGAACAATTGCCGAAGAATGAGGTCCTTGACTCTCACATCATCGGGTATAGGCTCACTCAATAGCCCGATCATAGCATCTACGCTCAAAGGACCCGTACGAACAATCCTACCTTTCAGCGCCGCCAGAACTCCCAACAAGGATCTGACGGCAGTAGGGGTAATATCCGCCGTACAAGGCACTGGATCCCCTCCAAACTCCATAGCTGTGATAAATCACCAATCCATCGGCGTCATCATCACCTCACAGTCCAGCAAATGGAGCGACTGAATTTGGTGAAACCACCGCTCAGACATTGCCCTGAGGTAACCCCAGGGACAATGACGGGGAAGAATGGAAAAAATGTCCTGAATCCCCAGCCATGTACAATCTCTCTATAGTCATTATGCAGAGCCTGATACATAGAGTGGATGCTGAACCAGTTCCCTTGAGGCTGTGTAAAGCCGGGAACCTACATAACCATTGATACACACATCAATGAAGGTCAAGCAACCTTGAAAATACACCCAGCATGGATCTATCCGATGATACATAGATCAGCGAAGGTCAGGCAACCCTGACAAGTACATACTGTTGGCAGTAACCCCGACAGGATGATGGGATATGTTATACACATCCTCAAACAGATAAAGCTTTGTCCCCACAGATCTCTTGTGCACAAGAGGCACCTCTATGGAGAATGAAGTCTGTGTCTAGGATTCACGACTTTGGTGATAGCCCCAATGTCAACATCCTTGAAAACTTGGATCACATGTTCAAGACATCAGTGATTGTCATCCCAGCAGGATTAGACGACAATCATTCATTCATGTATCATACATTTGCATCATCTTTTTGCATATTGCATCATGTTAATTTTGTTTCTTTTCAAGTGTCTGGGATGCTTTATCCTATCCATGCCTTTCATTGCATGAATATGATAAAGAGGGGCATCTGTAGACACTCAAAATTTTCTGCACACCTGTTACTAACATTGCAGGAGGGCAGATTCATCTTTCGGACATAACCCTGGAAGACAGCTCACATCCATTCCGGATACTGCCGGAAGTTCAGTCCCAACCCCGGAACACACATCGGGAACATTAGCCTCAACTCCAGAACACACATCGGGAACATCATTTCCAACCCTAGAACACACATCAGAAGGATCATTTCCAACCTCAGACCCAGAGCTAACACTGGGCAGACAAGCATTCTCATAGATGACATTGCGACATTCAAACAAGCAGTCCAATCTCAGATATAACCCTGAGCAACGTCTGCTTTCAACTCAAATCGGTGATAACCCCGGTGAAGAGTCACACGTCATCTTACTACCTCAACACTTGCGCGTTGTCTCAACACTTCAGACATACATACATACATACAACAATGTCCTACAAGAACCAAGGAGTTCCAATCCCGAGTGACTATTACGCGTGGTAGCATACCGGATAAAATTTGAAGCTTGAAGACCATGGGCATGGTCCCCTCTTCCTAAATTCGTACAACCTCTAATCCATGTCATTGCTTAACTCTCGACACAAGCAGTCCGAAGAAGGTCATATATACCTCGTCCGGATGCTCGGATTGAAGTTTTGCAAGTTCGAGCGGACATTACAGTGCACGAGTTCATGTACTTCAAGATGATGGGACTCGCGAAACCCGAGGCACCCCGAGCAACCACAAGTGCATCTGCGGCTGCCGCAGGTACACCTGCGGCTCCCCCCCTCTATAAATAGAGGGCTTGGGGTAGCCATTTTGAAAAAAAAAGAAGCGAGGAAGCCATGTCAAATTTGCTCTGTACACACCCTATATTGAGTGTTTCCTCATTTTAAACACCTGTTAGCCCACATACAGTTATATATTTACCAGCGGGAGCTGAGTGTTTATCCATTTAGAGTCATAGAAGCCTGCATTGGCAGCCCATTGTAAGCCTTCTTATACTCTATAAAGCCTTTCTCTTTATATTTTCACAAACTATTCTACACATTGAGAGTCGTGTTGTGTGCGTATGCCCGGACTTCGGTCCGTGGTTTTCATTTATGTTTGTATATATATACATATATATGTATATATTTTTATATGGACTAACATTATCGAGTTATGCCTCGATTGAGCCTAGACTTATGTCTGGAGCGTTTACTGGCTTATATATATATAAATATATATATATATATATATATATATATATATATATATATATATATATATATATATATATATACACTTATATATATAATTGTTGTCAGACATATATGATGAGCCTGGATTTTACATCCGGAGCGTTTATTGCTTTTATATATATTTGTATACATATATAATTGTTGTCGGACATATCCGATGACCCTGGATTTTACATCCGGTGCGTTTACTGCTTATATATATATATATATATATGTTTACATTTCTGTCAGGTCTGGAGTTTACTTCGTGGCCTTTTACAGCTTTATTTATATTTCGTCCTGCCTGGAGTTTACTTCGTGGCGGTTGATAACATTTACTGCTTTATTTACATTTCTGATCCCCCATGGAGTTGCTTCGTGGTGGCTGATCATGCACACACACAAACACACACACACACATATATATATATATATACAACTTTTTTTTATATATATATATATAACTGGTTACTGCTTTCCATACAAACTGCAGTATCATATGAGCCTAGGAATCATGTGATCACAGATTCAGCCTACTGAATCTAGATTCGGTTCCCGTGATAGTCTTTTTCAGCTGTAAGTAGCTTGTACATTTTTTACAGTGTACGAGTTTCCTTGGATGTCTGTCATGCCCATAAGGAGTTCGACACTGCTGTATATTATTTTCTCGAAGATGCCTCGCATCTCAAAAAAAAAAAGCAAACAAACCGAACATAATAATAATAAAATGGAAGTATGATAAGGTCTCAATTCCTATTGAGCCCAGGGTTTGAAAAACCTCTTTTTATAAAACTTCATTGCTATATCTTGGTTAAAACTGAATTTTTCTATAAATTCAAACCTTGTGTATATAGCTGCGAACGAGGCATCACACTACTTTCAAATAATTTCACATTGACACACACACACACACATTTATATAACAGTTTCTTTGAAAAGTGGTGGTCGCCGTGGCAACATGGATGTCGGGGGGTGCCTAACACCTTCCCTCTGCATAATCAAGCCCCCGAATCCAAATGAATCTCGGTTTCACAGACCCGTTCAGCAGTGTTACATCACTGGGTCAATGTTCAAACCTTTTCGGTTGCATTGGTTCAACCAAATAAAAACACTAACGGGCGACTCTTAAAGTCAAATCGTCCACATTACACATGTCAGACCTTTTTCACTTATTTTTTCAAACAAATCTCACATTAACATGAGAAAACCAAAGAACAAGTAACGTAAAGGGACATCTAAAAATCCCGATGTCGACAACCTGATTCCCTAAGACTAGCAAGCTGGGAGGAGGTGCAGGAAGATAAGTTTATACCTGTAGAAAAAGTGAAGAAGAAGACCTCGGAACATGGAGAATGTTCCAAAAATATGAAGCCAGTAGTAGTAGACTTGGAGAAGGAAGGAAGAGAAGAAAAGAAAAGGCCAGAAGATCCTGAAGATGCCAGAAATATAATAAATGCCAAGCGGATATCACAGTCTGAGGATGGCCAAAAGGCAAAATGGGAGAGGGTTGTTAAACCCGACGGAAAGGTGGTGTTTTTGTTATGACGGTGCAAGGGGGAAGAGCCCAAGGAAGCGTGCAAACCCAATGGCTCAGGAGGTGTCCCCCACTCTAGCAATAATGAAGAAGGAGAAGTTGTACAACAGAACGTAGAACCAGCTCCAGAATGCTACGAGGATAGGCCAAAACCTCAACAAAATGAATTAGAGGAAGTTGATTTGGCAACAGAGGGAGGAACTCCAAGACCAAGTTATGTCAACAAGGAGTTGGATGCTAACCAGAAGGAGGAGTTAGTACAATTATTGCGAGAGTATAGGGATGTCTTTGCTTGGAATTACGACGAGATGCCCGAAATTGACAAAGATCTTGTAGAGCACAATCTAAATATAAGCTCGGGAATGAAGCCAGAGAAGCAAGCACCTCACAACTATGCACCCGAAGTCTAAACTCAAATAAAGGAAGAGATCAAGAAGTTGCTGGAAGTAGGGTTCATCAAGCCAATTCAACATCCAACATGGCTATCCAGCATTGTACCGGTAAAGAAATCAAATGGACAACTGCGAATATGTGTGGATTTCAAAGAATTGAATAAGGCATGCCCAAAGGACATGTACCCATTACCCAACATAGACACTTTATTAGATGCAATGGCTAATCACTAGATGATGTCATTCATGGATGGGTTTATGGGTTACAATCAGATAAAAATGTCCGTAGAAGATACAGAGTTGACGACCTTTCGTACCCCGTTTGGGAATTTCTACTATGTAGTAATGCCATTCAGATTGAAGAATACGGGGGAAACTTATTAGAGGGCAATACACACTATATTTCATGACATGATTCATGATATAGTGGGGGACTATGTGGACGACATAGTAGTGAAATCCAAGAAGGCGACAACTCATGTGGAGGACCTGAGGAAAGTGTTTGAGCGATGCCGAAGGTACAAGTTGAGGATGAATCCGAAGAAGTGCGCCTTTGGAATGACGATTGGAAAATTCTTGGGCTTCTTAGTACAAAACAAAGGTTTAGAGGTGGATCCAAGTAAGGCAAAAGTAGTTACAAAGATGCCCCCACCAAAGACGCAAAAGCAGTTGAAGAGCTTTCTAGGGAAAGTCTCGTACATGAGAAGATTAATGCCATCATTAGCCGAAGTCACAGAACCCTTCGGTAAATTACTAAAAGGAAAGGCACAATGGGTCTGGGGGCAAGACCAACAACAGGCATTTGAGAAGGTGAAAAGAATTTTGGCTTCATCACAAACGATGGTAGTTCCACAAAGAGGAATGTCGTTGCAGTTGTACATCACATCTACCAAGAAGTCTATAGGTGGATTGATCACGCAGGAGGTGGATGGAGAAGAGAAACATGTGTATTACATTAGCCGGATAATCAAAGGACCAAAAACCAGGTATTCACAGGTGGAGAGGCATTGCCTAGCGTTGGTGTTCATTGCACATAAAATGCGACATTATTTTTTAGAGCACGAAGTAAAGATTGCAACAAAGACTGATCCGATCAGATATTTATTGACTAGGCCAACATTAGTAGGAAGACCTGCCGGATGGATGATGATTCTTTCAGAATATGACATCAAGTGTGTAACACCGAAGGCAATCTGATGTCAAGTGTGACGCCCCCAAATAAGGTATACATCACCCATCTTGAGTCACCAAATACATGGTACAAAATTCAAATACAACTTAATTATATAAAAGTCGTGTAAAATACGACAAAACATAATCTAAGAGTTTTAATAAGAATATTGTCATCTAGACAATATCCACACTCAATGGAGTCCTCATTACATTTATTGTTACACTATTTAACAGAATAGTGAGGACTACTAATGCTATCATTTGGACCATCACTTCGTTCCCCGACTAGTCCCGGCTACGTTCTCATTTCCTGAAGAGAATAATGAAAGAAAGGGTGAGCTCAACTAGCCCAGTAAGAAATATTATGACTAAGATAATGCAGAATAAATTATCATTAGTCTTCAACAATGTTAAATTGATAAAATACAATAGACATATGTTTAACTGCAGTTGAATAAGAAATCCATTAGAAGAGTCAAGTAGAGCATGATATCTACCATCTTCTATGATTTAAAATGTTTTCATCAATTTTTATCGTTGAGACTCAGCTTAATAAATAAACCACATCCTCGAGTAATCCCTGCACTATGGGCCAAGGATATTCATTAAATCATCAATGGTCATAACTATACCGAATAATCCCTGGTCATAATCATACAAAAAACTTTCCATCACAGCACTACAAGTTACTGAGGACTTTTACCACATCATTTATAACATTACAGGTCATGATTATACCGAATAGTCCCTGGTCATAATCATACCAAGTCCATCTATGCACGTAAGCCAAAGATGACTTTCATCACAATATAAGCATGATGATGATGACAATGACATAATAATTCAATAAAACAAGTTCAAGAATAAATTTTAAAAATTTATAATTTAATTTATCTTGAAATCAATTACGTCCAAATTGTCAACATGATACTGCTTTGTGGAGTAAATTTCAAGAATGCTCAGAAGAATATTTTCTTGAAAAGATACTAGATGAAGCGTAAATATCCAGGATATTCTACTAATTTCATGGAGTATAGAAGCCAAAACTTTAACCAAATGAGTATCATAGAATATATGAAACTGCAAATAGATTTTCGCCCGCCATGCAGTAATCCACGTAGATAGATCATTTCCACAATTTAATAAAGAATGAATACGAAGGATCATTCACCATGCATGTGATAATCCACATAGATAGGTTATTCCAACATAATAATAAAGGATGGAACCAGGTCATGCGTAATCCGCACAGACAAGATATTCTAACAGAATAATAAAGAATGTAATAACAGAAGAATTCACCATTCATGCGATAGACCGCACAAATAGGTTATTCCAACAGAATAATAAAGAATGGAACTAGGTCTAGCGTAATCCGCACAGCAGGATTTTCCAACATAATAATAAAAAATGGAACCAGGTCTAGCGTAATCCGCACAAACATGATATTCCAACAGAATAATAAAGAATGGAATAACAAAGAATTCACCATGCATGCAGTACTTCGCATAGACAGGTTATTCCAACAGAATAATAAAGAATGGAACCAGGTCTAGCGTAATCCGCACAGACAAGATATTCAAATAGAATAATAAAGAATGGAATAACAGAAGAATTTCACCATGTATGAGGTACTTCATTAGACAGGTTATTCCAATAATAATAAAAAATGGAATAAAGCTCTCTTCATGAATACGAAAGAAATAATACCCCTTACCTTTAGAAAGAAACTGGATACTAGAGTAGAGAGGTAGCAGACTTCTCTTCTTCTTTCTCTCTATAATTTCTCTCTATAATAATTGCTCTATAGGTTTAGTGAATTGGTGAGAAATGAAGGAAGAATGAGCTTCTATTTATAGGAAAATATAGTTTTGATAATTACACGTTTTGGGGCTCGAAATATTACAGTACAATACCTTCAACTTTTCTTTCATTTTTAATTTAATCCTGCAAGTATTATCAAACTTGCACCACCTCCCCTAATAGTAAATAATGTGAATCAATAGTTCAATGATGTGAATCAATAGTTATAATCACGTGAAAATATAAATTACAGTATAGTACCTCCATCTATACCTCCAATTTTAACTTAGTCATGCAAGTATTATCAATCTTGCACCAACTCCCCTAATAGTACAAGAATGTGAATCAATAGTACATACATGTGAATAAATAGTTATAATAATGTGAATTCAAAGCAATTAATTACTCATTTATCCGGTTAATTACCCGACTGGTCAGTATAACTTCCAGACATCAATTAATATCGAAATAAATATCGATTTCCACAAACACTAATAATTCCAACACAATGGAACTATCAATTTCATCTTTAATCAACACGAACTTATTCATCATTAATATTATAACTCACAATATTTAACAAATAGGTCGTTCCCAGGAAAGAGGGGGCTTTCCTATAAGGATTTCTCCTTATTGGCTCGTAATTAGACGATCAAACCTCTCCTTGACAGAACTTCTAGACATTGTAAATATTATAATTTAATAATATGAATAACTTTGTCGTCTCAATTATTGATTTAATAATATATCATATAATGCAGATGATACTGTGACAATAATCGAATCAATAATATGAGAGATATGATGCAATAATTACTGTAGCAATAATTGAGTATAACTGAGTGACTTTTCACGTAAGCATCAATAATCAATACAGTGTGCTACTATGAAACTACGCGTATTACTGTACTTTTACTATTGGGTAGTTCAACAGTTTTAACGGTAAAACTTCTGCCTTTATTTTTACAAAAAGATAATTATGTCGTTTTCTAACTACGACAATACTTCCGTTGTGGGGTCCACTAATGATTGTGCAGTCGTACAAATATTCCCTATTAAAACTAATATTCCCCGACCAATCGAATATTATATAACCACTTGCTTACTTTGTAAATTTATAAATATTACTCAAAACTATAACATTATATCAAATCCACACCATAATATTCAAAAATATATTTCGATAAAATTATTCTTTATTCATAAAAGTTAGGATCTTACAACCTCCCCTTCTTATGAAATTTCATCCTCGAAATTAGGGTACGTACCTGGTATATCAAAGAGGTGAGGATATCTTGACTTCATCCCAGATTCTAACTCCCAGGTCATTTCCTCCACATCGTGGTTTCTCCACAAAACTTTGACTTGAGGTATAACTTTAGAGCGTAGAATAAAATCCTTCTTATCCAAGATTTTAACAGGTAACTCTTCATACGTTAAATCTTCCTCTATCTCGTCTGGTTCTAATTCAATAATATGGTTCAGGTCTTTTACATATTTACGTAACATAGATATGTGAAAAATGTTATGAACACGAGACATACTTGGCGGTAAAGTGAGTTTATAGGCCACAGCTCCTACTCAATTGAGGATTAAAAATGGGCCAATGAATCGAGGATTGAGCGTTCATCTCTTTCTAAATCTTGTAACTCCTTTCCATGGAGCAACACGTAAAAACACATGAACTCCAATATTGAATTCCATGTCTTTTCGATGAAGATCAGCATAACTCTTTTGTCGATTTGTAAGGTTTTTATACGTTGTTGGATCGTTTGAATCTTTTCCGTAGTCATGCATACCAAATCCGGTCCCAACAAAGTTGCTTCACCCACCTCATCCCAGCATACTGGAGAACGACACTTTCTTCCATACAACGCCTCAAATGGAGCCATGCCAATACTTGCTTGATAACTATTAATGTAGGAAAACTCCACCAATGGTAAGAACTTGTCCCAACTTCCCTTGAAGTCAAGGACACATAGTCTTAATAAATCTTTAAGAGTTTGAATAGTGCTTTTTAACTGCCTATCCGTTTGAGGATGATATGCCGAACTAAATCATAAATCTGTGCCCATAGTTTTTTTCAAACTAACCCAAAATCTTGAAGTGAATCTTGGGTCTCGATCAGGAACTATGGATACTGGCATACCATACAATCTTACGATCTCGTTTATGTACATACTAGCAAGACGTTTAAGTGTAAAAGTTTCTCGTATCAGTAAGAAATGAGCAGACTTGGTCAATCTATCAACAATGACCCAAATCACATCTATGCTTTGAGAAACCTTGGGAAGACCAGTAACGAAATCCATGGTAATGTGCTCCCACTTCCATTCTGGAATTTCAAGTGGTTGCAATGGACCTTTTGGCACTTGATGCTCCGCCTTGACTCGTTGACAAGTTAGACACCTTGAGATAAACCCCACTATCTCTCTCTTCATATTTCTCCACCAAAATGTATGTCAAAGATCACGATACATTTTGGTACTCCCAGGATGGATTGTATGAAACAACCCGGGTCATATCCCGAGTCCGGAACAAATCTTGGGTGAAATCCCAAGTCCGAATCGAATCAAATTCATCCAAATAAGGCCTCAAACCACTGGCCCAATAGTATCTTCTTGGGTCATCTAGCCCACCACAGTCTCCCAAAAGGTCATGACTTGAAGGTACTATTGGTAGTTACTTAATTCCTTATATGCACACAAATTTTTCCCCTATCTTTCGATGTGGGACTGGGGTGTTACAAACTCCCCCACTTAAATTTCTGACGTCCCCGTCAGAACCGATCACACACACGACCCAAAGATATTTGTCTCTCTAGCCACTGTGGGATAATATCGGCTGGCTTCGTGTCCCCACCTCCGGACCTTCATATTTCTATTGTGGGATAATACCACCAGCCTTCGTGTCCCCACCTCCGGAAACCCGATCGGATGACCCGACCCGAGCTTTCGAGAGTCGACTTTGATACCATATGAAACAACCCGGGTCAAATCCCGAGTCCGGAACAAATCTTGGGTCAAATCCCAATTCCGAATCGAATCAAATTCATCCAAATAAGGCCTCAAACCACTGGCCCAATAGTATCTTCTTGGGTCATCTAGCCCACCACAAGCTCCCAAAAGGTCATGACTTAAAGGTACTGTTGGTAGTTACTTAATTCCTTATATGCACACAAATTTTTCCCCTATCTTTCGATGTGGGACTGGGGTGTTACATTGTAAATGGTGTGTTGTGCGCCTCCATCATGATTTTATACTTCAAGTTAGAATTGTTAGGAACACAAAGTCTGGAGTTGACTCGAAGTATTCCTTCTTCATCGATTCTTGCTTCCGGAATAGCACCTTCTTGCACTTTCTTCTTCGTACGCATCAGCTCTAGGTCTGTAGTTTGAGCAACTTTAACTTTATCGATTAAAGTCGGTTCCACTCGTATATTCGCCATCATCACATGGGTCCTTGGAGTCTTTAACTCTATTTCCATCCTTTCCAAGTCATACAAAATGGGTCTTTGCATTGACAATATTGCACCCGTACCCGCATATTATCTTCTACTCAATGCGTTAGCTACTACGTTCGCTTTTTCAGGATGGTATTGGATGGTATGATCATAATCTTTCAACAACTCAAGCCATCGTCGTTGCCGCATGTTGAGTTCCTTTTGAGTGAAGAAATATTTAAGGCTTTTATGATCCGTATAGATCTCTACCTTCTCTCCATACAGGTAATGCCTCCAAATCAAATGCCTCCAAATCTTAAGAGCAAAAATGACTGCTACCAACTCTAGATCATGAGTAGGATAATTTCTCTCATATTCTTTGAGTTGTCGAGAGGCATAGGCTATGACTTTCCCATGTTACATGAGAACACATCCTAACCCTTTGCCTGAAGCATCACTGTAGATGATAAATCCCTCTGAGCTAGATTGTATTATCAGAACAGGTGCTGAAATGAGTCTCCTCTTGAGTTCAAGAAAACTCTTTTCACATTCCTCGCTCCAACGAAATTTTATATCTTTTCGAGTCAGCTGCGTTAATAGAGTAGCGATTCGAGAAAACCCTTCTATGAATCTCCGATAATAACCAGCTAAGCTGAGAAAGCTACATACTTCGGTCACTAACTTAGGTTTCTCCTAGTTTTAAATTGCTTCAATCTTTGTCGGGTCAACAAATATTCCATGATTTGATATCACGTGCCCAAGGAATGCAACTTTCTCAATCCAAAACTCGCATTTCTTCAACTTGGCATAAAGTTTGTTTTCACAAAGCTTTTGGAGTATCAGCCTCAAGTATTGCTCATGGTCTTCGCAAGTTTCAGAGTATATGAGGATGTCATCAATAAAGACAACCACAAAGTGATCTAAATATTCCTTGAATAATCGGTTCATCATATCCATGAAGGCAGCAGAAGCATTAGTCAATCCGAAAGACATGACTAGGAATTCATAATGCCCGTACCGAGTTCTGAAAGTAGTCTTTGGAATGTCATCAGTTTTAATCTTCAACTGATGATATCCGAAATGAAGATCAATCTTTGAAAAGAATTTGGCTCCTTGCAACTGATCAAACAGGTCATCAATGTGAGGCAACGGGTACCTATTTTTGATGGTGACATGATTTAACTCCTGATAATCAATACAAAGTCACATACTTCCATCTTTCTTCTTTACGAATAGAACAGGAGCACCCCAAGGAGACGTACTAGGACGAATGAAACTGATGTCTAACAATTCCTGTAGTTGGGTTTTTAACTTCTGAAGTTCAGTAGAAGCCATTCGATATGGGGCTTTGGAAATAGGTTTTGTATCGGATTCAAGGTCGATACAAAATTCAATTTCACGCTCTGGGGGTAGGCCAGGAAGTTCTTCAGGGAATACGTAAGGAAATTTATTAACAATAGAAATATCATCGACGTATATTTATTTAAATCCGTGACATGGGCTAAGAAAGCTTGACATCTATTTTTCAATAAACGAATAGCTTTATGACTTGAAATGACAGTGATTGATTTTAGTGGTTTGGTTGCTTGAATTCGCATAATAGGTTGATTAGGAATATGAAAGCTAATAACCTTACAAAAATAATCGATTTTAGCATGATGAGTAGTTAACCAATCAACCCCTAAAATCCCATTAAATGCAAGTATTTTCAAAGAAATAAGATCGACAGGTATCGTGCGGTTACCGATTTGAATCAAATAAGACTTATAAACCGTGTATGTAATGAAGGTTTCTCCCAATGGAGTTTCAACAGATAAGTCAAAGTCTAATTTTTTCGGAGTCAAATTTAAACGTTGAGCGCAAATAGAAGAAATAAAGGAATGGGTAGAACCGGTATCAAATAAAGTAAAATTTTTGCTAGAGTTTATGATTAGCTTACCTGTGATCACCTCGTTCGGATTCCTATCTTTTTGGGAGGTTACGACAAACGCTCTCCCTTGAACTACCAGTTTTATCTTGTCTGGGACACCCTTTGATGCCTCCATCCCAGTTGAACTTAACTTTGGTGCATGACAAAATCGGGCTAGGTGACCTTCTTTTCCATAATTATTACACGCTTTAGACTGCATCGTGCAGTTTGGACTTATGTGTCCTTCCCCTCCACATTTGTAACATACGACCGTTGGTCGTTCTCCTTCCTTAACAATAGGTGCTGGTGCTGACGTCTTACCATCCTTGTTGAATATCCTCTTCTTGAAATGTTCACTCCTATTATCATGGCCATGATTACCACCGAAGTGATTATCATTTCTGGCATGTTGATTCCCTCCACGTTTGTTGTCACCTATTCGATGACTGCTACCACTGGTATTATCGACTTGTCGGTTGCTCTCTCTTGGTTGGGTTGAGTCATTATCGCGCTCCAATAACTGAACCCTATTCACAACATCTGAATACAAACACAGTTTGTGAGAAATTAGGTATTGACGTATCTCGGGTTTCAAACCTCTTAGAAACATCCGCGTCATTCTCTCCTCATTATCAACCAAGTGGGACGTAAACCGAGACAACTTGGCAAACTTAGCTTCGTACTACACCACGGTCATATTGTTTTGCTCAAGCTTAATGAACTCTACCTCTTTCATGTGACGAATACTTTCAGGAAAGTACTTGTCGTTGAACAGTTCTTGGAACTTCTCCCAAGACATCTTCAGTGCGGCAGGTTGAGTATGCATTACAGATTCCCACCAGTAAGCTGCCTCTACTCGCAACATGAAGGTGGCAAAGGGAACCTTTTGCTCCTCAGAGCATCCCAAGACATCAAATATCTTGTTGATCTGTTTTATCCACGTCTCCGCCTTAAGTGGTTTTGGCTCTCCAAAAAACTCTTGTGGTCCCAGCTCCTTGAACTGCTTAGCGGTGATCGTCTGAGAGTTGTTAGTGTTTCCACCTGCATTTTGGATAGGAGTCGCTTTCGCCTGATGTTGCATGAATTGCATAAAGCCTCTGAACATCCCATCGTTCACTATTTCATCGGTGTTATTGTTTACATGAGGATTATTGTCTTCATGTTTCACATTATCCTGGGCATTAATCTATGGTGACTCAACGGTCTCATGTGCTTCATTGTTTATCTTAACATTTTTGGATGCCATTTTCAAATACTGCCACAAAACAAGGGTTAATTAACATAGCACATATTATCCCTATACTCTGACCGACCAATTAAATACCAAATAAACTTAGGTAGGTCATACTAGCGAAGGAATTCCCCGTTTCTCCCCTCCTAGTTCTTGTCTCACATCTCAGCCATGGATCATATCCCTAAGCTTTGATACCAACTGTGACGCCCCCAAAATAGGTATACATCACCCATCTTGAGTCGCTAAATACATGGTACAAAATTCAAATACAACTTAATTATACAACAGTCGTGTAAAATACAAAAAAACATAATCTAAGAGCTTTAATAAGAATATTGTCATCCAGACAATATCCACACTCAATGGAGTCCTCATTACATTTATTGTCATACTATTTAACAGAATAGTGAGGACTACTAATGATATCATCTGGATCGTCACTCCGTTCCCCAACTAGTCCCAGCTACGTTCTCATTTCCTGAAGAGAACAGTGAAAAAAAGGGTGAGCTCAACTAGCCCAGTAAGAAATATTATGACTAAGATAATGCAGAATAAATTATCATTAGTCTTCAACAATGTTAAACTGATAAAATATAATAGACAACAAGTTTAACTGCAGCGGAATAAGCAATCTTTTAGAAGAGTCAAGTAGAGCATGATATCTACTATCTTCTATGATTTAAAATGTTTTCATCAATTTTTATCGCTGAGACTCAGCTTAATAAATAAACCACATCATCGAGTCATCCCTGCACTACGGGCTAAGGATATTCATTAAATCATCAATGGTCATAACTATACCGAATAATCCCTGGTCATAATCATGCCAAAAACTGTCCATCACTGTACTATAGGCTAGTGAGGACTTTTACCACATCATTTATAACATAACAGGTCATGATTATACCGAATAATCCATGGTTATAATCATACCAAGTCCATCTATGCACGTAAGCCAAAGATGACTTTCATCACAATATAAGCATGATGATGATGACAATGAAATAATAATTCAATAAAACAAGTTCAAGAATAAATTTTAAAGATTTATAAGTTAATTTATCTTGAAATCAATTACGTCCAAATTGTCAACAAGATACTGCTTAATGGAGTAAAATTCAAGAATGCTCAGAAGAATATTTTCATGAAAAGATACCAAATGAAGCGCAAATATCCAGGATATTCTACTAATTTCATGGAGTATAGAAGCCAAAACTTTAACCAAATGAGTATCATAGAATATATGAAACTGCAAATGAATTTTCGCCCGCCATGCGGTAATCCACGTAGACAGATTATTTTCACAATTTAATAAGGAATGAATACGAAGAATCATTCACCATGCATGTGATAATCAACATAGATAGGTTATTCCAACATAATAATAAAGAATGGAACCAGGTCATGCGTAATCCGCACAGACAAGATATTCCAACAGAATAATAAAGAATGGAATAACAGAAGAATTCACCATTCATGCGATAGACCGCAGAGACTGGTTATTCCAACAGAATAATAATGAATGGAACCAGGTCTAGCGTAATCCGCAGAGACGAGATATTCTAACAAAATAATAAAGAATGGAACCAGGTCTAGTGTAATCCGTACAGACAGGATATTCCAACAGAATAATAAAGAATGGAACCAGGTCTAGCGTAATCCGCACAGACAGGATATTCCAACAGAATAATAAAGAATGCAATAAAAAAGAATTCACTATGCATGCGGTACTTCGCATAGACAGGTTATTACAACAGAATAATAAAGAATGGAACCAGGTCTAGCGTAATCCGTACAAACAAGATATTCCAACAGAATAATAAAGAATGGAATAACAGGAGAATTTCACCATGTATGAGGTACTTCATTAGACAGGTTATTCCAATAATAATAAAGAATGGAATAACAGAAGCTCTCTTCATGAATACGAAAGAAATAATACCCCTTACCTTTAGAAAGAAACTGGATACTAGAGTAGAGAGGTAACAGACTTCTCTTCTTCTTTCTCTCTATAATTTCTCTCTATAATAATTGCACTATAGCTTTAGTGAATTGGTGAGAAATGAAGGAAGAATGAGCTTCTATTTATAGGAAAATATAATTTCAATAATTGCACGTTTTGGGGCTAGAAATATTACAGTACAATACCTTCAACTTTTCTTTCATTTTTAATTTAGTCCTGCAAGTATTATTAAAGTTTCACCACCTCCCCTAATAGTAAATAATGTGAATCAATAGATCAATCATGTGAATCAATAGTTATAATCATGTAAAAATATGAATTACAGTATAGTACCTCCATCTATACCTCCATTTTTAACTTAGTCATGTAAATATTATCAATCTTGCACCAACTCCCCTAATAATACAAGAATGTGAATCAATAGTACACACATGTGAACAAATAGTTATAATCATGTGAATTAATAGCAATTAATTTTTATTTATCCGGTTAATTACCCGACTGGTCAGTATAACTTCCAGACATCAATTAATATCGAAATAAATGTCGATTTCCACTAACACTAATAATTCCAACACAATGTAACAATCAATTTCATCTTTAATCAACACGAACTTATTTATCATTAATATTATAACTCACAATATTTAACAATCAGGTCGTTCCCAGGAAAGAGGGGGCTTTCCAATAAGAATTTCTCCTTATTGGCGCGCAATTAGACGACCAAACCTCTCCTTGACAGAACTTTTAGACATTGTAAATATTGTAATTTAATAATATGAATAACTTTGTCGTCTGAATTATTGATTTAATAATATATGATATAATACAGATGATACTGTGACAATAATCGAATCAATAATATGAGAGATATGATACATCAATTACTGTAGCAATAAATTAGTATAACTGAGTGATTTCTCACATAAGCATCAATAATCAATACCATATGCTACTATGCAACCACGCGTATTACTGTACTTTTACTACCGGGTAGTTCAACAGTTTTAACGGTAAAACTTTCGTCGTTATTTTTATAAAAAGATAATTATGTCATTTTCTAACTATGACAATACTTCTGTTGTGGGGTCCACCAATGATTGTGTCGTCGTACGAATATTTCCTGTTATAACGAATATTCCCCGACCAATCGAATATTATATAACCACTTGCTTACTTTGTAAAATTTGTAAATATTATCCACAACTATAACATTATATCAAATCCACACAATAATATTCAAAAATATATTTTGAGAAAATTATTCTTTATTCATAAAAGTTGGGGACTTACATCAAGCCTTGGCAGAATTGCTATCTCAATTACCAAATGGAGAATATGAACTCTCTTCTGAGGATCTTCCGGGTGGAGAAGTAGAATCAATCGACTTGATAGATGACGATCCAGAATGGTAGAGTTTGGCTTTTGATGAATCATCTGTAGAAGGTAAAGGTGGAGTAGGAGTGGTGTTAACCACCAAAGAAGAAAATGAAGTGGCCTTATCATATAAATTGGATTTCCCTTGCACAAACAATGAAGCAGAATATGAGGCATTCAACCTAGGATTTTTGGCGGCTCAAGAATTGGGAGCCAAACATCTTAAAGTAAAGGGAGATTCAAACCTCATAGTGCAGCAAATAAGAGGTCATTTTGGAGTGAAGGAACCTATCTTGGCACCATATCAAACTGTAGCACAAAAGGTGATGGAAGCTTTCAAGAAGGTGGTGATTGAATATGTGCCAAGAGGACAAATAAATAACCTGATGCACTAGCAACAGTAGTGTATCGAGTCTATGTCCAAGGAGAAGATTTGGATGTGAAGGTAATGAAGAGAACCCTCCCAACCACGATGCTAGACTTGTTCCCCAAAGACATGATAGATGATTGGAGACATGACATCTCCCATCAATTACAAACAAAGGAAGGAACAATACCAGTCGTAGAGCTACAGAAGTAGAACATCATCAAAGGTGTCTTATATCACAAAGAAGCCGATGGTGTATTGACACGATGCTTGGGGAGGCAAGAAGCAAATAGAGTCTTGCATCAGGTGCATGAAGAAAACTACGGATTTACAGACATAGGCCTATATCGTAGGCTACAACGCCAAGGGTATTATTGGCCTACAATGAAAAAGGAAGTAAATGCCCTACAACACCAATATGTTTCATGCCAAGAATACCCTGGGGAGGAGGAATGCGCCTTCATTGATGACATAGCGGATTGGCGAAGCCCTTATGTGGAGTTCTTATAAAGCAGGAATCTCCCAATAGAAAAGAAGGACACAATTATAATAAAGAGGAAGTCACAACGATTCTTCTTGCAAAATGGAGAATTATTCAGAAGAGGGTTCAATGGCAAGCCCTTACGGTGTCTGGAACTAAGCAAAACCAAAGATTTGGTTTACCAAATGCACAAAGATGAGCACCAAGGGGGAGCCAAGTTGTACAAACAACTTATTGATCATAGTTACTGCTGGCCAAAGATGGAAGGAAATTGTCTAGAATTTGTTAAAAAGTGCCACATTTGTCAAATTCATGAAACTTGATCCATGCTCCCGTCCGTGGATTTGCGAACCTTAGCAACACCATTGCCCTTTTATACATGGGGAATGGATCTTATAGGTCCTGTTCACCCTAATTCCAAGGGTAACATTTGGATTTTAACTGCCACTGAGATGTACACAAAGTGGGTGGAAACAGTACCCTTGAAGAAGGCCACGGGACCAGCAGTGGCAAATTTTATCAAGGAGCACATCAATTGCCGTTTCGGGATCCCGAAGATCATTTTGTCGGATAATGGAACTCCTTTCATCAATAGGGACATCAAAAATCTAATGGAAAGATACAGGGTGAAACATTACAAATCCCCTACTACCCGAAAGGCAACGGACAAGTAGAGGCTACAAACAAAACTTTGATAAATATCTTATCAAAAACCCTAGATGATCATCCGAAGAAATATGCAGAACAACTACAAATAATTTTATGGGCATATCGAACTTAAAAAAGAAAGCCTACAGACGAAACCCCATACGCCTTGGTTTATGGTGAAGAAGTTATCTTGCCCGCCGAAATAGAAATACCTTCAACTCGAATGAGACTTCGAAGCTTAGTTGAGGAAGAGAACCGACCAGACGCCCTGGAGGCCTTAGGTGACTTCCGAGACAAGGCTAAAGAAAAGCTTGAACGGTACCACGAAAGACTGCGCCGACAATATAATATCGCGTTGGTATGACAACAAATTCTGGTGGGAGACCTGGTGCTCAAAATGACAACTCAAGTCATAATGGGGACCCCAACCACCAAATTTTACCCTAAATGGGAAGGCCCATATAGGGTACGAGAGATCTCTTAAAGCGGGTATTGCAAGATATCTCGTGTGGGATCAGATGCTATCTCAGGCCCATTAAACTTGAAGTGGGTAAAGAAATATTATACATGAGAAGAGCATTACAAGAAGTTATACTTTTAACTTTAAAAGTAATCGAGGCACCTGACTAACAGCCCTCAGAAGTTACACTTTCAACTTTAAAAGTGATTGAGGTACCTGACTAATAGCCCTCGAAAGTTACACTTTCAACTTCAAAAGTGAGCGAGGCACCTGACTAACAGCCCTCAGAAGTTACACTTTCAACTTCAAAAGTGACTGAGGCACTTGAGTATAAGCCCTCAAACCCAAAAGTTACACTTTATCTTTAAAAGTGGAGAACATTATGCTTTATTCGACAAAAGTAAGAAAGTTACACTTTATCTCTAAAAGTGGTAAACGTTATGCTTTCTTCGATAAAAGCAAGATTTACTATATGAAACGTTATACTTTTCGTTAAAAGCAATTTTATTATCAATGAATTGACAAACTTTCACTTATACTTGAAAGTTTTTTAAATTTCTTAAAAAAAAGAAGTATAAATTCAAGTGTTGGTTTATGAAATATATATATATATATATATATATATATATATATATATATATATATATATTTGACAAAATTCATGTTTTCTTATAATACCTACTGTTGTCTTGGAATATTAATTTGAATAACTTGAAATTCAATGAAAAATATTGAGTTTTAAGGAATCATTCAAATTAAAAGTAATCAACAAGGTTAAAGAAACCACATTTGATAAATGAAATACGTGTAAATGAGTTTCTGAAACAGGAAATCGAAAAAAAAAAACTACTACAAGAAATCATGATCTAAAGGCCAAGACATATCAAACTGAAGTGGAGGCATAGCTAAAGCCTCCAAGTTAGCAATGGCAGCGTCTCGAATCTTCAGATTTGTAGCTTTTAACTCCCTAACCTGTTGGGTAGTTGACTCTAAGTCTCGCCGCTGGCACTCTACATCTCAAAGTTGGTTCTCTAAATCTTGATACTGAATCTTTAATTTGTTCGCAGCTTCGTCAAGTTCAGAAAGCTTCACTATAAGGAGACGTGTTAACACCCACGGATGCAAGGTCTTCTATATCATCACTAAACTGCTTCAAGTCCTCGACTCACAATGAATATAAGGAAAGAGTGTGCAACCCAAGAACAAGGCCTGCGAGCTGATCTAGGAAGAAGGTTGGGAGGAAACCGCCTTAACAATCAGTCGGTCAAGCATCCGTGGGAACCAAGCTAGGAGATGCTCCAGACTTTCCTGACTAGAAGCTGATATCTGGAAACCCCTCCATAAAACAAGATCCCCGTTTAGATTGAAGGAAGCTCTAGCAGGAGCAACTTTAGAAGCTACCACAGAATCTGTCGAGACCATGGATGGAGGAACAGAAAGATGTTGTACAGCTGAGGATTCCTCAAAGCCTTGGTCACCTGGAGGATAACCAAGGTCACTATATAGCGATGCGGGTAACATCCGGATGGAGAGCATCAAATAACACGAGTACCTCAACAGGAAAAGGCAAATCTTCATCTTCTCGCTCTAAAAACAAAATGTCAAAGCGCAATATATTATAAAGAAAAGAGGAAAGGAATTCAAGAAAAATCATTTGTTGAATAAAGAAAGATACTCACAATATAGTCAATGGAAAAAGAATCAGGAGATGCCGCAGAAAGAGGAATGTCATTCAACCCTCCCAAAAGTGGTATCAACAATGCCTTCCTGAGTAATCACCACCTCGGTAGAATCCTTCTAGGGAGGATGAACATCACCAATAGTTTCAGAATGATTCCCCCTCGAGGAAGTAAGAGTCTCATCAACATCTTCAAATCCATCACGTGGAGAAGTCATGGGAAGGTTTGAAGTAAGAGTCTCACGACTAATGGAAGCCGCCGCGGAAGCCTCATTTGAATTACCATACATAAACCCAAGAAGAACGTCATCATCATCTTCATCGACCACAGTAACCTGGAAAAATAAAAGAAACAATACTCAATGATATGTGAAAGCAGTAATACAAGGGATGAAAGAAAAATGAGAATACTATGGAAAAATTACCAAATTTCTATGACCTTCTTGATCGGATCCTCGGGCTGCCGGGATACTAGGATCAACATTATTAAGGGTCGTTTTGCTAATGGCTTTATGATAAGCCTGATACGAGGACGACTGATTGGAACCACGTCAGAAGCAATAGGAGGAGCTATCCCGGAAATAAGTAGTAGTAGCTGCTCTCATTTTAGAATGAGCGACTCTCATCTCCTCGGCATCAGGAGGATCCCTGGGGAGGAGATAGAGAAAGGACACCCAAAACAGAGCCCGTGGGGGAAGACTCCTGGAAGTAATGGGAGCCTGTGAGGGAAAATTATCTGGATCACCTCGAAGAGGAATATCTGCTAACTGAGGGAGAGACGACTTAGGCATCAAAATGTAACGCTCATGACCAATCGGCTACTGGCTGTTTCAAAGTGCTGAGCGAACATTGGGCTTGGGAGAGCATAGCAGTCGGCCCCATTGGAGACTTTTCGGATAGAAACTGGTAATGAACAAATCAAGGTATCATCCTCCCATATTTTAAGATTGACCTGCTAGTAATTACGTTCGCCAGTAGTATATCGCCCGCTTCGGGAATTATCTGGTATGACAAAAGGAAGGGATCTATAAGGATCATTTGGTAGCCTCGAAAATGACCAAGTAACAAAGGGAGAGGTAGAGACAAAATTGAGAAGAGCAACTTTATAATTCCCCCGGTAGGTGTGACCGAAAGGGCATTCCTGGACATATCTAAATTGTCTCATGACCCTATGAGGAGAATACATTATAGTGCTAAAACTATTATTCTCAAGGAAATAGGGAAGCTTTGTCGACCTAAGGAAATGAACCAAGACAGTGCAGAACCACTCAAGCTGGTTCTGTTGAGGCTTGAGTAGGTACGATATTTGTGCTTTGTAAAAATGAGGTAGATGACCGCAACCCCCTGAAACAATGGTATAAGGACGAGTAGTGAAGCATGAATAATCATCAAGGAAAGGCCGTAAATCCGTACTGTTAGGACTAGATCGATGATCAATCTAATGTTGCATGCGAGGAATGATGTTGCATGATGGAAAAGAAGGAGACTTCTTCTTCTTCTTAGAAAGATGCTCAAGATTGGAATAGCCCAGAAAGCGCTCAAAAAGAAAGATCTGATGGAAGGAGCATGGAATGAAGCAATTGACATCATGCCTGGGTAAAAAAAAAATATAATAAGAAAAAGGTTAAAGGAAAAGAAGCGCAGTTTGAAAGATAATTAATAAAAAAATAATAATATGAAAAGTGATTAACTCCCAACGGATTCTTTCATAGCAAGGGTTGGTTTTATCTATGCGACGATATAAGGTCCCTAGGAAGAGAGAAAACAAGGGGAATCTTCGAGCCCCAGGATAACAACGCTGCCAAGATGAACATACCGGCAGAAGGACCGTCTTTGGGAGACCTAGGGAAGAGGAAGCGGGACAACCACATAACCAGATAAGCCGCCAGCAGGAAAGGGACAAGTTTCTTCAATGGAAGGCAAAGAACAGATTTATCGTGAATAGAGTTGTCCCACTGGTTGGTCTTGTAGTCACGGGAAGAAGTACCTTACCTAGGATAACCAAGAATTTTTCTGCCGACATGAGATCTCGAATTCTGAAGGAGTGTATCACCCTTGAAGTGGGAGATGAAGTGGGAAGATTGCTTGAAGGCCTCCGTCAAATAGGCAAACCCAGTCATCATATCTAGTGGACATACTAGAAGGACCGTAGGAGTTTGAAGCACTAATAGGAAAGCTACAAGAATGTAATTCAAAATAAATATATATATTTTCAGAAAAATGAGACTGAATGAAAGGAATAAAAGAAGAGAACTTACTGATAGAGGGCATAGACATCCTCTAGAGTAGTGGTGAATTCCCCTAGGCAGTGATGAATGTGCAAGTAGAGGAACACCATCGTGAGATCATCACAGTAAGAGCATTATAGTCCTGGTGGATACGTAGGTTCTCTACATAGTTAAACACAACGAAAGATGCTCTCAATCTTGAGTATTTCAACTTATTCAGGGTTTCCAAGGATCTCGTCGGTCCAATCCTACCATCCTTGAATGCGACTAGATGAATTTGACAGGAAGTAAAGGGGACTGAAGGGGTACTCTTGTTTCTCTATGCATATGCGAGGAATGCAATCAGCATGGGGGAAGTCATCCCAATCTCCAGAAGCTGGGGCATACAGAAACAAGCCTTCTTTCTCTGGTGGAAGAAAAGTTGTACGGTCATAGTCTTTAACTCTATCCCAAAAGTTGTCAGAAGGACCAAAGAAGGGAGCTCTCCCCAAATTGGTGATGAATGAAGACTCTTTGGTAGTTCTTGGTTCTGTAGAGGATTCAGGTGAAAGGGCCTACAAGCAAGGGGAAGTTCATTATAATAATTCTAAAGAAAACAAGAAAGGATGTCAAGTAAAGTATTCGAGCTTTAAGTACTCACCATGGCAAAGAGGAAAGTTTGAGAGTTAAGCTTCAAAACACCTGAAAAGAAGAAGAAACGATGTCAGAAGAGTTAGGGATTACATTTATGCAAGAAAAAATTCCTGAAAATTTTTAAAAAAACTTTGGACATTTAAAAGGCATCCTTTAGAGCCTTTTTTGATAACAACATATGTCATGGTCGAAGGCAAGGATTTTTATAGGGCTCATCGCTAGCTTCATTTTGATATATTACGGGCCCCAAAACTCCAAACAGATCAAAGTTATGATCCAAATAGTAACTGCTCCTCCCAAACATTATTTTTTTACCTAAACATTGATCCCCCCCTAGGGTTCGGCCCCTAGGGTTCAGCCTCCTATGGCTCGGTCAAATGGGGTGGTTTCTTCGCATGCAAAAACTCATTTTTTTTCTCCTTTCGCGTTTTTTTTGAAAAATGTCTATGGGGTTGTTTCGCCACATGTAAACAAATCATTTTTCTCCTTTCGTGTTTTTGTTGAAAAATGTCAAATCTTTCTTTATTATCCGAGGGAAAAAACCAAAATGTAATCAAGGTAATGGGGCTCGGAAGACAAAGAAAGATTGGGGAGTCCTGAAAAAAATTTAGGGTTCGGCCACCTAAGGGGTGTTCCTTTTACCCTTTAAAAACACTTTTATTATAAGGGTTCAACTCCCTATAGGGTTCGGCTCCTACAGGGTTCGACCACCTAGGGGGGTTCCTTTCCTTTCACCC